>JBDJHY010000001.1:27811156-27837568 GCA_039654485.1 Withania somnifera | reverse complement strand
ATTACTGATATGAGGCACTATGTGCCGGTGGGATAACACTATTGCGGGGAATTCTATGCCAATTGTGATTCAATGCAGTTCTGAAAGTGGGATGTGAGGTTCTTATGATGATCATGTGTTTGTTACTTTTTTGCACTTGTTTTGTTTAGTGTACCCCTAGTAGTATGGTGATGCCTATGGGTGAGTATGTTTGTCTGTACACTGCGATTCCTTATGTGGGACTTGTTAGCACTTAATTGTTTTACTTTATTATCCATATAACTGCATAGTTGTCCTTATTAGTTACTTGTTATTCATTTTATGTGGGATTAGTGCTTTACACCCTTATTCTGTTATTTACCCTTTCACTTGAGGTTACCGGTATACCGACCATGTTCTACTCCTATCTTTTTTTATTCCTATTTATTATGTTATAGTTCACATATGTTGTTGCAAGGATACCGGGTACATTCTCTTTCATTGCCTGAGGTCCTGTTATGTAATTAGCTAGCGATATCCGTCCATGTGACACTTGATTTGTAATTGAGTTGATAGTTCTCATATTGTACTATTTTCTTCTGTTACCCTTTCCTTGCACTCTGTTATTTACTGCTTTTATTATTGTTATATGCTCAGTGGGCGCTCGAAGCCTACTGGGTACGAGTTACTTCAGTGACTTGTACTCATACTACACTTGCACATGTGCATATCCGAGTACAGGTTCCCGTTCATGATATATAGACAACTGTTCGTTTGGATCTTATTCACAGCAGAGATTCAAGGTGAACTTTGCGTCCAACTTGTTCCTGCTTCTCTTCGAACTTATATTTTATTGATCTCCGTTGTATTTTGAAGAAATATTTATACTACACTTATTTCAGTTTTATCATTTCTATACTTAGTGGTTCGTTTGAAAATGATACCAAATTTTTGGTAGATTATGTTATTCTTTAAGACTTCTGCAAAGTATTATTTTTATCTTAACTTTTGATGTACTTCCGCATTTAATGTAGTAGTCCTCCAATTTGGCTTCGGACTACGGGGTTTGGTTCTCCTACTGGTGATGTAGTAGGTGCCATAATGATCTACAAAATTGGGTCGTGATACTTTCAAAATGAATCAGTGAGAAAAATGAGCATAATTGATGATCTTTTGAGCCATAATCTTACTTGAATTGTAGTGTAAGTTGTTGGTTTGATACATGTTGGAAATGAACACTTGAATAAGGTTTGAAATCTAATTATACACTTGTTGATGAAAAGGTTCAGGATAAATACAATTTATTCATGATGTTGAAAATTTTGATGTTGGAGAGGAAAAATTGAAATAAAGAAGCTATTCTTGATAGAAATTTCCCAAGAGGGCTTTGTATCTTAAATTGAAATCTCATCTTATGATACTTATAACGTTGAAGTTTTATGATTGTTCATTTATGAAACTTGATTATTAATCTTGAACAATGCCTTGATGAGATCATTGAACTTGTTATTGATTTGGTTGTCCATAAAGCCTTGATTGAAATTTTGATGAATGCACAATCGAGGTTTTGACCTGGTGTCTACAATATGATGATATGATTATATTGTGAATAGGGCATAACCAAGGCTCCTACTGTGTGCCTCTATTATTGAAAGACACAACTGAGGCCCTGACCGTGTGTTTATATATGTATATATGGGAGCTATAGCCGAGGCACTGACCAGAGACCTAATTATGATGATTGATGTTGGATACTATCGAGGAATTGGGAAATAACATCTATGATGAGTTGTTTTTTGGGCTTGATCCCTATTGATGATTTTGGATATTGTCATATTTGGACTTTTGTGACACTTCAATCATATTATATGACATGTTAAGTTGATTATCTGATCATACATGTTCTATATGTAAAAACTATTGTTGGATTGTTGTATATAATTGTTTCCAGGTTGTAGTATTGCTGTAGGAATGGTTAGGATATTCGGGGTATTTTATTTCTTTTATAGTTTTCCAACTAAGGACGCTAATGAATACCATTGTTCTAGTACTCACTTCTTCTTTTTATGCACTTTTTTGTAGGTACCGAGTCTAGGACTTAGCAATTTTCCCGCCTCTCATTATTCCAGGAAGACTTTGAGGACCTAGAGGCAGTTTTTCACTCTTTCATTAGTTGTTGCATATTTTCTCTTCTTGGTAATGTTATAGTGTTTTTAATTTGTAAAGACTCTGTAAGAATATTCAAACTCCTTGTATTTATATTCGATAGTGTCTTGTGAACGGTTGCACCTGTTCTTGGGTAGATTCATATATGTATATTTTATTACGTTGACTTTCGCATTTAGATGTTCATTTGGTTTAATTTCTATTTTTACAGATTTTAGTGTGATTCAGTTAACTTGTCGAGTTAGGGGAGGTAGGTGCCGTCACGTCAGTTTTCGGGTCATCACACTTGCAAGGTGTTTCTAAAACGATAGAAATGGTAGAATTCATGACTGATAACAGAAAAGGATAAATACCCCTCAAATGGTTCATTATTCAAGAATGGAGGAAGAAGATGGTTAGAGGAGAATATGTTAAAATTGGCTTTAGCCAGAGGTTAATGATGATTACAAGAATTAGTTAAAAATGGACATGATTAACGTCATTCGAGTGGAATGTGTCACACCACCAATTCAAAAGAACCATGTGAAGAACACAAACACTCATCAACCCACTAAAGATAATTTAACCATTCAAAGGAACAAAACAGGTTGAAGCACATGGAAAATGAATTAGGAGATGCTAGAGAATGCCTGATTCAGTTGGACAGTCATATGGAAAGACAGATATTGTTCTTGGATTATCTATTATAGGATGATTGATCTCGATTGGAAGGAACACATCTTTTCATGAACCATTATCATAACTAGATGGAGGTGGATTGAGCCAATAGCACGTCATGTGATGAGGTTGGCTGGTGTTTGATTCTTTTACCATGTGTGGGATTTTTTATTTCACTCCTACGAGGGCCTTTGTTTGTATTTTACACCTCTGTGGGATTGTTTATTTGACTCCTGTGAGACCTTTGTTTATTTTTCCTACCTTTACATAGGCTTGTTCTTCTCTTTTCCCCTGCGTGGGTATGTCTAGTTATCGACAGTTTCTCCGTGATAAAATAATTAAAAGAAAATTATTCTCCAACCTCGTTAGGTACCTTAGGGATTATTAAGGCTACGTTTTATGCAGTTATGTGTTATATTTTCGTAATTGCTATGTTATTAGATGTTCAAGCTATTGGTTGATCGATATCTTACCTTTACCTATTTCAAATTAAATTCTGACCAAATTAAACTATGTCCCTTAAGTTTCCCAATAAAGTTCAAAATATTCCTAAAAGAATCTTTTCTTCTCTTTCCCGAACACTAGCTCAGAATGGACACTAAACTATCGATCGAACAGAAAAGAGAGGACTCGAGAAGAAAATTAAGGAAGTACAAAGAAGATCAAATAAGCATAGATGATTAGGAAGGAGGCAATAGATCAAGCATGGGAAATGAATATCAAAATGGATACCATTGAATAAGAAATAGCTATCGTCGATTTTTGGGTGATGAAAGTGCAAAAGAACTCAGAGAAGCTGAAGAGGACATGCATAACTGAGAAATGAGAATCACTTCAAAGAAAGCTTAAGACTTAGAGTCCATTGGAGAGAATATGGGATTCGAACCTATCCCAATGATCAATTGGTCTAAGCTCAAGAAAGAAGAAATTATGCTAGCTCGGATCAGGTCAGGAAGTAATTGGATCACTTTGACTGCTCATTACCATCATGACCAACATAAACTGATGGCCATAAAGATGATCGCCCAAACTATACTGAAGGATATCCATGCCTTCCAAAATATTCTTACAATAAACGTGTTTATCATCCCTTTCGAAGAGGTCACCTCATCATTGAATGTGCAATTTTGAAGACTTATGTAAGGAGTATAGTCAGTAGTGTCGGTTGAACAATCTATGGGGTTCTAACATCGGGCTAAAGTGTGAAGAAATAGCTCCTAGGATATCCCTCATAGTGTCACAACCTAAAATCTCTGGTCATGATGGCGTCTACAACCCTCCTATAGACAAGCCTAACCCTACAGCCTGGAGCTACGTGCAATGGGGTATAAACTCTCAGAATAACCAATGCAGCAAAGGATGACATAATAATACATAATAACGGAAGCAAACATGGAATCATACAAAACCCGAATCCCAAAACCTGGTGTCAGTGGCATTTGGAGCTATTATACAGGATAAACGGAAGATACAAAATACAAAATCTCCTATAACGGATAATACAATACAAGGCCTGATATGGACCGAATAAAAACAACCCAAGTGAAGAAAACCACGGTCGGCTCGGACGACGAAGCTCACCATAATCTCCGTAGTCAACTGAATCTACTCTGCACAATCAAGCATTGCTGATAACCCCTGCCTCTATCTGCACAACAAAAAAGGTACAGAAGTGCAGCATGAGTACCAAACAAGATACCCAGTAGACATCATCGTCCGACTGGGTTAAAATAAAATGCAAAATGATAAAGTGAGGAAGTAAAACAAGTCGATAATAGTACAAAAAATAATAAGGAAATAGTAAAACTAATAATAAGCAGGAGAGTAAGATATCGAATGTACTAATATAGAACTACATGAATTAAACATAATAGATACAAACTACAGAGTCCAAAGTCCGAAACCCGTAACAAAGTAAAGAAACATACATGTGCTCCAGTCTAGTCAAATCTCACTAACCATGATACCATGTACGCAAGAACCACGAATAAGGATCGAATAGAAAGATACTACTAAATGCAGGATAAAAGTAAACACACAAGAATCTATCGGGTCTCATGCCACCGATAAGTACAACCAGCACAACATACCCTACCTGACAGCCTATCCCGCCGGTAGGCACAAACAGCACAGTAAAACCCACCATGACTCCCCCCTTAAGCCCGGTGAGAACACACCATACCTAAATAAATACACAGTGGTGCAAGAAAGTAAAGTAAAACAGTAACAACCTCGAGCACACACCCCCTCCCACTGCTAGACACACACGCCCTGTCAGTGTCAACAACATCATCGGACACATACACCCTGTCAGTGTCAATAACAACATCAGACACACATATCATGTCAGTGTCAATAACATCACCTGACACACACACCATGTCAATGTCATCAACATCATCGGACACACACACCTTGTCAGTGTTATCAAAATCACCAGACACACACCCTTTGTCAGTGTTATCCGGGCCCAACCCTTTAGTGCCAATAACAGTCTAGATAATTAATATACGGAGTAACAATATAGTAGCAGCAATAAAATAAAGAACAATGAAAACGAAAAATAAACGGAGTCTAGGATCTACCCAAGGCCACCAGCTAAGAGTTTATCTCACCACACTCGTTGTGTAACAGATAAAATAATTTCTGGGGTCAGTGGCCTCCACACGGTGGGCCAAGACCCGAACATGCAACCCTTTACCTTCTATGCCCTCTCACGAGCCCCCGAAATCCAATAATGAATAACAATAGAGAACGAGGACCAACCTAAATATCCCAACCCACACTGCTAGCCATGTCACAAGCATAATAATAATAACCCAATCTATAATGCACAAAATAAACCTAATCTACCTTGATGCAGGCGAAAATCTCCGAAGTAAGCGCACGGTGGACCAGAAGCTTCAACACAGTTGATGTTCCCCGAAACTATACAAGTTACAAGTTCCGAGATCAAAATATGAATAAGAAAACCCATATCTTACTAGTAATTGAGCTCGAGAAGTGGGGCCTGCAGCTCGAAAATACAACTAAACCACTAATGCATAGCCCTCAACTCGGGGGACTTATGGTCCTAAAAATAGGCTCAAGGAAAGACTGAGAACGAAAGGACGACAAGTTGAAGTGAAAGGGTGAAGCCCTATTTAGAGGCCAAGGACCGCTGGGGTAGTCCCCGCCGAGGTAACCTCACCGAGGTGACCTCACAGGCTAAAGTAAAAACAAGAGGCGCAAGCAGTCTATAGAATTTTAACTAAGGACTTGTGAACCTCGCCGAGGTGACCTCGTCAAGGCAACCTCGGGATGTTGTAACTCATGAATTGAACCATAAAGTATCTCTAAAACATTTACAAAACATCTGTATGGTGGAACTCGTGAATTGAACCATAAAACATCTGCATGCTAAAACTCATGAATTGAACCATAACCAACTAGGAAATAACGATTAAACAACTGCAGGCTAGAACTCGTGAATTGAACCATAACTAATTGAAAATTTAAGATAAAACAGCTGCAATCTGGAACTCATGCATTGATCTACCATTTCTACGAGATCAAAGAAGAAAACTTACCAACGAAAAGAAAAAATAATGGTAAGCTTGGGGATGTACTTCCCTTCAATTGATTGAGTTGGGCCTCAACAGTAGGTTGGATGGAGAAAAACATGAAAAGAAAGATGGGGAAAAAGTGATCTGAAAATTCGAGAACACAGTTTATACATATATATAATTGGGTCCTTGCTCATGATGCCGCATGGGCCAGGCCCAAGAAGGAAAATAGGTCCAACTTCCTACAACCCAACTAAAACGTTTTGGGCCAAAAACTCTAAAGCACAATCAAACTTAAAACGAAAAGCACAGGACATAAACTAAAGGTCCAACTGGACCAAAGTCGATATTCTGGAGCTAACCGAACTACCGAAATTCAATTTCGAACACGTTTAGTACTATTTCACTCTCGAGTTCCACTGTTTCAAAACCGAAACTTCAAAACAAAAAAACTAAGATAACGAAAAAACGAGTCACCAAGGCACCGAGCTACCGATCGCAGCAAGTCATAAATGACTTGGGGCAACTACCAAACGGCTCTAAGTACAGAAAAAGAAAAAAGGCAAGGAAATGACCAAGCGGGTCATTACACAAAGAGGATGCAATAATATGTAAAATACCACTACACATCCTTCAGTAATTCATACTTGAATTTATATTTCAGACTTATTGATGCCAGAATCACTTAATACAAAAAAAGTTGTTCTACGATGGACAAATATCATCTCCAAATACTAAACTAATTTAGCAACGGATCAAGACTGTCCATAAAAGGTGCGTAGCTAAGCACTTAGCGACGAAAAAAATAAATGTCATAGGTGTCTTGAAGAAATAGCAACGGAAAAGAGGTAACAATGGCTGCAAAACTATAAAATACACTATTCATAATAACTATCATATACAAAATACACTTGAGATCCCTCTTTATCAGGTTATGTACTTATTAGCGAAGACTCCACTTTCTGTCAATAATTGCAGCTGACGATATTTTGCAGTGTCAGCTAAGTTTATTGCAAATGTACTCTCTTTTCTTTACACGATGCCTTGAACTTCTTCATTGTTGATTGTAAGTACTAGTCTTTAACTTTTTTATTTTCCACTTACTGTGGATATTCATACTGATTACATATAAATATTTAGACTTTGTTCGTGATTCTGAAGTATGTAGCGTATCCTTTTTTCTTGTTCAACAAAATTATCTTCACATTCTTGCTCAGGCCTGTAAATTGAAGTTAGGAGATCTAACTAGAGCATTGCTGCAAAAGAAGTAACAATGACTGCAAAACTATAAAATACACTACATTCAAAATAACAATCATATATAAATTAATATTCAACAAAATCCAAATATATAACTGTATAATACAAACTTATAATTGGTATCATTTAAGTACATAACATCCAAAAGCTGACATTGTCTTCTCCCTCATAAATTGCTTCATAAGCATCCAACAATGCTTTAGTTAGATCTCCTAACTTCAATTTAAAGGCATGAACAAGAATGTGAACATCTGAACAAGAGAAAAGGATATGTTTAATAGTCCAATATCAAGAACAAAGTCTAAATATTTATACGTAATCAGTATGAATATCCACAATAAGTGGAAAATAAAGAAGTTAAAAAGACTAATACTTAAAATGAACAACGAAGAAGTTCAGGACATCGTGTAAAGAAAAGAGAGTACATATGCAATTAACTTGGCTGACACAGCAAAGCATCACCAGCTACAATTATTGACAGAAAGTGGAGTCTTCGCCAGAAGTACAAAACCTGATAGAGAGGGATCTCAAGTGGTTAAAATTAACTGATAATATCAGCACACAACTTTTGAAATAGATTTCTCCAAGAAGACCAAAGAAAGCAGAAATAATTTTTGGAAGAAAGAAAAAAGATGCTACTTTCTCCCATTCTGTGAGGGTACAACAATCCCACATCTAAGCTTTTTTAACAAGTTACGTGTAATGCAATGATGAGTTGTATAAGCAATATTTCATCCAGCGACCATCAAAATACTAAAACAAGGGATAAAATGCAAGGAAAGGTTTCACTAAAAAATGCACGTAAGCTTAACTTTATGGAATTTCAATAAAGTTGTCTAGATTTTTCTTATATGTTGCCCCTATAAGATTAAATTGAACAACTTATTATTGGAAATGAATAACTAACTGTACTTATTCTTGCAAGCAAAGATCTTACTACATTTATTCTTGCAAAAGAAGAACTAACTTCTGAACATGCCTTTTTAGACTATATGTGACAAGATATATGGGGGACTTTAAATTTCACTTGCGTTGTAAGCACAATCGTCGCTCAAGCTTGGATCAGTCACGACCAATCCACTTGTGACTTTTCAGGTAAAACTCTAACTCGTGAAACTCTAACTCGTGGCTTATTGAGTAGTAAATCATATCGAGCTTGAGCTTCCAAGTAACAGGTTCGTTAGACCCAAAACCTTGAAGAGCAACAAACAACAACAAACACCAGAGTAATCCCACAAATGGGGTCTAGAGCTCCATTGGTACCACAAAATCAGCCCCTCTGAAACCATTTTTGTACATTTTACTAGAAAATGAATAGCTTAATTCATTCAGTGTACATCTGGAGCCAAAGTCGCACCTTAAATCTAATTCCTAAAGCTACAAGCAGTTTGCATATAACAGCTAGAATTCAGAAGCAATTGGTGGAGAAAGAGCAACTGCTTGAATGTTATTTCACCATATTTCCATTGTAATGGATGGAAAGAGGAAGAATAAAATAGACAGATATGAACACAACACTTATTAAAGTGCTACAACAAAGAGAATGTAAATACTAACAGAAAAAAAGACAACTAGAAGTCCTGGTACTAACTATAAAGGAGAGAGAACTACCTACATTCCGTAGAGTAGTAGTCCAGCTTTTTAAAGTATCCATATGTAACAGTATGCACCAGAAGATAGCAATCATGAAAGAAGAAAAAACTATATTCAAAGATTCAATAGATATTGATGGAAGACGAGCACTCCTCAGTTTTGAATATATAAGTTTAGTTCAAGACCAATAATAATAAGAATGAATAGCAATCCTACAGACAAAGATAGACATAATTATCAGGGAAAAAACTAAATGAAAATGAATGATTAAAGCGGCAATAAGAGGACAAATATTCAATCTCCCAAACTAAGATAGTCAGAACCCATATCCATAACCTTTTCAGAAAAAGTAGACAGTTTCAGTCTTAAGAAATTGAGGAAGTCATGAATCTCAACTCGTCTCCTGCAAACACAAGGGATTTACTCAACATAATGTATAACACACATTTAATAGGAGAAAAATTTACACACTGTTATTCTGAAAAGTTGTGGATGATCTTGCACCACAAATATCCCACATGTAAATAGTTCCGTTCTTGCTACCTCCAAAAATAACTTGACCATCTGCATTCAATTTAATATTGTTAACAGTACTACTAGAATTGGTTGCCAGTTGAAGACATGGAAGATTACAGCCTCTCCTATCCCATATATTGATAAAACCAGAGACCTGTACAAGAAACCTCATCTTGATTGGAAACATTCCATCGAACAATATCAAGTTGTTGACTAGTAGAAATGTGAAACAACCGCTTTGTTTCTTATTCTTTTGAACCATTAAAATAGAGACTCTCATAGTCGTGCACACTTAAGAAACCTGATTTAGTCACTGATGCTAAATATATGCCCTTTTATCAAATTCCAAAGTCGAGATACCCTCGCCGCCTAACATATGTTTGGACATACAAATAGTCCAATTCAGTTCCAATAAAGCCATTATAAACTATCCTAACTATTTGTGGTATTTCTAGTACTGATTCTATATAGTTCAGAAGTATGATTCGACTTCAGAATGGAATTTTATGATTCAACATTGAACAGAAATAGCAACAATGCTTACTTGATAAACGGGACAAGTTATTTCATGGTTATGGACACCCAAATCACTTCCCAAGTCATACTTAATGCTAATAAGAAGCTGATCAAGCAGTTAAAGAGAAATACGGCAGGTAAAATGTACCAAATTCTTCAATTTAATCAAGCTGGTTTACCTTCCTCGCACAAGGACCATTAGACATGCAATTCCTTGTCAATAACATCTTGAAGATTTAACTAAATACCAGATTAAAATTCAGAAGACATGAGAGAGATCAATTTGACTGAGGGTCCCAGAGGTAATCACAACGGACTGGAACCATTCAAAAATGGGATTTATGGCATGAGAGGCGTCGTGACATGTAAACTGGCATGCTAAATACTTTTGGAGATCAGCAAATTGAGAACTAATGATGAAAAAACTAGAAAAATATCAATAAATACATAGACACCTTACAGTAAAATGGATTCCAAAATAACATAGAAATATTCTTAGAGACAGATTTCCATTACATAACACAAGCAATCATTAGAAAAAGATTTATTAAAGAAAGACAAATGGACTCCTCACTCAGTTAAGAGGCATCACAATAGTAAGTGTGTGATAACATGTAACAAAAACAGTGCACACAAAAATCTAACATCAATATGTAGCCAGATTAGAGATGCTTGATTATAGTAACTGGGTTAACTAACAATTGAAAGAACTTCCAATATATAGGCAATTAGGGATCCTTGATATAGTAACTGGTTATATAAATAAAAGCTCGCTCCTATCTGTTCCAGCTTTAAATCACATAACAATAGTATAAGATTAGATTATAGATATGAACCTCAATCAGAATGCGAAAGAAAGAGTAAATGCATCTGAAGTTACCTTCCTACAAAACGGGCACCTGAAGAAATCCCCACATGTTCCATGTCAGGCAATGAAAGAGAGAAAACAATGAAGCAAGTCTGTAATAAAGTCTAAAACATGGATAGGAGATAGGACAAAACTAGAGAATTTTTATGTATATGTACCCAAGCCTCATCACAAAATAATGCTTCATTTGATAAATTTATCACACAAATATGTATAGTCAAGGCCTTCAATTCTTGATAAACACGACCTAGTGGATTAACTAATTAGATCAAAGATGCTAATAAACTAGCAGTTTATACACATTTCCTGTATGAATCAATTTGAAATAGCAATCCTTAGCAGCCAGATCATTAGTACTTAATGGCAGGAACAAGTTCAGGCCAAATAATTGCTCTCGAAGATGTTAAATTTTGATCCAATACCAAGTCACATCTCAAGTGGAGGCATCAAAATAATAAAGTAATTAACAACTTGTCAGTTGTCAAAATGATATATATCCTTGGAATATATGATTGGTACATGAATAAGTAAGGCAGAATTTATTCTTGAACAACATTCTCTGAAAGCTTTCTTTGACATAGGACTACTCACAGGTGTACTTGTGCTGGGGGTGGTAACTGGATTAGTTATTGGTATTGCAAGATTCGTGTTCGTGCCATTCACAGAGGTTTTAGAAGGAGTTTCCGGGGGTATAGACCCAAGTTTTAAATTCTAGGTTAGGATTTCTAGGTGGTATAGTAACAACTGTTGGAGCTGAGCTATCTGGAGGCATATTAGTTGGAGTTGTGACAAGTTTTACGATAGGGTTTGTAGGAATTCCAGTCGCTGGTGAGTCCGAGTCATATTTAAATGCACCAATGAGTAACTTACTCAAGCAGTCCTTTCACGAAAAAGTGGAACTTTTTTTCCTTTTTCCTCTCAATCTCTTTGTGCTCAAATCTTTTAGCTGGGGATAATCCTGCAAAGGAAAGTACTAGATCTTTAACTTACTGCAACTTGTTTTCCATATTTTAACTTGAGTTCAACTAATATTTTCCATACTGTAAACATCTTTTAGGTGATAAATCTCAGTTCTTCATCTTCTTTACTGAACATTTCTAAAATAAGATAACAATATTTACCACTTGACTAAGGTCGATTAATTTTCTAGCATAGGTTTTGCTTTAGCACCATAATTAATAATGTAAACTAAGCTCAAATAAGCCATTTGCTATATTTTATCTAAGTTACTGAGGCCTTGGGTTCAAAATCCCACCTTTCGATAAAAAATTTAAAACCCTTTAGGGTTCTATTGAAAAAAGAAAACAAGATCTTTTCTATGGGGAAAATCTAGTCTATGAATGATAGAATGAGCTTGTCTAACTACAGAAATCACCACATTCCAATAGGTGGTGGAAATGAAATTAGATTAACTATTATGGTATCAACTCACAATAATCTTGCTCATTAGACACCAGTAGTCTTACATATAGCTAAAGTGGGGAAACGCATTTCAAAATCTTGAACATGAATAAACAACAATAGTCAGGTGAATCAGCAAAAAACAAGAAACTTTATCTTAGACCAACACTCAGACCCGATTCTTATAAACCACTAAACAGAACAAATTTCAAATCTTGATCTTTGACAAAGAACATAGTAGTCATAAAATATAAAAATCAGACTAAAAGTAAGAAACTTTCCTTTAACCAACATCCAAACCCTATTATTGAAAATATAGGAATAGTCAAACAGTCTAATAACCTAACATAACCTACAAAAAAATAGAATTACTACCTAAGGAGACGGATCACAGTGGATCCTTTCGAAGCACACTACATTCCCCGCTCTCCGATTATTTTTGCCACACTAAGAACCCATAGTTGGGAAAACTAGTTTCATCTATACAGTTTCACACACAAAGGACAACGAAGAAGAAAGAGAATTAAGTTAGTTAAAAGCTGTAACTAATCACTTTCATTATTCAGTTAACACTATGTGAATAAGTTAGTTATCAGATACTCTATAAATACATGAGAATTTTATTGTACACTTAATACATTACGATTTCAAAGACTTTTATATAAAATTTAAATCATATTAACCATTTTTTTTAGTACCTAACTTGTATATTAATCATCAAACCGAATACTAACTGGTATTAATCACCAAACTGAATACAAATTGATAATTAACTGGTATATTTTCATTACTATTTCACAAGAGATACGCTGGAACACTTAAAGAAAAGAAAATAGAGGGTGGACAAGAATACCAAAAGCTAGAACATATGACTACAAATATGAATTTTAACCTATGCTTCTCCCAAAAAACATATAAGTCACTAGGTGAAAAACTAGAGAGTTGAGCAGCAAGGAAAATAACTAGAGGGGATATAAGTAGGTATATTCCATGAGTAGTAAGGTAATGATAACCAAGTATCACATACTTCAGTTTCACAAATTGAAGAGAGGATATGAGTAGGTACATTCCATGAGCAATTAAGGTAATGATGACCAAGTTTCACATACTTCAGTTTTTCAGATTGTTTGAAATCAGGAAATTTTCTGGAATAAGACTGGGGATTGTTAACTTGCCCTTCTTGTTTGGATTCAGTCATTTTATATGGAACTCAACAACTTCGAACCCACTAAAAACTAATGAAATCAACTACTCAATGGTACAAATTTGGAATCTTTCAGATTATAGGAAGTTGAAGATTGAATTTTCATAAGGTCTATGAGTCTAAAAATAAATAGATCTAACAGGAAATGCAATTTAAAATCAAGAGTACCTCACTCAGTACAAATTTGAAGAACCCCCTGCAACCAAAATTTAAGAGAACAAAACAAAAAAGACAAATTATAATCAGACTTTATGTACATAGCTACAATAACAATCAAACATAACATCTAGCACAAAACCCAAAATTCTCAAAATCTTAACCAGAAAAGTGAAAACCTAATTTCACCCAAACATTTCTGGAACTAAAAAGAGTCAAGAATTAAGAGAACCCCAGATCAAGAAGAAACCTTAATTTCAACGTAGACAACCCCCTCTACGGAGAATCCTATGAACTCTTCGAAAAAAAATTTGTCTGTTGCCGCTGTATCAGACCTATCAGAAGTACCTATCAAAAAAATCAAAAGAAGAAGAAGTATATACTGGAAAATGTTGCAACACTCGACGCCTTCTTCCACTGTGTCAACAAAAAATTAACTAATATTTCGCTAAAATTGAAGAGAAAAATAAAACGACCAGCCATCGGAAGAGGATTTAGGTAGGTTAAAGAGAGAATTTTACCATGGCGAGGTTAAGAGTCAACATAGAAGAGAGTTTAGGTTGACCGACAGAGAAGAGGTTTTTCTGAAATAAGAACAAAAAAAGTTAGTTTTATGACTTAAAATTAGTTTACTGAAGGATAGAATGAAGTTTAGAAACTCGTCTCTAAAAAGAAATTATAATGATGGATTTTTTGTCATTATAGATATAAAATTTATAAATACATTTTAAAAATTAGCGATATTTTTTTCGTTGCTAAATCTGTAGCTATATATACAATAAATTTTTCCAGGGCACTTTGTTGCTAAATTCGTATATAACATTGGGGCACCAATATTTAGTGATAGATTACGTGTTTTTTCGTTGTTCTGTCGCTATATGATAAATAAAAATTGACCTCATTAATTTCCCGATAAAATATCTAATCTGTTGATAATCCATCATCATATGGCAATGGATTTAAAGTTGTCTCTAAAATCCGTCCCTAAATGCTATTTTTAGTAGTGGTCGAACCAGCTTAAGAGGAAAGAAGGAATCATGTCGACCACACGACACCGAGGTCGAGAGATTTTCCTTTATCATGAAGGGTCAGGGGGCACAACATTGAAAATTGTCTCATATTTTGCACCCTTGTGGAAAGACTGATAGACGAAGGAAAGATCAGACTGGAATTTCTCTAAATCGACCTTGAAGAAATACAACCAAAAGAAATAGAGTTTAGATTTATTTCCAAAAGCTTTAAGTGTAGCAAGAGTCCTATCTTTACTTTTCTGCAATAATGTACTTTCTAATTAACGAAAATATGTGCTAACGTCCATCCTTGTATTCTCGAATTATTATGGGCCTCAATCCTCATAGAGGATACGTATGTAGCCTTACCACACGGACCTTATCATGAAAAGCCTTTTTTCCCCCATCACATATTATCCAAAGCTGAACACATTCCTATTCACTAAATATCAGTCCACCAATAGCAAATAATTATCTATATGTTTATCGCATTTGATAGTTTGCATTAAAACCAAATGATAAGGAACCTAACAATCTTTTTCTTTTGAGTCATTCTTATACAATAGGTACTGTCGAAGCTAGTATATGTTGAAGAACTGGAAGACCACCTTTACTTAACTAGATCAAAATTGCACTAGAGTTCTCGTCCAGACACACAACCGTCACTTGATAATGGAAAATGGTCGGTGCCAATGAGGAAAGTGAGCTGAATGAAATCACTATCAAAGATGATCTGATAGCTTATCAGAATCAAATCATCTCTGAGATAAATCATAGATTGGAACAACTGGAAAAAGAGGTACAGAAAACTAAGGATATGGATAATTTGTCCGCTACGAACAATGTCCCTCTCGGAGGTACACAAGGACATCCACTCCAAATTCCTCCTCTAAACACCGAAAACCCTTCTAGAAATATTTCTTAGGAGCCATTGTACGTCGGTTCTTCCTACAAAGACTACACTCCTTACTAAATGAGAATACAATCAAAAGTTATACTATAATCCTTTACCCACTCCCCAAAATAATCAAACTAGCACCATTAACTCTTAGAATATACCCTTTGTTTTCAACTCAAATGACCGCACTCCAAAAACACACACCTTCCTATCCAAGCCTATCTCGAAATGCCCCAAATTCAAAATTCCAAGCACCACTTCCTATTACCTTCCATTCTAACACAATTCTCGAATCTTACCCTTTCCCTCATAATTTAGAGGAGGACAGAGAGTGGAGAGCTTTGGACGGCCAAATTCAAAGAAGTAATGTGGATGGAGGACAAGATAACAATGATCAAGGAAACTAAGAGCACACCTAAGAAATCCGGGTTTAGTTATGATGATCCCTGTATACATCCGAGTCTACATTTGAAAAACGGTTTACAAGTATCTAAGTTTAAGGCCTTAAATTGCACAAGAAATCCCATCGCCCATCTAAGAAGCTATTGTGACCAAATGGTAAAGACTGGGAGAAATGAAGCACTGATGATGAGACTGTTTAGCCGCATCTTAAGTGGCAAGGATTTGGAGTAGTTTACTATTCCGTATCTTAAGAAGTGAACAAGTTGTATCCATGCCACTAGGGCAGTTTTCTCTACCTTACATCAATTGATGAAATTCTTGTGGGAGGGTCAGAAGTTACCATTCAAGTAGAAGGAAGTCACCTCAGTCATCCTAAGGGAATAGTTCCTATGAAGAAGAATCTCCTAAAAGAACTAAATTTTACATCACCGAGGTAGGCATACCACATGTGGAGAAAAAATTCCTTCCATTCTAATAAGCTCGGTGTACAAGATGATAGCATCTGTTATGTTGAGGAGTGGTTTTGAGCCTATTTTTGGGCAAGGAAAAAACATGGATGGGATTCTCAAGTTGATATGCATCCCCAAACTATGCTTCAAGTATGGTTTGGGATATTACCTGACAGAGGATGATGAGATGGAATTCAGTAAGAAGAAGAAGAAAAGTTGCCTGCCAAAGCCTATTACTCCATTGTATCGATCATTTCCCAATTGTATTGCAGTTGTGTATGAGGGTCTGGAGGAAGGGATAGGTTCATTGTTCAAAGAGTGCAATGCTATCCTATAGGAAATCCCTATCACATCTGGAATTTGTTGTGCAGAGCCAGGGGAACAATTGCATAATTTGAAGGCTATCCCGCTCACGACTATCAGAGCATCGGGGTAGAATAGGTTTTTAATATTTGCAAAAAAAATTAAGTGGTGATCTCCAGGAGGCCGAGACTCACCCTTTGTTTTAAATTTTAATGTTCTAGTTTTTAAATTCCAAAAGACACGGATATATACTCATATAAATCTTGATCTAGCTTTGTAGTTCTTTTTAAGATTTTAATAAAAAGCCTCCCGATATTTGTAAAAATATTTGACCTTTTATATATCCTTTTTTCTGGTCTTATGTTTGTGCTTTCAGTAAAATTGATTTAAAACCTTCTAATTTCATATCATACCAATTCCCTAATGAACTAGTCGATCATGAGGATGATGATCCTAAAGGCTATGACAATGAAGAGTACACAGGTTTTGAATGGATAGCTGAGAATTTTGAGCAACTCAAGAATCAAGAAAATTTGAATCTCGAAGTAACTGAGGTTGTTAACTTGTGAATTGATGAATAGGTCAAAGAAACCAAAATTAGTGTTCACATGACCCAAAAGCTGAAACAAGAACTTATGCACCTCCTCAATAAATACATCAATGTGTTGCCTGGTCTTATAACGATATTATAGGGTTGAGTACTAATATCATTTCGTATAAATTACCCACTGATCCTAAATGCAATCTTTTAAAGCAAAAGGCTCGAAAGTTCAAATTGAAGCTAAGTTTGAGGATCAAAGAGTAAGTTACAAAATAAATCCAAGCCAGGGTAGTAGGGGTATCCAAGTATCCTACTTAGTTATCCAATATCGTCAAGGTATCGAAGAAAGATGGAAACATCAGGATTTGTGTGGATTATAGGAACCTGAATAGGGCTAGTCCCAAGGACAACTTTCCACTGCTTACCATCCATATCTTGATAGAAAATTGTGCCAAACATGAAATACATTCATTCGTGGATTATTTCACGAGTATAATCAAATCCTGATAGATAAAGAGGATCTAGATAAAACAACTTTCATCATGCCCTGGAATATGTACCATTATAGGGTAATGTCTTTTGGTCTCAAGAATGTTGGTGACACCTAAGTGAGATATATGAACACCGTGTTTCATGACATGATGCGTAAAGAGATTAAATTGTATGTTGATAATGTCATAATCAAGTCCCGAGAAAGTGTTAAGCACTTGAATTATCTAAAGAAATTGTTTAAAAAATTCGAAGGTAAAATTTGAAGTTGAATCCTGCAAAGTGCACATATTGAGTAACCATCCGAAAGTTATTGGGCTTCATAATCAGCAGGAGAGGCATTGAACTATATCCCTTGAATATTAAGGCAATTCAAGATCCGCCACCACACAAGACCAAGAGGGAAGTCATGAGTATCTTTGAAAGATTAAATTACATCAGTTGTATTATAGCTCAATCAACGCTCATCTATAAACCTATTTTTTAGCTATTGAAGAAAGACGTTTCAACTCGTTGGACAGAAGAATGTCAAAAAGCTTTTCATACCATCAAAGAGTATTTATCTAATCCAGAATTCTGGTACCACTATGGAGGAAAACCTGCTTTTGTTGTATTATCATTATTGAAAAAATTATTTGGATGTATACTCTCCAAATATGATGAGACGGGGAAAAAGAGCTAGTCATCTACTATCTGAGTAATTAATTCACTCATTGTGAAGTTCGTTACACTCTTTTGGAGAAAACTTGTTGTGCCTTGACATGGATCGCCGGTAAGTAGAGACGTTACTTGTCTTTGTACACCACCTACATCATTTTCTTAATCGATCCATTAAGGTACATATTCAAGAAGGCAATTCCAAAGGCATATTGAACAAATGGAAAAGGTTATTGAGTGAATTTGACATCATATATATCACCTATAAAACCATCAAGGGGACAACTAATTGCATATCATCTTGTTGAAAATCTGCAAACGTATTTCTAGAATGATGAAGTATGGTTCGTTGGAGAAGAAATATTAGAAAGTTACACAGAATGGAGGTTATATTTTGATGAAGCAGCGGACTTCGATAGATTCGGGATAAAGATATTTTAGTATCAAAAACCATCCATCACTATCGGGGACAACCAATCTTCATTTTCCCTATACCAATAATATGACAGAATATAAGACATGTATTTTAGGTCTACGACTAGCCATATTTATTAATGAACAGGAGTTTCTTGTAATAGGAGATTATAATTTACTAAGTCACCAGGTCTAGGGAGACTAGGTTTACAAGAACTACTAGATCATACAGTATGTGGAAGTGGTGCAAAGATTGTGCAAATGATTTCAGAAAGTAGAATTCAATCATGCTCCTAGAGCACAGAATGATCTTGCTGATTTACTAGCTATCCTGGTAGTCATGCTCTACTATATCGGCTAATTTTATATCGATCCCTTGGAGGTCGTTTTGAAAGGGAAGCTGGCATACTGTTCAAAAGTTGAAGAAGAATCGATTAGCATGCCGTGGTACTATGACATAAAGAGTTATCTTGAAAATGAAAAATACCATAAAGATGCCAAGGCCAATCATAAGAATGCCATTCTTTGCATATACAACAATTTATTTTTTATCAGAGGGATCCTTTACAAAAGGATGCCCCATTTAGGTCTCCTTAGGTGTGTCGACGCAATTGAGGCTAGAAAGCTAATTCAAGAAGTACATGTAGGATAAAGTGGACCTTATATGAACATGATTGCTAGAAAATATACTATGAACGAGTTATTTTTAGATGACAATGAAAAATGACATTTGCTAATTCATGCAAAAATGCCATTAATGTCAAGTACACAGAGACCTAATTCGGTTAACTCTGCATAAGTTGTGCGTCATGAGTTCCCCCTAGCCATTCATAGTTTGGAGAATGGATGTCATAGGCCCTATTAAACCATTAGCATCCAATGGACACCACTTCATCCTTGTATCCATTGACTATTTCACCAAATAGGTTGAAACCTTTTCCTATAAAAAAGTAACCAAGAAAGTGGTAGCCGACTTTGACCAAGGAAATCCAATATGTCAATTTGGTATTTCAGATACTATCATCACTGACAATGGAGCTAACTTGAATAGTCATATAATGAAATATATCTACGAGCAGTTTAAGATCACTCATCATAATTCAACCGGTTACCATCCGCAAATGAATGGAGTCATTGAAGAAGCCAACAAAAACCTTAAGAAGATTCTCCGAAAGATGATCAGTGATAGACGGTCTTGGCATGATGCCTTGAAAAATGATTTTTTTGATGCTACACAACCGTGAGAACTTCAATGGGATCTACACTGTATCTATTGGTTTATGGTATAGAGGTTGTGATCCTAGTTGAGGTTGAAATCCCTTCATTTCACATAATTCAAGAATTGGGAATAAGAAATGTAGAGTGAGTCCGAGCATGTTTCGAACAGTTAGCCTTGATTGATTAGAAGAGACTGAGTGTTGCATTCCATAAGAAGCTCTACCAGTAAAGTCCACGTCTTTGACAAAAAGGTGAGGGTCTGAAAGTTTGAAGTGGGATAATTGGTACTTAAAAGGATCTTCCCTCTCTAAGAGGAATATAAAGGAAATGTTGCGCCCAATTGGCAAAGACCATATGTGTTTCGAAGAGTTTTGAGTGGAGGTGTGGTTATTTTTGAAGAAATGTATGGTGAAGAATATATCAAGTTAATCAACTCGGATGTTGTCAAGAGACACTATGTCTAGGTTTATGTTTTACTTTCCTTGTATTTTTATATTTCAATGTATTTTTTCAATGTAATAAATTCTAGTACAGTGGTTGTTTCCCCATATTCTAGGTATAAACTATGTTTGACTTGAACTCCCAAGAACGGGAAACGTAGATAGCCTATGTCGGCCTCGGTCTACTCCTTAGAATTTTCTTATATCGCTTCCCAATCCTCATGTGTTAAACTACGTTTGTCGTGAATTCTCCAAAGAAGGAATATGTAGGCTGCCTCTTGGATTCGGTATCAACTTTGATTTTATTTATATTTTCCTTTTCTAAATGTCTTATTCTTAAAAGGAACTATATTTGACCTAATTCCTCCTTCAACGGGATAGAAGGTGCCATAACAGTTCGGTCATACCCCCATGTTTTGCCATAGCACAAACTGGGGAAGAATTTTCGAGAATGAATCTCGAAAATTCATTCCACATCAGCAAAGGCATATTCAAAACTCTCAACTAGGGCAGAAATATTGAGTGGGTGCTTTAAATTTCAGAAGAACTAATCGAAGAAGCCTTTAGAGGATGTTTTTAAAATCGCAAGATGCAAGAATTTTTTATAGGATTGATTGCGACATGTCAAGTAGTTGGAATATTTTTCAAAAAATTAACTTCTTTCTATTTTTTTATTATTTTTTACAAATACTCCAATTTAAATCAACAGTAAAAAATGTGTATGAAGTGCAACTTTGAAAAGTAGCTAGCAGCAACATGGGAAAGACAAGCAAGCAAAGAAAGTCATGCATACTAGCTTGATAAAACTAATCGTGTTTGTAGATATAGTTCATAATTGTAGAAAGGATTAGGCCAATTAAGAAGGAAAGAAAAAACAATTTATAAAACCATGAAAATATCAGGGCTTCATTTGGATTCCAAGAAACACCAGAATAAAAGTCAAGTACCTTATTATTTTAATCACATCTATTAAAGTCATGGCAAGTCAGTAGAGACTAGCGCGCATTATGTGTGTTATATCATGGCAAGTTGGTGGAAACTAGCATACATTATTTGTATAAAGTCATAGCAAGTCGGTGAAAACTAGTGAGCATTATTTTCATAAAGTCACAACAAGTCAGTGGAGACTAGTGTGCACTCTTTGCATAAAGTCACAACAAGTCCATGAATACTAATGCACATTATTTGTTTTAAGACGTTGCAAGTCAGTGGAGACTAGCACACATCTTTCCTCTTTAAAGATGTGGTAAGGTATTGGAGGATAATATATACCCTTCAAGAAGTGTGTAGTCATTAGATGCTATCATACACTCTTTAAATACTTATAAAGTACTTGGAGGCTTATATGCACCCTTTAAAGGCGCAACAAAACATTGGACACTGATGCATACCCCTGCTAAGTCATGGAAAGTCGGTGGAGATTGGCACGAAGTATTTTCATTAAGTCATGGAAATTCAATGAATACTAGAAAGAATTATTTGCATAAAGTTGTGGCAAGTCGATGGAGACTAGCACACATTATTTGCATAAAGTTGCGGAAAGTCGGTGAAGACTAGCGCATATTGTATGTTTTAAAGATGTTACAAGTTGTTGGAGGTTAGCACACATTATGTGTTTAATAAGTGAAAAATAGGTGGAGACTATCACTTACTGTATATCAGAAATATTGCAGATCCTTAGAAGAACATAACCTCAAACCAACCAACACTATACAAAGATACAACAAAAGATGGAAAAGATAAAATCAGCTTCAAAGCCAACAAAGGCAAGAGGTATGAAAAACATTCATCTATGGTGAATTATATTATCACTAACAAATATCTTTCAAGTTTTGTAGAGAACATCTAAGAGGATGAAAATCTCAAAAATCAACCATAGTTGAAGGTCAAATTTAAGGATACAATACAATGTGGAATTTTTTCTTTGCAGGAACCAAAGAACTGTTCGAAGAGGTATGCCAATCTCTTCAATTGCCAAGCTAGACCTAAGATCTGGAATCCATCCACTACATTCTCATCATAGGTGTGTGGATGTCTTTATTTTTCAATTTTTTTGCTTCTAGAGTAAATTCTACACTCACCCAGGATCAAGGGAGGTTATTTCCAAATGATGATGCAATCAAGTAAAATTATGCTCGGTAAGATTTCAATCATGGGTATGAGATGCATCATGTTTTATGACTAAAAAGTTATGAACCCTATTTCCCAAAGCTGGAAGTTATCCTAGGCGTAAAGGGATTACTTCTTCTACCGATCAAATTAAACTATAGGCAACCTGATTCCTTGTTATGAGATATGTAGGTTGAGCTCCATGTCAAAAAATCAGTTGAATTCTAAAATGCCTTACCATTCCTTATTCTTCAACTCCTGGTTTCATCGAAATTTATAACTAAAATAGTATGAGAATTCTTCTTAAATTATGCTCAATTCTTGCATACCGACCTACAAGTGGCTTCAATTCTTATAGGTTCTGAGATATGTAGGAATTAGTCCAAATCAACCACAATTTTGGAATTCTTCCTTGTTCTTTGGGGAGCCTGAATTAAGAGATCGGATAAAATTTAGTTTGTCAACAATAGTTTATCCACAGTCTCTTTCCTCAACCATGAATAAGTCGGAGGGCAGTTGTTGACACTAAATTTTTATCCTCCTTTAATGAATAATTAATAAGCCTATGAGCTTGAAGACATGAAGTATTTTAATTAAATTATTTCAGAATTTAAAAATGACATGATTTCTTACTAAATGATATTATTTAAAATATACATTTCTTTTTCAAAATTTTAAGAACTTATGAAGTATATAATCATGTACACGACATGTTTCCAAGTATATACACATGCACAAGGGTATAATTGGCCAGATTTTATATAACTTTTTAAGTATAATGTGTATACATGTTAATATATACATTATACTATACAATTTTATGAAAAGTATTACGTAATTAGTTATGTGGTATACTCAATTATGTAAATAGTATATTTGTTATTTGAAAATTCGTATTTTAAGTAACTAATTATTTATAACTTTTTAAAATTAGGGTTAATATTATCAAAGTGTACTTTATTATTTATTATTTATGCTCCTTCTATTTTACTTTTATTCCAAATATGTGTGTGTGTGTGTGAGAGAGAGAGTATGTATGTATACATATGCATATGTACATATATATTAAGAATCGGCCCAGTGTTTCCCTTTCGTTTAATTTCAGACCTAAAATCCCATTAAATTCCCCAAACCAGTCCACAAATAACCCTGACCCGATCCAATTCAACCATTTTACCCTAAATCTCCTATCAATCCCTAATTCCTCCTTTACCCTGATTCCCTCTAACCTAAATCTTTTCGCCTTATCCCTAATTTTCCCCCTTGTACCCTTGATCCCTCTTGAATGTTAGAGAAGTTGTACCCTTCATTCTTAATAGCCTATATGGCTGGTCGAGGGCCTATCGTTTAGGAGTTATTGTAACATGTGTACTATCATGCATTGAGGATCGATCTCTATGAAGAGGAATGGAATTGTAGTGCTCTCCCCTTTATTATTTCATATAGCTTAGAGGTCAATGATTGGTTCTTGATCATTTTACCTCACCCTATCCCCTAATTGAATTTGAACTATAACTTTATGAATTGACAAGATCTTTCCAATTTGAATGAAGGGTTGGGTTGATTTCCATCATTCTTGGTTTTCACCCCAAATCGTCTTAAAGAACACGCCAGAGCCCTCTATATATTTTCTTATTCCCCCTCTATTGAGCAGTGTTCATAGAGTGTGCTTAGGGTTTACTCATACGTCTAGGATTTTGAGTTATTTGAGTGCTAATTCTATTCTTGAGTATTTTTAGGCTTGAAAATATTAAAAATATAAATTATGATATGGTGTAATTTGGTCGTTCATGTAGAGTGTTTTGATTATTTTTAAGAGTTATTTATAGTCTTATTTTCCTTGTTTTATTGATTGCAAAATGGTTTAGAGTTGTTATTATAGGATGATTTGAGTTTAAATGTTGTAGCAACTTGCCTAGTTCAATTCAAGCTTAAATTTTGACTTAGGAGAGGTAAATTCGGTGAGATCCTCGACCCTTGGATTATTTTCGTAAAGGGGCTTCCTTGCACTCCTTCAAGGGGTCTAGAAGGTTGTGGAGAGATTAATTTGTTATCTTTCTTTTGGTATTTAAAGTTGTTCGGGCTGTTTAGTGGTTCTACTTTTGTTCCTTCTCCAAAGAATGTACTTCCCTACCCTCATATCTTCATTTTGCCTATTATTTGTGTTATCTGCTTACCCCTGACATTAGTTGTTTATTTCTAATATTGAGCTTCTTATTTGTATTACTGGTAGTTGTTAACTGAACTGCTTATTTATGCCATTAGATGCTTATTGTTGATATATAATTGCTTACATATGGTTTACTTGACTATTTCTAGGGCCAATTGCATATTATAGTACTAGTTTCCTACTGACTGCCTTATTTTTATTATTGTGATACGTGTGGTTTAAAATGTAGTTTATAGCCTTCTCTTATGCTCATGGTAGGCTGGATTTAGTGGTTAGTGTGGCTTTCTTTGATTTATCTCTAAAAGAAATTTTATAAGGGGTTTAGAAGGCGGTTTTAATATGACTGGACCTAATATGATGTTGTCTCTAGTTTTATTGAGTAGTCTTGTTATTTTGATCTTGTTAATAAGGTTGTATATGGATGGCTTGATTTTACTATCTTGTTGATTTTTGTTGTTGTTCTATGGTGTTTTATAAGTTAAATGTTGTTGGATGGTCCTATTTCTCTATTGTTAGTGGTCTTTAATTGTCCCTATCTGAGTCTTGTTTTTCTTTGATGCTTTTATTAAGTGTTGACTGTTTTATTTGCTTTCTTTGTTGTCAATATTTGTTTTATCCATACTTTATCCCTAAAGTCCCTTTTTGAAAAACGTGTTTCCAAAATCAAGGGCTACAGTTTTTAGGTTGCCTATGTGATGATTCGTAATGACCCTAAAGGTCGTTTTTGCTTTTTTTTTGAGTATTTAACTGTTTTGCCCTTCTTGTAGTCCCATTATATCAAAATAAGTGTGGTTCCATGGTTGGTTTGGGTGAGGGATGTGATTTTTGGTAAAATTTTGAGAATTCTGAGTATTGGAGCTCCTAAGTTCAAATAAGAAACTATAGGGGTCATATGGAGTTCAGGACTCAGAAATTTATCAATTTCATCAACTCTGAAATGTCAATTTTAGTCTAGTTATACTCTTATTTTATGATTTAGACCTTTCATGATGAGTTTGAGCATTTAGATAGGCTAAAGGTTGAAGATTTAAGTGAATTGGTTGACTTGGGTCAACATTTAGTCTTAGAGTGATCGGATCGAAAATCTAATGGTTCCCTTGGATTTGGGATGTGAAATTTATAGTCTTTCATATTTTTTTAAACCCCGAGGTATTTTGTTCATTTTTGGTATTTTGAGTTAAAATAAGCCCTTAACAAGTATTGGAAAAAAAGAGACCTTGTACGCGTGATTTTATCTTTCCGTTTAGTTCAAAACGTCGAAAATAGTATGTTTTCATATATAATTTTTCATTTCCAAGATCCGAACGAATCTTGAGGGGCCTTTAGAAGTCATTTCTCCTTAAGTATGAACTACTGTTGTTGTCTACCGTGAACTTTCTCCACGTTCGTGATGAGTAAACTTTCCTTAGGCATCGCTTCGTGAGGCGTCGACTGTATTTGCTATGTACTATTAACTTTGACATCTGGGATCG
>JBDJHY010000001.1:27719170-27729553 GCA_039654485.1 Withania somnifera | reverse complement strand
TGAAAGGTTAATGGGCTATGATATGATCTTGTGTTATTATGCATAAAAAGTGTATTGGCAATAATTTTTCTAAAAATATTTGCCTTTCCAAGGAGGAAAAATATAAAATAATAAGAAGAATATTTGTCAATTTTGTACATTCCGCCTTTGACTTTTACATTTTAGTTTATTTTTCAACACGTTATCAAGACTTTGTCGTTTTAAGTAAATATTATAAAAGGTATAAAAAAGATAATATTTTTATTTTATTATAATGTCTAATATCAATAAATTTGAATTTGTTGCCCTTGATATATTGGGCAAAGATTATATGTCGTGGAAACTAGATGCCGAACTGCATTTAGATGTAATGGGTCTGATAGACACCATTAAATCGAGATTGTAAATTTCAATTTATTAAAATTTCTATTCATACTCTATTTATTCTATGTCTAATTTTATTCTAATTTTTATTTTTATTCGATTTTGCAAGTGGATTTTGTCAGATTTCAAAAATTCAACAAAACAATAAATTTATTTTAATTTTAGAGTAAATTAAGAAAAAAAATTCTTAATATTATGCCTTGAATGACCAAAGTAACATTACAAATTTAAAGTAACATTAAATTTCAACCACATCAATTCAAAAATCAAAAAGACTATTTAGTAATAACTATGGTAGCAGACCTAAAACGGTCTAGCCACAGGCAGCAACAATCTTGAATTCATTATTTGTATATATAATCACTAATTAAAATATTTAGCTACTAAATTGTAGCTACGTTATGTAATTAAGTAAACATTATCTATAACGCTTTATTTATTATTTAAATATTAGTTATTTTAATTTTTTTATCTAATTAATTATCTTAATCATTATTAAAATAATTAATAAAATTTTAGCCGTTTTAATTTTAAATTATGACATGTATCCCGAATTCAAGCAAGAATTTGAGAAAAATAAAGAAAAGGATAATAGAGAGGAGTATTTATTATTTAAATGTTAGCTATTTTTAAAAGCTTATCTAATTAATTATCTTAATCATTATTAAAATAATTAATGAAATTTTAGCTATTTTAATTTTAAATTACTACATGTATTCTTAATTCATGCAAGAATTTGAGGAAAATAAAGAAAGGATAATGGAGAGGAGTCTAATCGTCAAAACAGGCTACGTGCAAAGTTTCCACACTTTTTCCAGTACAACAGTTAAGACCTATGGGGAGCCAAGGAAATTGGACTTCGGCTCCAAGCCGAGATTTGGCTGAAAATAAAAATTGCGGTGAGCGTCGATCGAACCATGCGATCCTTCAGCTCTTCGGTCCCTTTTATTTGATTAGAGTGACATATTCAAGAGAAACTCCACAGATGTTATGCCAAATTTAATAATTAAACTTAATAGTGAGAAATTAGACAATACTATATATATATATATATATATATAATAAAGTTTATGATAAAATATGTATGGGTATGGTCCATATAATATAAGTTAAAAGTAAATTGAGAGAGTATATGAATGTTTTTAAGACTTTTTTTTTTTTGCTTATGTAAAAAATACTCACTTAGTCGTTAAGATATTTTTAAATTTTCTTTTTTCAGGAATTTTAGATTAGGCTTCTAATAAACTTTGATTTTCTACTAGCCCTTCGATATATTTCTTGCTGGAAGTACCCCTGATCCCATTGATAACGAGTAGGCCCAAACAGCACACACACCCTAAACATTTCCGAATCACCTTTCGGTTTGATGTTTATTGCCAAAATACAACTTGATATCCCTCGCAGCCAAAATATGGAGGACAAAAATTCTACTAATTCTTTTTTATTTGTAAATCCAGGCTGTTTTTGCCTACTCTTGTTTTTGAGCTGATGTTTGGGTTACGCGGTGAAGCGAATTTTGGTTAAACTAAAGATCGTTAATATAATTTAACCAATTTAGGTGAATCCATTGACCTTCAGCTAAAACTATGAAAGTGGACAATTTAGCTCCATTGTCAATTTTCATCATTATGTATTAAATAAAGGGATGATTGAGAATTTGATAGTCAGTGGAGTAATTAGTAGTTGCTTAATTACTATTCGAGGAATTGAAGAAGGTAATGATGTAGGGGAAAATTAAAGAAACAGGTCTTCGATTTTACTTGGTTAAGATAGGTGGTAGCCACGACTGTTTCTTAAATGATAGTTTCAAGCCTTTAAAATAATTCTTACGTTTTGATTCTTTAAGTATTCTTAATTAATTAGTAGCAACTGGGAAATGGTCTCTCCGTTTCCATTTTCCAGCCACAATATTTTTAATCTCTTTGATCATCATAAAATTTGAATTCAAGTTACCAATAAAGTAACAAACTTTACTCCCTAATAATATTTTTCTCTCAAAGAAATATATTATTTATGAGGGAAAAAGCCATGACCAATGATTGTGAGCCGTAGGTTTGGGGCTTGAGCCCTACCATGTCCATTTAATCCACAAAACTTATAAAATTAGAGAGGGGGATAAACCAAATCTCTAACGGAAAACTTACATTGATACTTTTTTTGTTTTGTTTGATTAAATTCGTTTAACATATACATTTCTTCTTTTTGATACACATAACCATTAAACTATAATATTTTATATATTTTTATTTATAACAAGTAAACAAAATTTAAATAAACATATCGTTATACCTACTTTTGACTGTATTTCACTGTTTTGTACTAATAGTCCTTGCGCATGGTCATGCTACCAATATTGTCTCTCAATATACCTCGCAAAAGGACCGGTTTGTACAGGTAAATCAGCCTAAATTGACGGGATCAGATTGATCTGGTATTTTAATTTTTTTTTATATATATTCTCTTAATATGTAATTTATATATTTTGTATATCTCGTATATATATTTTGTATACATAATATATATCTCATATATAGTATATCTATCTTGTGTAATAGTGTATATCTAGTATGTATAGTATATAGCTCATATATATTTTGTATATATAGTGTATATATAGTATATATCTTTAGTTTATAAATATGTCGTTAGTATATAATATATATCTAAATTAAAGGAAAAAACTAGTTGTAAATCGGTGAAACTTCAAACGGTTATAACTTTGCGCTCAGATGTCCGTTTTAGATGATCTTTTTTTTTATTTCACGTATTTTTTTCGAGATTTAGACGTAAACGGTTTGGCCTACCAAATCCAAAAAATGCTTCTAGCCCATTCAAATAACACTTTGTTCAATTCGATGCCCAAATCGTAATTCATTTTGTGATAATTCGTTGTTAATATGTCTAATATATCTTTAATATATAGTATGTATATGTCGATATCGTTAGTATATTGTATGTATGTATATATATATATATATTCTTAGTATGTGTATATGTTTTGTATATAACATATTAAAATATTTATATTATAGTACATACCTCTAGTATATTTCATATATATCGTTAGTAATTTAGTATACTTAGATATATCGTTACTCATTATTTTATTTTTATATGTAAATATTATTAATAACTCTTGTATAATCGTATTAATTTTAAATTTAAGCTATATAAATATATATTTGTATTAATTAAACGCACTTATTTTATTTTTGTAAAACAGAATCACTATTCACAAAGGGTTGAACCGGATACTGTTCACTGAGTTGGACCGTCAAGCATTTTAGATCAATTTGAACTGGCCCAAAATATGGCCAACCCGGACTGGATCGGAGCCCGACTGGTCCACGAACCAACTGGTCCGGACGGGACTGGACCAGTGGGGTTTACAGGCTTATCTCTCAACACAAACAGTTAACATCCTCTCTTAAGCTCCATACTGGAAAGGATCTTTTTTGTGCTCCTACCATTTTTAAATACTGCTAAAGGTACTATAAAATATAAGGATGTATTTACCGTTGTGCCCTAGTAATATATATGTCAATACTATTTGAATTGTTTTGACTACGCCGAAACACTTCTAAAAACCAATAATTAGGAAAAAATCAAGAAAGTCAAAATTACTAATTTATGGTTGGTTGTAATATTCGTATTACTGACCGTGTGTTAGGTTTATTATATGAGTAAGACACATGCATCATTCGGTACTGCCAACGCCAACAGGTAGGCAGTTCAATCAAGAAACTGACCTGCAGACTAGTTTTACACTAGCTGGCAATTTTTAATTCTTTAGTTTGGATTGAACGGTGATTTCAGAATTTCTTTTTATTAGTTTGAAACAATTTAGGTGTTTTGATGTTGGAGTCATAGTATCTTTACCTTGAATAAACACATGTTCCAAAGTTGATTAACTGGCGCAACCTCATGAACGGCTGCTTATAAAACGAACAAGGAAATCTCTATTGTTTTGGAAAAAAAATGAAAACTACAAGCTAAGGGAAGCACTTGATGATGAGGAGGAAAAAGGATTTCAATTACATTATTATATCAAAAGGATGATGATGATTAACATTATATATTAATTTTTTTTTTCTGCTTTTCTTCCAAGTGCAGAATAACCTTTGTAGGTTGTCTTCTACTAGTTGGGGCTACCAGCCAGTGCTTACCAAAATTAATAAAGATATATATAATGTTTAAAGTACATAAACTGATCACAATTACTACTTGCTAACTTAAGCAATGTGCTTGCATATTCTTCCGTTACAAAATTTCCTATACTTGATCTAACCAGAAGTGAAGAGCAGCACACACAGGGGCAGAGCTATACTGAGCGGGTTAGTCAACCCCTTCTACCGATAGAATATATTATTTATAAAATTATATTATATATATAAAATAAATTTAAACCTCCTTTCGAAACAACACAAACACAACACACAAATAAATAACCTTATCTGACGTAGAAAACTCTTAAAAGTTTAATCGTTGGAGGGTGGAGGACACCCATGTTCATTACAATTAGCAATGTCAATCCCACGTCCCTACTGTTGGGACTTGGGATGCTACTATCATTATTGAGCTGTTGTCTTCATCAATGTTAATCAAAGGAAATGGCGATGACGTTATGGAAATTATCTATAAAATAAAATAATAAAAAGGAAAGATCCTTAATTGTTTTCAAATTTACGTTTTAAAAAAAAAATTAAAGTTTTTTATAATAGTACCTAAATAAATTAGAAAATTAGGGCAAACTCGCCGTCCAAACGTGAAACTGCACGAAAACATGTGGGTGTGTTGTTCATCCAAATTTTAGAGGGCCAAACAACTTTTACCCAAAGATTTGGCAATTGTTAGAGGCAGTGGAATGGTTAAATGGGAATTGTTGCATGCGGTGGGAAAAATGTAGAGGAGACTCGTGTCTGCCAGCATTGTTATGGAGTAGGACACACGTGTCTTTGGTGTGCCACGTATGTACTTTGCTTATTACTCACTTGCTTACAATTGAAATTTATATATTCCTACTCTATCGAATCCATTTCGCAGTTAAGAGACGATTCAATTAATACATTGTAGAGCTGTAAAAGTGAGAGAATATGGCATCAGAGCAAGAAGAACGATCTCATCTTGATGCGAGAGCTAGACAAGGAGAGACAGTCGTCCCTGGTGGCACTGGTGGAAAGAGCCTTGAAGCTCAGGAGCATCTTGCTCAAGGTTTAAACAAATTCAGTTTTCCTTCACATCTTTACTTCATCACTATCGGATCATTTCATTTTTATTCAAAAGTTTGTACGTCTTTTCATTTGATATATAAGCCAAATTCTCTGGATAATTAGTGATTGTGAGATTTATTAAATCTTATATATAGTACTATAAGTTTAAAGCTGTGGCCATCACTTGCCATCTCGGTTTTGCTTTGTTTTATGTAAACATAGTTATTACAGATATATAGTCAAAAAAAGTGTGGTGGTGCTGACTACAAATTTGGAAAAGTTAGTAAAGTCTGACGTGGTTAAGATCACATATTTACTGGTCTTGTTTATTAATTGGCTAATGAGTTGCGATTTTGGTGGAATTTAAATTGAAGGGAGAAGCAGAGGAGGACAAACAAGAAGGGAGCAGCTAGGAACAGAAGGGTACCAAGAGCTGGGTCAAAAAGGAGGACAGACTAGGAAAGAGCAGATAGGGAAAGAAGGGTACCAAGAAATGGGTCGAAAAGGCGGACTTCGTACCACTGACAAGTCTGCTGCTGAACGTGCTGCTGACGATGATTAAACCAAGTTTAGCATCTCTTATATGTTCTTTTGGGAGTCTCGATCGTTACTTGTGTTTGGAACTGTTTTTTGTGTGAAAACAGTTTTAGTATTGTTCTTGTTCCGGTCTTAAATTAGGTGGCAGTAAGTCTTTTAATGTCTTTTGCGTACTGAAAAAAATGATGTGGCCTCTAGCTATAAGAGGTTATCCGTGTTTGTAAGGTCCGAGTTTCTGGTTTCTTACATGATTTTGCAAATCAGTTGGTAAGCTTAGTAGCTAGCTAGTATTTGTGACAGAAGGCTTTAAATGCTCTAATATTATGTCATATAAAGACAAATGCAAGAAGTCAACAACATATATAGCCCTACGTGAATGAGTTGGGAGCATATGGGCGTTTTAGTTTTTGCTCTAATTATCATATAAGCCTGATTGACGAGTAGCCGTGAAAGAGACGGAAAAAGAAACATCAGTTCTGAAGTGGTCTAATGACTGTCCGCTTGTTAATAGTCTAAAGTTGTTTAATGTTATTGAACCCTAAGAAGCTTAATTTATACTACTAAATTGATATTAATGCATCAAACTTGGCGAACAACAAAAATAACTAGTAATTCAATAGTTTTGGAGCCTACAACTGACGATCAGCTTTTGCTGCTACGCATGATGAGCTTCAAAATAAATGGAAGTCGTCCAATATTTATCTTTACCATGAAAAGAAGGCAAAATCTCTAGACATCAACATAAATTACAATTGGAAAGAATCAGTTACACTTTGCCATTGAAAAGAAAAATAAAATTGTGATAATATAATTAAAGAAATTAGCAAACAAAAAGAATCACTCGACTAATTCACGATCCTGCAGCTTTTTCTGATCTCTCCGTGCGTCCCAGTTAGAACTTCTATGGATCCCATTTTCACCATTACAGCTGCAAAATTTCGAGCCCAATTTGCACCATGAATGGCGTTCCTCCTCACGGTCTTAGCCGTTGAAGGACTAGTCCACAATGTCTGATCCGAGGTTAACAATCCTTTGTGAGTCATCAAATTGACATAGTACTTGTTATCCAACCTATTTGGAGTAACAACATCAAGTGGAACAATTGGATCAACCCCGGAGTTAGAAGGAGGTGGACATCTCTTCATCAACTGCTGGGCTAATCTAGGATCCATAGTGGGATCTTGTGGGTGAGTTGAATTGAAAGAGTAAAGTCTATCGGAGAAGGAAGAACAATGTGATATTCCAATAGAATGTGCACCGGAAAGTGTGATCATTTCATCTGAAGAAAGTCCTTTTCTTGCAAAATTTTCTGCAAGCTCTCTAGCATTTAAAGTAAATAGGGGAAGGTGTTCGCTTGGTTCGTCTTTAATGGATACTCTTCCATCTCGACGACCTGCTGGAACTGGATATCTAATCCCTCCAAGCTTGGAAGCACTGTCTCTTGCAGCAAATGCAATAATATCTGAACAAGAAACTGTCTGCGGGCACACAGATTCTAGCTCAGTTTTTGCCTCATCGATCACTTCATAGCCTCGTAGGCTTGGATTATTTGCTGGATGTTCTTTTTCAGTTGGATTCCCTGGGGTTGAGTCCAAGAGGATGGACGCATCACATCCCTGGATTGTACAAAATTTGAAGTTAGATTACTAGTTGAACCAACTTTTTACTAATTACGGGTAAAAGGGGAAAAAGAAGGAGTTGTACAAAACTATTGAAAATACTTGGGAGTTTGAGAAACTTGTAGTGAAAGAAAAAATGATTTTGTGTCTCCAAATAGTAATAAAACGTACCCTAACAAAACAGTCATGGAAATGCATCCTGATAATGCCAGCGCCCAGGCCAGGGTTACGAGACACGGCTTTGTTCACTGCTTTTCTCACAATGGCTTCCGCATGTGGGCAACTTGAATAGTAGTAACCAATCTTAAGAGATGCTAATGAAACATTTATCAATGTAGAAACAGTGAAAAAATATAACATCAACAAAGTTGACAATTTAGCTCCGTCACTCTTCATCGTCTGGTATAATATATATATTAATATATTCCGTTACAAGAATGGATGATTGAAAAGCTGGATTAATTACTATTTGAGGAATTGAACAAGGGAAAAGATATGGATAGAGTATTTATAGGAAATTAAAGACACCAGAAGCTAAGACACAAGCCTAGTTAGTTAGTTAACGCGTTATCTCATTCTCAATAGTGACGACTGCTTCTTACTCTCAGATAGTTTCAACTTTCAAGCCTTCCAAATAATTCTTAGGTTTTGAAGTATTCTTAGTTAGGAATTCGGAAATGGTCTCTATTTCCAGCTACGTTGTTTTGGTCTTCAAATTAAATTGGTTTTAATAAGTTTAACCAATATATATTTATATTGTCTCTCGACTCCCAACGGTTTTTTAAAAGAAGAAAAGAAATGGACAATGGTTTTGTACGACAATCATCTATTATAATTACATTTCAACGAGAACAGTCTAGTTTTCTTATATATCATGTTGTATTTACTCTTTTATGTTAGCATTCTAACTATAATAGTTAGTATTCAAACTCATTATAGAGCTTCGCTCTTTATAAACTATCCTCAATAACAATTATATTCAAATAATATGGTGTAATAATATTTTATAATAAATATGTTATGTATAACAATAAAATTATATTTAACTAAAGTTGTCATAACTTCACAATGGAATTAAAAAGTTATTGATGTTTATTTTTTTAACGTTTATACTCTTCCGATTTTATGATTAATTTGGTCAATAAATAAGTTCCTTCTTCGTGGTATTGTATTATTTGTATAAATTTTTAGCTATTATACGTGAAAAATCTAATTTCAAAGAAATTTGATTGTTATAGTAAACTTTTATTATAAAATTAACTATTATAGAGAACTCTGATAGTAATAACTAATATTTTTTCAATGATTAGTTAACAAGAAAAATGGCATCGTCTGATTATGGTGTTGATAGGAGGCGAGAGATCTGCACGGAGTTGGAGAATTTGAGGCACAATTTGATAGAGACTGAGTGTCACATGCCTGATGCTAGATTATAAGGAAGGCTTGCACTGTGGACTTTATTGAAAGACAGACGTGATGTTTATTTAGAGAGAGAAGCGGTACTTGAAAATGAGCTTGAAACTAAATATAACTTTTATTATCGTAGGTACTTTTGATTTTATTTCCTTTTGTATAAGAAGATTATAAGATTTGTTATGTTGTTTGATTGTTGGGAGAAAAAGATTATGATATGCACAAAGAGAATAAAATTTAACTTTATGTTAGAGTATGTATGTTTGATTTTGATTTTCTTCATTTATTATTTTCGTAAAATAAAGATAAAATTTGCATACACATTACTCTTAGACCCCACTTGTGGGATATATCAAAAAGGCATTTTGCCATGAATTTTTTAGAAAAAATATTTTCCTAAAATTGAAGTTAAACCTAAAGTTGGAGTTGTGTTGTGTTTAGCTATGCTTTTTGTAATATTTTTTAGGATTTAAATTATCCTAATTCGTATGTACTTTTTCTAAAAGTAATAAATTCTCATGCCAAACAGATGCAAAATTATTTAAACTATTTTTTTATTAAGAGTATATGTAAGTTTTCCAAATTTTTTTTTTTGTCTTTCGTATAATAAGCGTAAGGTCTGTGTATATACTGTTTATCTTTAAATTTCACTTGTAAAATTTTATTAAACATGTTATTATTGATATTATTCATTTAATTTTTTTTTATATTTTATGTTGGTCTTCTTTAAGAGAAAAACTAGCTAGTTATAACATACAAATATTAATTTAAATAGCATACATAATCAAGAGGTTTGTTAATGTAATTGTAGTTAGAATATTTAATCTTTCTTCTTGCAAGTATGATTATAATGATTTTTACAATTAATTACGGGTCTATCTATACATAATAAGTATTGCTTCTAACTTGGAGATTACATATATAATATAATATATACATATATTATATCGTCTTTCTAGGATAAACGCTTTTAAAATTTTGATAAATACTTTTGACCTTTCAAAATTTTGATTAAGAAAATCATAAGTTGATGGTAATAAATGTTTGGCAATTGATGGGATTGTAATTAATTGCAGAAAGTATTCTGAGGCTACCTTGGATGCCACACGATGCTAAAAACCCACAAGTGATTCCTAAGCAAGCCGTTGGCATAGGCACATATTCATACACAGACATATACATCGAAAGCAATCTAAAGCATGAAAAATATGCTAGATATCATAAAGGAAAGCCTAGCCACT
>JBDJHY010000001.1:27700533-27713688 GCA_039654485.1 Withania somnifera | reverse complement strand
CTAATAAAGTAAAGACCTAAAGGAAAGAACAACTTCGGTCCCCGGCATGTGAGGAATCACTAAGCTGTTAAGGAAGTCTGCTCTACTGACCTCAAGGCTGAATAAAAAAACTTACTGGTACGGAAGTGTATGCAATAATCATGATAAATATCAAAGCTGAAAAATAAACCCATGCCATGACTCAAATGATGTAGTAAAGAGAAAACAATAGTCTTAAATAAAGTTTGAACTTTCAAAGAGAAATCATAATTTGGCCAAGCATTAGTTTTAGTCTTAGAAATCTTATTTATGAGCTAGGAGTTTCTATTAACCGATATAGACTATGCTATGAGCTACGTAGAATTTGATATTTTAAACCCACATCGAAAAAGGTCCAATGTCTTATAACCCACATTGGTAAAGAGTCGCCTCCAACTTGCCACTGCTAGGATTAAACTTGTAAGTTCTAAACTAAGGATCTTTAACTAGTTTATATTCTTAATGAACCTGAGCTGGCAACCCAGTTTTGGACAAACTACAACTTCGCTAATGGGTTGAGCTAATTCTCTCGGTGCTAAATAATCCTTTCAAAAATACATGTACTTATATTCTTAAAACGGTTCTAAAAAAGGACTTTAGCTAGATGTCTGAAACTTAAATCATAAATTGAGCCCGAGCTTCTTAATTCTTGTCTTGTTTCATAATTCTTGTCTTTTATTCTTGTTTCATGATTTATAATGAGATCATATGACATGCTTAATTATAGTTATAACTTATTTTTTGCATAATTTTTTATTTATAACAACTAAATAAAATTTAAACGTCAAATATCATCGCTACCATTCATGAAACCTTAAGATAAGTACATTATTATAACAAGGTTTTACTGTATTTTTCAATTTGTATGTCTCATCCTTAATCATGGTCATGCTACCAATTTCAAGAGGATTATGCCATTTTCAAATACTCCTAAAGGTACTATAAAAATAAGGATGTATTTGCCGTTATGCTCTAATAAAGACTATTTTTTTCTGTTGATATTATTGAATTCGTTTTAACCACGCTGAAACACCTCTAAGAACCAAAAATTAGAAAGAAAAAAATGCGAGAATGTTAATTAGTTGGTTGTAATATTTGTAGTACTGATGACAGTGTGTTAGGTTTATATTAGCAAATAAGAAAGATGCATCATTCAGTATTAGCCAACATGCTGTTCAATCAAGAAACTGACCTGTAGACTAGCTTTACACTAGTGGGCATAATTTAATACTTCAGTTTGGATTAGATGGTGACATGAGAAATATTTTTTAATTTTGTAAACACAGTTTAGGTGCTATGATTTTGGAGTTATAAAGCATACAAAGTACTTAAAATTAGATCCTTCATTCTGCAATAGCATAAATAAGTATTATAATCAAATTTCAAGCGTTCAAGGAATATTGCATTATGTCACCTTTTTATGGATATTTCGAACATTTAACTTTGAAAAAGAGTAATCGTCTATGTATTTGCATAAGTAATCGTATTTGTTGAAGACAAACTTTCAGAGTTTGGCGTCTGATTGAAATAATTTTTTCAGTTAAAACTGAATCCTTAATTCTTTTCCTTATGATTCAGTAGTTGCATTTTGAAACCACTCATTGATAGTTTATATTTAATTTTTCACCTAGATATATTTATTTAAATATTTCTAATGATATATATCTAGGTATAGATATTCTACGAAGGTTTCTAAATGCATATTACTCTATTACCCAAAAGAAATAAGAAATCTGCACTTGCTAGTTTAAGGAATGTGTTTGCTTGAATTCTCGTGCAGTTTCACTAGTGGACTGTGGTGCATCTCTACATAACAAGATTTTGCACTATAAATTCTACTGAACTTAGAGAAATGCGAAATTGCCCAGATAAAACAAAAGGATTTCAATTATACTCCAAGGTCCCAATTTAAACAAAACAATATCCAAAGGCAAATGAAAAATCCACAAAGTTTCTTCTTAATTGAAGGAAATTTGAAGAATGCAACACAAATCGTCTGATTTGGCACTTACGCTTCAGACATAATGCAATCAATTGCCCGTTTGCAAATGCCCGTCATTGTAGCCTCTGGTCCATAAACCTGCAATGGCAGAATCCACATCAATAATAACTCATCTCTTACTTTACTCAAATCTGAAAAGTTAGTAAGTAGGCACATATTGAATATAGGTAAGAGCATCTTCGGATATTCATGTTCCTTGATTCAAACTGGAACCAGTTGTAGTCTAGATGTCCGACCTCAGAACGATCCTCAGACATATGAAACAGAACAAAGATGGATCAAGTTAATTAATGTAACCACAAATAACATCACCGCGGGAGGGCTAAATAAAGTAGTTGGGAAGATGCAAAAAGAAATATAGAATGTCTAGCATCAAATAAAAGCAAATTCAGATCGATAACAGATGCAGAGTCACATCCCTTTCTTCTGTGTCATATGGTTAGTATTTTATGTAGCTAAGATCCTCCAATAATGCCATTGAACCTTTGGAGGACCCTCCTAAAATGCAATCCATATTCAATACTCAAATCCTTTAATTAAATTAAGCCGTAATTACACAATAATCGTTCATCATTTAATCAAATATAAAAATAAAAAATAAGCCATCCTTGCACAGTAGTACTTCGTCATTTAATTAAGTAGGAAGCCAGTCAAATTACATTCTTGATTAAAACTATGCTATTTTTCAAACAATCTTAAATTTCTACTTCCATATAAATTATTGTAATATTTTTTTAATGACCGTGGTTTCTAGCCCAACTTTCATGCACCTCGACTAAATCCACTGGATATCAGTCACCTCCTACCAATAACAGATATCAGCTAACTCTATCCACCAAGGCTTAGAATAAATGGAAAAAATCACCTAATATTTTTTATCGACCTCACAGTTCTTAAATCCACTTCATTGACCACTAAGCCACACCCTTGAATGCAAATTATTGTAATACATTCATTAATCATACCCTCTGTATGATGACAAATCTGACCCCTAGATCCACACTCGTATCCAAGCAACATAGCTTAGTACAACTTTAATCCTTAAGTTCCATTGGCACATAAAACTTTTCTCAAACATCCGCTTTCAGGATTCTCTGATTGGTAGAATACTGAGCAATGAGCATCAAAGATTTGATGCGTTAGCCGTTCAAATAATATTACAAGCAGTAGATTCATGTAAAACTTCCACCATTATAGTTGCAGTGCTCCATAGTTAGTTTTACCATTCTATGACAAGTTCTCGTGATGTGTGTTAAAATCTATTAAAAGCATCATGTGTATAATCGAAATCCAGGGACTGTAGTCAACAGTAACCTTATAACAAAGGAGGGAAAAAATATTTTGCTAAGTGTCATTTCATACCTCAAGGGGAACTCCAAGTTCCTCTCCAAGGGCACGCATTTTTGCTAGGCCAGTCTGATAATTTGGACCACCTCTTCGTACATAGATATGCATTCTAGCTGCTTTTAGCTTGGCTTCCTGTTCAATTTTAAAAGGAAAACATAGTTCACAGCCTTCTATCTAGAGGAAAGGTAAAGAGCTTTTAGTCTAAATATTAGTGCACAGCCAACCTTCTCCCTGAGAGCCCGAATAATCCCATTGAAAGTAGCAGCAACATCGGTGAAGTTAGCAATACCACCTCCAATAATGAGAGCTCTCTTACGGCCATCAGGATTAGTAGTAGCACACTATAAAAACATTAAGCAAACACCGGTTAAGTTAAAATAGGACAAATACCACATAGGCAAGTTGACCAGGAGAGAGAATAGTCAAATTCATACATCTAGAACTACTCGAGCATATTGCAGAACCTCCTCTTCATTTGGAGCTCCACTATACTCGGCATAGTTACCAAGCTCGGAGGCATAACCTAAATCCCCTACCTGGTTAAGACATCAAAAAACAGTGAGCTTTTAAGTGTTGACATTGCATGCAGGAGGAACAATGACAAGATAGAAAATGTTTCCTCGCATCAAGTTGTTGCACCACAAGTTCTGAATATACTTACTGTATCAGCATATATAACGCTTGCACCACCTCCAGCCACCATTGTCCAGATACGACCTTTTGGGTTTAAAACCGTAAATTTTAAGGAGGCACTAGTCTGCAAGATGTCAAGACAAGACAGAATTAACAGAGAGGCTGCAGATGTTAAGCTCCAATTCTGGTAGAGCAAGTATCATCAGGAAGACCAGAAAGCTAGGCAGGAATCATAGCCGGCCGCCACGCTTAAAGGATAGATCTTTTTAACCTTCAGAATCATTCAAGACTTAGAAAATTTTAAAACAGCAACTCATAAAAGATGACTTCCCAAACCGTAACCAACCCCCAACCTGCAAGTCCATACTGCACCATGCCTTTCAGCACAGAATAAATGGTGAACAATGTAAATTATCACTGATAAATCCATTCAACGCTGTTTAAAGACACGATTTTCTTGGATTATAATGGATCTCTAAAGCAATGCATAAAGCTCCTGCAGTAGTTCAATACCCAGAATAGCTCATGACAGTAAATCCAAGATAAAGTTGATTTCTAACAAAATAATTTCGACAAGAATAAACAAGTCAATCTGATAACTCTGGCATCAAACCACCCTTGGATTAAGACAAATAACTGAACTTACTTTCTCATCCAGAGAATGAATGAAGCTTTCAGTAGGGCTCAAAACTCTTCCAAAGGGCAGAGGAAACTCGATGCTTCCCCACCTGACAAGTCATAGAGGATGTCGCAAACTGTTTAATAAATCTGGAAATACTCATTATATTTCTTCTTCAGACCCTCCAAAGAGAAAGAAAAAAAATTAAAGAAAGAATAGACACTTCAACATGCAGAAAACAAGTGAAAACACATACTTCTTAAAATTTTTGAAGGCTGCTGTGTCATCCAACTCTCCCCTCATATCCAATGGATAAGGCTCCCCATTTACAAGAGTAAACGGGTTCATCTCAATGAAACTAAAATCGAGATCTGGGGAATATCAAAGAAAAAGCAACAATGTTGCATAATCAATGAAATAATTTAGAGAATAATGAGGTCGAGAAATATTTTCAATTTAATGAACAAACTAGCTTCCAAGAATAGGCCTACTTTAACATAAACCAACAGGAAGTTTAATGCTCTCTTCATCTGCTTATATAACGATAAACTAAATTATGTTTTCCCCATATGGTCACTGGCACTTATCGAAAAGATAGCACCGAATGATAAAACAAAAATAAATTTGTAACATAAATGCAAGTTAGAAAGATGTAATACTGTAAAGCACGTCATACCTTGAAACACATTAAAAACACCCATTAGGAAATTGCCAATAGTTCCCCGTACCTGAGTCAACGAGAAACTTAGGTTACGTATCATGATGGTTGATGAGATGTTAGTAGTCAAATGTTTTAATCTTCAAAATCAAAATACTTATCAGTACATAAGTGAAAGTTCAGCAATAAGTATACCAATATATAACAATTCCCCTCATTGATTAAATATCGAAAATAATAAATACACGATGATACAACCTAAAATAATAATCCACAAGAATTACCAGCAATGCACAGTATGATCACACGCTTTTTAATGGCGGTTATCCAAGACCTTGCACTTAGAAAACCATTCTGGATATTACAGCTACGGCTAGACTCATGCTGAGCTAACTATAGGTTAATGACTAAAAGAAAAATAGAAGTATAAAACAAAAACTAAAATTTCAGATCACCTCCAAGGGAAGAGTAGCAATCAGTGGAGCACAAGCTTCTAGGGTTACAGGCTTCTCTGTTGGAAGGAATATTGTCTTGACCTATATATTATAGGAACAAATAAAATATTGTTATTGCAGGGAAAAAATAACTCGACTTTCTGCATATTACCAGAATAAATAGAGTTAACCAGTTTTGTCCCCCCACAAACACTAAAGAGAGAGAGAAACTAAGAGATAGTTGCTAGAGGAACAAAAAAAGTAAGCTTTTTGGACCAACTAACCTTGTCCCAGTTCTCTTCAATCTCAATGCCTCCACATTCTGAAAAGCTAATTGTGCACCCCAACCTTTCAGAGACTATGGAAAGGTAATATTCTTGGTCATGAGGAACAAACGGTTCAACAATAAATGTTGTTATAGGTGCCTTGCATCCACCCATTTCAACCTAGAAAGAGATTCACATGTAAGATGACTATAACACATAAGAAGCAAGAAAAGATCTCAATACGCTTAACCCTCTGCTCACCTCCACACCAAGTCGTGCTTTTACAAACTCAGCAACTCCTGCTAGATCCAGATTCAGAGCTACCAAGCCACTCTTTCCACGTTTACCAAACAGCATATCTGGCTTTACAACCAGCTTTGTTGATGAAATCCATGGTTCTTTGTTTGTTAACTCAGTAAAATCCGTAGATTCTGTCACCTATCAAAAACCAAATAAATATGAGAACTCGGGCAAGAAAAAACATCTGGATAACAACGAGAAGTGATCTTAAATATTCCAAATGATCTCCTAGGAAAATAATTTACTTAATCAAATACCCCTCTTTCATGCAAAGTATTTTCCGTCGTACCAAACACAGATGCTCACAGTTTCTTTCAGCTTTCAAAGTGATACTCAATTTAACTAAAGGACTCTCTAGTAGCTTAAGACATGCTTTCCAAGTAAATCTATGATAGATAGATGAGTATTCTTCAAATGCAAGATTGTACAGTCAACAAAAACTTCTACAAAGCAGTAGCCAGGCCCGGTTTTTTACTTAGGAAATTCAATAAAGAAGGCAAGGGGATTCATCATCTAATATATATACATACATAAAAATAATAAGGGGATTCATCATTCTTTTGCAATGACTATGAAAATGCAAAAACACAATGAGTTCATCATAACGACGAAGCAATAATTCAAACAACACAAAAATAGCGAATAAGAAAGTAATGAGGAACAAAAGGAAGCAGGGTGGCATCAGTTCAGATTCGAGCTGAACTGATGCAAAAACAAGCACCCATAAAAGAAAAAGACGCATAGATGAAAAACCCATTTGAATAGAAAAGCTCAATAACCAAAATTTCCATTGCAATTGAACAGTAACAGATCAATAAAATAAAAAAGGAGAGTACTTGAGCAGAGCAGATCTGAAGATCGATGCCAGCAAGACGTTTCAAATGCTCTTTGAGTAGCCTCTTTGAATCATACTCTCTGATCTTCTTCCTCGCCATAACAAAGAAGAGCAAACACTTTGATGGGTATGTGGGTGAAGCAGTAGGTAAGCCTGGGCGTTTTTAACAAAGGAAAGGAAAAAGAATGATTTCATATAATCCACGGCCCCTTAACTTTGATATTAATTAATTAATTACTAATTATGTATCATGATCTGATCTATAAATTTAAAACTATTACTGTACTGGAATTTTAATGATAATGACTAGCCTTCAGATTTGAATTTTAATATCTAAGTACTATTTTCTAACATTATATAATTTATCTTGTTCCAAGATTATTCTCAAACCACACGGTGCAGTTTCACTATAATTATTAAAGTTCAACGTAATGGTGTCTGCTAATGGATAAGAAAATATAAATGTAGCTCTCTGAGTAGCATAAATTCATAAATGTAGCTCATTTTTCTTTCCTTTTTTTTTTTTTTTTAACAAAAACGTAGTGAGTAAAATTTAATAACTTTAATTTAAATTATTGGAAATTTTATTAAATATGTATATCAATATATTTCAAAACTCGGTGAATTGTCTCTATATATATTGCCTTTATTATAAGAAATTTATGTCAAAAGTAAATTACAATTTTATATTTATGTTTAATATATAGCTAGTCCTATAAATTTATTAAGATATTTTCTTTAGACACTCGAATTAAGTTATGTTTCAATTGAATAAATCAACTTCTGATAAGTGTTTGAATTAGACATTTTTAAAAAAATGAAAAAAAAAATGTATGCATGTGTTGTCATTCATCTATTTAATAGTTAAGTTACTTATATAAAATATTAATTTCTTTAATTATACACATTAACCTTCTTGGAAGGTTTATAACATTATTTTTTTTTCTAAATTTTAAATTAAAATTGTCTATTTGAAATACTTTATTAGAAGCTGAATGTTCAATTTAAATAACACTTTATTTAAATAAAATGTTAATAAATTTAAAGAGTTGATTATGTATTACGCCTCACATTTAATTCTTATAACATGCAAAATTCAACAATCAATACTTCATCCAATGAGATAATATCAAATAAATAATCCATTTCAAATTGAATGTCTGAATGTGATGGTAGCTACTACATATCCAGATTCACAACATAATGTATACTTCAAAATTTTCAATACCAAGCCTTTGTGAAAGCAAATCACACTTTAAAAAAAGAAGGGGAGGAAATAGATTTGGAAAGTTAAGCCACCGAAAATATTAAATAGGTGTTTGGTCATGAAAATTAAATTTTTTATGTTAAAGTTGTATTGACTATAAAATATAAATTAAAGTTATTTTTTGAATTTTTATGAAAAAAATGATAACAAAATAAAAAAAAATTACAAAAATATTTATGACAGCCTTAAAAAGAATTAGAGAACATATAATTTTTTAAGACTTCTAAAAGAGACGAAAGATGATATAGCTAATTAATATAAATTATAAATTTATTTATCATATAATATGTATAGAAATTAAAAACACAAAAAAATATATTGTAATATTTACTTCGAGAAAGATGTTTGAAAGAAACGAGAAAAGTATATGGGACTCAATTGAGCTTTGATGTAGTAGCTTCTTCAATTTTTCAGTTGCCTTATCAGACTTGTTATGAATTAAATTAGTTTTTGTAGGTTATATTTTGTGACGATCAAAATAGTTAAGCGGCATACGAAAGCTATTAAAGTAATTCTGCAAAAGATGATAAATTAAATAATAAAAGAAAAATGTATAAAACAAGAGACACTATAATTTAAAGACAATGTTTCATTATATAAAAAAAGTGTACAAAATATCGATAGAAATAACTTCATCAAATTTATAATCGGTATGTTTTGGCAAAAATAATCACATCTTTTTGTAAACTTCAAGCAGTGGCAGTCAAAAATTTCACGAAGGATATTCAAACATTACATAAGTAAGAAAATGATGAATAGGTGCATCAAAAATTAAAAATCAAACTACGTACATATTAATAATTAATTTTTTCATACATAAATGTACCAAATTTAAAATCAAATTGCATAATATTTTTGTTTTAATGGGTTCATGTTTAATTTAATATGGAATGAACAAACAGCGCAAAAAATAGAGAAAAAGAAAAAAGAATTCAAGCTAGAAAGAAATTACTTTTTCGCTCCAAACTTTCACCCACATCCGGTGACAGCAACAATAACAACGAGATATGAAAAATGAAAAGCAAAATCAAATAATATCTTTAAAAAAAGTCTTTGTGGGGCCTTTTCACTTTTGATAAAAAGTTATAGAAGCTTCAAGTTTTGCTTATTGACGTAAATTAAATAATTACTTTTAAGTTAAATTCAAAATTATAATGAAAGAAAAGGAAAATGAAAAACAAATCTGTGGGAAATTTGGCTACTAAACTTTATTTATTTTTAGATTTTTACATCATAGGTTTCTAATTAAGGATTATTTTGACAAGTCATGTTAGTTTTTTGAATTATTCAAGAATAATAAATTTATTAACTATTGTATTTATGGATAAATTACATAATAGGTCAAACATGTATTTATGAGGTATAGCTATAGTTAAAAATATTACTTAACATAACTATAGTTTGTTATAATTAGGGTTTCTAGCCTCCTACTCTTCTCTTTCTCCCTCTGTTCCTTGCCACTATTTCCTAGTCTCGCTCGACGCTCTCCTCCTCTCTTCTAATCTCTCTCGTCACTCTCTTCTTCTCTTCCAATCTCGCTAACCTTCCTCCCCCTCTCTCCCAATCTCTCTCGCCTCCCTTCCCCTTTTCTTTTCTCACTGTTTCTTTGATTTGTATAATAGTACATTTACTAATACAAATTGCATCACTAAAGTATATTGATTTACATCACTTATACAAAATGACATATTTGTATAATAGAGAGATGAAGAAAGAAAGTGAAAAAAGAGAGGAAGAGACAGAAGAGAAAGAAATAAACAGGGAGAGAGACAAAAGGAATGAAAGAGAAATATTAGCTATGGGTTGTAATTAAATAAAATATAGCTATAGTTGTTTAATTAAGCTCAAAGACTAGCTATTTATGTTTACCTATATTTATACCACAAAGTTGCTCAAGCATAATTGAAACTAAGTCAAAAAGGAATTAATTATCCTCGTGTGAACGGAACACATTTCGATCCATATCAACTTATTCTTCTTAATGAATAATATAGAAGTTCTTTTTAAAATTTAAAAATAAATGTTAGCAGCCATGGGGGTTTAACTTTCGGGGGCCATGCATTGCTTTTTCCTGAACACCCAACATCGTTGGGCTATAACATTCAGTGAATGAAGGAAATTCAAAATGTAATATTTAATCATATTCAATAGCATTTTACTTATTCACGCGTTATAAGTTTACGGCAAAAAGTATTCATTTGAACACCTTTGGCATACTATAGCTTTGACTATGGCTTCAAGACCTGGCTGGCCAAGATATTCCTTTTTAAAGCAAGCACAATGATATGATATTGGTCGACGCTAGCTATAGTGATGTGTTGCTTGAAGAGGTGTCAAGCTTATGGATTAGGGAGAGCCCTTTGGAGGGCATTTTTGACTTTTTCAAGTACCTTAAAGACCAAGCATTCGTGTGGAGAGTCGCTTCGGAAGAGATTGAAGACTTTGGAGCTTAATGGAGTATTGACCCAAAATTAAGGGGTTGGTTTGATAGTTTGGGTCCAACTATAATAAGTTAGCCTTAGACTCATATAAATTGCTAGTCTTCATTTTTTTTTCCCTTAGATTTTGATGACTATTTAAATTGTGTTGTATTGAACTCTTGACAGAGGCCATTATGAGATTTTTCCTTTTATAAGGAGGCTTGTTCAAGCTTTTTCTTGGTCGTTGTTAGAAACCTTGGCTGTTTCGGACATTGGTAAGCGTTAGGTGTTTATTGGGATCGTTTAATGGAGATCTTTTTGTTTAATACACCGTTTGGTTGTCATTGACATCTTATTTTGTGTTTATCTACCTATCTTATATCTTTTGTTTCAATTTTCTTTCAGTTCTCATATTTTGCGTTTTGCCTTTGCATCCCTTTCATATAAATTGGTATCAAAATCGTATTTTAGTTTGGTTTTGAGTCAAATTTTGGTGTCTTGTTGAGGTTTACAGTATTATTTTTTATTTTTTTAGTACAAATCGGGTCTAAATCCAAAATTTAAGCTTAGTCGAAATTGGGATTTTGCATCCATCAGTTTTGGGTTTTGAAACTTTGAAGAAAGAAGGTGAGTGTTGAAAAATCTACAATTTTGGTTTGGATTTGAGTGTTAAAAGATATTGGGGTTTGTCCCCCGTATAGAAAGGAGCTTAAATCTTAATTTTGGTATAAATTTGAGCTAAATTGAGGGACTTATAAGATTTTGAATTGATCTTGGTGTTCTAGGCGTTCTTGAGGATCCAAAACTTTCAAAAGAAGAAAAATTTAAAAGTACAAGTTTGATCCAAAAATAAAGAGATATAAGAAAGTATTTGTAAGGTATAAAAAGGTCATCACCGAGTCCCAAGTCTTTGGAATTCGGCGACCTAGGTGATTAGTATGTCATATAGGGCGGTGGTTCGTTGTCCGTAGGGGGGGGTGCACCATTTGGAAAGAAATAGAATTTTGATGAGCCTGTAAATTGACAGTTTGTTGGCAAAGTCAAAAAAAAAATATTGTTAAATTTTGGCGATTGAGCTTTGGTGATTAAAGCATCCTTCCTAAGCTTATTTCAAGGTTATAGTCCTTAGTTTCATTTCGTTGAATTTTATTTTTATTTTCATTTCTTTGATTACAATAGCTAATTCTCAACTAGTAATAGTCTTACTTAGTTGAATGCTAATTTTCAAGTTCTTTCTTTGTGTGTCCTTTCTTTTATGTATTTTTCTCGTTTATTTCATAGATATTTTCTTTTATTTTTTATCCATTGAATTATGTAGACAAGAATCCGCTTCGATCCAGGACCGTAATCAAGACGAAGTGGATCAACTGAGTATACCAATTGCCAAACAACGAGCGAGAACAAGTGTGAGGTAATTAAAATGTGAAAACTTGAGTGATTATGAGGCTTTATTTGCTAACATTATTTGTTATTTTTGTTGTTTGTCTTCAATAGGTGCCATGGAAGGATGAATCACAAGTACCCATGGAAAAAAAATCTGAATCTCATTATGGAAATGCTCACGGACATAACCCCAAGGCTGGAAGCACTATATGGGAGGATATTTAGTATTGGTGGGAGAGTGTCATCTACGGATTGTAGGATGGATTTGATAGAGGTGCATGCTAGTTCTACAACCTCTATCCCACAATCCAACAATCATGCCTCCACAATTGGCCATGCCCAAACTACTTTATCTCTCATATCACTCTAAACCCTCCACCAAATATACCACCCAACCTATTCAAACAATATTTTCGTAAAACCACCACCAAATGTTTATTAAAATCCACGAAATGTCATAAAAATGTCTTTTCAAATGATCAAGCTCAATAAAATCAAGAAATACACCTTAAAGAATCAAATCGACCAATACAAATGAAAAAGGTTGAAAAGAATGCAAATCAAGAGGTGCATAAAGAGCCCGTTCAAAATTATGATGAGTATGGGGATCAATACAATCCATATTTAGGGAGAGGTCAAGGTAACTTCCGGTGAAGGGGAGGAAGAAATGGTCTAATCCTATTGGGGAAAGAGGACAAGATGGTTATTATGAAAATCAAGCCCGCACTTGGATCCAGAAGGAGTAATATGGAGATCAAAGTGGCTATGGAGGTAGAGACAATAGTCTTAACTCCATCAAAATTTTATTTCCTATCTTCAAATATGAGAGCAATCCTGAGGCATACCTTAATTGGGAGCTCCAACGTAAGATGATCTTTCAAACCATGAGTTTTTTGAATTGAAAAAGTCCTTTTATGTCATAACTCAATTTAAAGGATTCACTTCCAAAATGGTGGAAATATGAAACAAGAAA
>JBDJHY010000001.1:27687511-27700433 GCA_039654485.1 Withania somnifera | reverse complement strand
CATGGACTGTGGTGGATTGCATAGTATTCACATTTTTCTTTCAATATTTCTCCAAGTTATTGTATAATCCTAATGGGTCTCTTCCTATCTTGTTATTTTTATTTACCATAGTGTGAAGGGATGTGCTTGCCAGTTCACTTTTTTTAACGACTACATCAGTTGACTTCTTTTGTTGCATACTATGAAATTGCATGGGGCTTGAGTAAAAGAATCTTTAACAATGTAGAGTATATGGATTCTTTTGCACAATGGGAGCACTATTTACTTTTTCTCTTTTATCTATGGATAAGTTACTAAATTCTTTTTGTAATGGACAACCGTGCAGCTGATAACTGACTCAGTACTTGTTGAAAAATTTGGGGAGACCTCTGGTTCTGGTGAGTGATAAAATATACCTATGAAAACAGTATAAGATTGTCCACATGAGTTTCAAGCGTTATGAGATTCTAAAGGAATGATGATTTAACAGTGCGACACTCGGTCACATGTTGTAGAATATTGAAACTGGAGTTATTTGATTTTGTATAGAGGATCTCTTACAACATTTTTTGTTTTTATCCTTTTTTTAATTAACTTGTGTAATTCTTCTATTTTCTTGGCCAGATCATTCAACAAGTCATAGCCATACGATGCCAGAACAAAGACAAGGAAATGGTGCCCCCACAAATGGGAATGTGGCAGGTGGAAATGCTTATACAATTGACTTACCTACTTTTAGTAGGCGACTGAAGGACTTATATTCACACTGGCGTGAACATAAAGATGAGTTTTGGGGTTCTTCTGCTGTTCTTGCTGTAGCCACTCCACCACCTTCAGAGGACTTGAGATACTTGAAATCCTCGGCTGTGAATGTATGGTTACTTGGGTATGAGTTCCCTGAGACCATAATGGTCTTTGGGAACAAGCAGATACATTTTCTGTGTAGCCAAAAGAAAGCTTCATTGCTGGAAGTTGTGAAATTGACCGCCAAAGAGGCTGTTGGAGTGGAAGTTGTCATGCATGTGAAGGCCAAAAGTGAGGATGGGACTACTAAAATGGATAATGTGCTCAATGCTATTCATGCACAGTCAATATCAGATACTTATGATACCCCTGTTATTGGATATATTGCACGAGAAGGCCCTGAAGGAAAACTCTTGGAGGCATGGACTAAGAAGACAAAAGATTCTGGCCTTCAGCTTGCTGATATAACAAATGGACTTTCTGACCTTTTTGCTGTGAAGGACCAAAATGAGCTTGTTAACATGAAGAAAGCTGCACATCTGACTGCTTCTGCTATGAGGAACTTTGTTGTTCCTAAGCTTGAGAAAGTAATTGACGAGGAAAAGAAAATAACTCATTCCTCGTTGATGGATGACACAGAAAAGGCTATTCTGGAGCCTGCTAAAGTCAAGGTGAAGCTGAAAGCTGAGAATGTTGATATATGTTACCCTCCAATCTTCCAAAGTGGTGGTGTATTTGATCTTAGACCTGGTGCTACAAGCAATGATGATGGTTTGTATTATGATTCTGCCAGTGCCATCATATGTGCAATTGGTTCACGATACAGCAGCTACTGTTCGAACCTTGCCAGAACATTTCTAATTGATTCCACTCAGATGCAGACCAAAGCTTATGAAGTGCTTCTTAAAGCCCAGGAGGCGGCAATAGGTGCATTGAAGCCTGGTAACAAGGTTAGTGCTATTTATCAAGCAGCTCTTGCTGTGGTTGACAGGGATGCTCCTGAACTGGTTAACAGCATGACAAAATCTGCTGGGACAGGGATTGGTCTTGAGTTTCGAGAGTCAGGGTTGATCCTTAACTCTAAGAATGATAAACTGTTGAGATCGGGAATGGTTTTCAATGTGTCACTTGGTTTCCATAATCTGCAGAATGAGACCAACAAAGAGAAGAGCCGGAATTTTTCACTTTTGCTAGCAGATACCGTGATTGTCACAAAGGATGGTCGTGATGTGATTACTCATTTGAGCTCAAAAGCTATGAAGGATGTGGCCTATTCCTTCAATGAAGATGAAGAAGAAGAGGAGCCACCAGTGAAAGCTGAGTCCAAGGGTAGGGATACCATGTATTCCAAGGCAACACTTAGGTCTGACAATCATGAGATTTCAAGAGAAGAGAAGCGGAGGCTGCACCAGGAAGAACTTGCCCGTCAGAAGAATGAAGAGACTGCTCGACGTCTTGCTGGTGAAGAAACCTTAACTGGGAATAGCAGGAGTGCTAAAACTTCAACTGACATTCTTGCCTATAAGAATGTCAATGACCTACCACCACCCAGAGAGATGATTATACAGATTGACCAGAAGAATGAGGCCATCCTTTTACCAATATATGGTAATATGGTTCCTTTCCATGTGGCTACTGTTAAGACTGTTTCAAGCCAACAGGACTACATCCGAATCATATTTAATGTTCCTGGTGCCCCTTTCTCAGCTACTGATGCAAAGAATCAAGGTGCCATCTACCTAAAAGAAGTTTCATATCGTTCCAAGGATCATAGGCACATAAGTGAAATGGTTCAGGTGATTAAAACACTTAGACGTAATTATATGGCAAGGGAGTCTCAGAGAGCTGAAAGAGCAACTTTAGTGACTCAGGAAAAACTAGTCCTTGCAGGGAATAAATTCAAGCCAGTTAGGCTACCTGACTTATGGATCCGTCCCACATTTGGTGGTCGTGCACGAAAGCTTGCTGGTACACTGGAGGCTCATGCCAACGGTTTCCGGTATTCAACCACAAGACAAGATGAACGTGTTGACATAATGTATGGTAATATTAAACATGCGTTCTTCCAGCCAGCAGAGAAGGAGATGATTACCCTTCTTCACTTTCATTTGCACAACCACATAATGGTGGGGACCAAGAAGACAAAGGATGTTCAGTTCTATGTTGAGGTTATGGATGTGGTCCAAACACTTGGAGGTGGAAAGAGGTCTGCATATGATCCAGATGAGATTGAGGAAGAACAGAGGGAAAGAGATCGGAAGAACAAAATCAACATGGACTTCCAGAGTTTTGTGAATCGGGTGAATGATATTTGGAGCCAGCCTCAGTTTAAGGGATTCGACCTGGAGTTTGATCAACCTCTGAGAGAACTTGGGTTCCATGGTGTGCCCTACAAATCATCAGCTTTCATTGTACCAACCTCTAGCTGTTTGGTTGAGCTGGTGGAGACTCCATTCCTTGTTATAACCCTGAGTGAGATTGAGATTGTTAACTTGGAGAGAGTTGGATTTGGGCAGAAGAACTGTGATATGGCAATTGTTTTCAAGGACTTCAAGCATGATGTCATGCGAATAGATTCAATCCCTATTTCATCTCTTGATGGCATCAAGGAATGGCTCGACACAACTGACATCAAGTACTATGAGAGCAAGGTGAATCTGAATTGGCGTCAAGTACTGAAGACCATAACTGATGAACCACAAAAGTTTATTGATGAAGGTGGTTGGGAATTTTTAAACTTGGAAGGTACTGACTCATCATCTGGAGAATCAGAGTCAGACCAAGGTTATGAACCTTCGGATGCTGAACCTGTGTCAGACTCTGATGATGACGAGTCTGATAGTGAATCTCTGGTGGAGTCGGAAGATGATGAAGAAGAGGATGAAGATGATGATTCAGAGGAAGAAAAAGGTAAAACATGGGAAGAGCTGGAGAAAGAAGCAAGTAATGCAGACAGGGAGATTAATGAATCAGATAGCGAGGATGAAAGGAGGAGGAGAAAGAAGAATTTTGGCAAGTCACGAGCTGGTCCTAGTTCTGCTGCCAGCAAGCGAATGAAGTTCAGGTAGATGGGTTAGTAGAAGTCGTTTCTTTATTATGTTCCTTCAGGATGCGCTGAGCATTATTATTTTGTTTCTCTTTTGATGGTTTTGGTTCTAATTAGGTGGTAGTTTTGATCTTATTGTAAATTTCTAGCCTCAGATCTATGGAAACATATTTGTAATGATGTTATCTGTTTTGCCTTTGAGAAAGCATGCTGATTGTTTTCTGGGAGTAGAATGTATTATGCAAATTGTCTTGTGACCAATTTTAAGCATCTTAGATAGGAAGTGCATTGCTAGCTATCTAGGCCTTAGCTTCGCCATTCCATTTTAAATTCCTTTAGTTTGTGATTCTATGGATACATATTTCAAGCTTCTCGTATCCAGGATTTCTCTATTTGTCATAGCAATAAGACTATGCTACACAATGAGCTTCATTTTCGTGCACATAAGAGTGAGAAATAGCAGATTGCTGAAGGAAGATGGAGATTCCCCCAAAACCTCTGCTGATAAAATTGCTCCAAGCATACAGGGCAGACCTATTGATTCCGAGTATAATCTTATAGGCATAAAAAACAATGGGATAAAATGGTTATTTTCATTCCATTGTTAACATTGACAGCCATGCCTACGTTCAAGGTATTCGTAACTCAACAGACTTTTAACTTGAAAACGGCAAACAGACCTGAAATGGTTCTAATTGGTGTACAATATTTAACACAGGAATGTATATTTTGGAAGTTCATTTCTTAATTAATTTAATGGCTAAACTATTTCATAACCTGGGAGGCCCAAAAGGCCATCATTATCAGCATCGCGATCCATATGATGCTGTGATCAAAGTAGAGGACTGGATGCAGGTATCTTATCCAATTTAAGTCATTAAACCCAGAGTACGAAGAAAAAAAGACCTCAAATCTTGGTAAAGATCATTTAATACTTCAGTCTATATTAATTCAAATAGCTAGGTTGACATGAATTTTAATTATGTGAGAAGTAACTTAGAGCTATGGTGTTCAAACTCCCCAAAAAGACGATCCACCCGTATGTGAGGCATAACAACATTGCTGGCTGGTTCTCGTTGGCTTACACTATCCACAAAATCATGAAGCCGATCCGATGGAATAAGTGCAGATAAGCGCTTTCTATATAGACTCTGCCCGAAATTACTTAAAAACTGAGTGTGTCTATGAATAAAAATTTAAATAGTTGGAATTGTCTAATTAATTGGACAAATTACTGGAAAATGCAGACAACTAAGTTCCATTGGCGTACACAATCTAAAAATCGATGCTTCATAATATTTGTCAATTTCAAAAATCATGACTTTATTAGTTGTTTGTTTTCATATTTACCCTTAGTCATATTGATATTAAACAAAAGCAAGAAATATCAAGTGGAGAAAAGTAATAAATAAGGATAATTCAATCAAATTAACTTTTCATTAATGTTTTTATTAAGGGACATGCAAATTAAAAATATAACTAAGTAAATGATAAACGGTATTTATAATAACCAATTGTAGAGAAGGACAAAAAGAAAGGGACCATGCAGCTGAAACTTTAAACAACATCCAGCAAGGAGTTGACTGGCTCTAGTTCTTCAAGCCCCAGTGGAAGATAATCTCCTCGACACAACTTTTCGTGCAAATGGCAAGAGACACTGCCATCTTCACATTTGTGTTCGTCGCTCCTATCCTAGTTTTTTAACTGAAAGTAGAACTACAGGAACCAAAAAGAACTAAACTAACAATGTTGTTCTAATTTTATCTAATTAAATCATGTGGCAAGATGTTGGCAAACATAGTACTGTGGTGGTAATTTGCGAATCTGGAAAGACAATTGGGAAACTTGTCAGTCACATACATTCATCAACTGGTGCCAGTTTCAGATCATCTCACAAAAGATTTAAACCATGCAGTGTCATTCTCACTTCAAGCAGTAGTTACTGCTGTAGCACTAAACAATAGCAAGAACAAGCCTTCTGCACGGTACTAATCGAGCAATTGTCCTGCTAGTCCTTGAAATATAGCTGAATAGTAACTCAGTAAATTTTGAAAAACAAGAAGACAGCGTCAAAATTTAAGCCGAAACTAAACCCAACTTAAGTTGCACAAACTTATTTTACAAGGATTAACTACTTTGCAAACACAGAAAGAGAGTAGCTATTCTACAATCAAGACCCAAGCCTAACTCAGTTGTCGTGTAAATACTTTAAAGAAGCTTAGCATGACTTTATATAGCCTAACTAATGTCGCAGGCTACCAAGCTCTTTACCTAAACCTGGGTCTCTTGGAAATGTTGCTGGCAGGATTTCTTCTCTCTGGAGGATGACCTTTCCCGAAAGGCTTCATATTCCTTCTCTTCCTATCGTCGTCACTGTCTGATTCAGCTCCTTTCTCTCTGTCAGCATTGCTTGCTTCTCTTTCTAACTCTTCCCATGTTTTTCCTTCTTCTTCAGAATATTCCTCAGAGTCCTCTCCTTCATCAGCATCTGACTCCACTAGTGATTCACTTTTATCATCTTCCTCGTCTGACGAGACAGGCTCTACATCTGAAGGTTCATATCCTTGATCAGACTCCTGTGAGTTCTCAGATTCCGAATCAGTACCTTCTAAATTCAAAAATTCCCATCCACCATTCTCTATGAACTCTTCCGGATCATCAGTAATTGTTTTCAGTATCTGACGCCAGTTCAGATTCAGCCTGCTCTCATAATACTTTAGGTCAGTTGTATCAAGCCACTCCTTGATGCCATCAAGGGATGTTGAAGGGATAGAATCAATTCGCATAACACCTCTTTTGAAGTCCTTGAATATAATTGTCATGTCAAAATTTTTCTGGCCGAGACCAACTCTCTCCAAGTTGACTATCTCAATCTCACTAAGAGTGATTACAACAAAAGGTGTCTCTACGAGCTCAACAAGGCAGCTAGATGTTGGGACTATAAAAGCTGTTGACTTGTGCGGTACCCCGTGGAATCCAAGCTCTCTCAACGGCTGATCAAACTCCAAATCAAGCCCTTTAAACTGAGACTGGGACCAGAGGTCATTTACCTTGTTCACGAATGTTTGGAATTCCATGTTAATCTTGTTTTTCCGATCCCTTTCACGTTGTTCCTCCTCAATCTCATCAGGATCATAAGCAGATCTTTTTCCGCCTCCAATTGTCTGCACAACATCCATCACTTCAACATAGAACTGCACGTCCTTGGTTTTCTTGTTTCCCACCATTATGTGATTGCGCAGGTGAAAGTGGAGGACTGTAATCATTTCCTTTTCTGCTGGCTGGAAGAACGCATGTTTGATGTTGCCATACATAACATCCACCCTCTCATCTGGCCTTGAAGTTCCATAACGGAATCCATTTATGTGAGCCTCTAAAGTACCAGGAAGCTTTCTTCCACGACCAGCAAATACTGGACGAATCCACAGATCTGGAAGTTTGATTGGCTTAAATTTGGCTCCAGCAACTTGAAGTTTCTCCTGTGTTACTAAAGTTGCTCTCTCAGCTCTCTCTGATTCTCTAGAGACAACCTGCCTACGGAGGGTTCTTATTTGTTGGACCACTTCAGTGATGTGCCTTGGGTCCTTTGAACGAAATGAAACTTCTTTAACATATATTGATCCCTGGAAATTTACAGTATTTGTGTCATGAGGAGTGAATGGGGTGCCAGGAACATTGAACATTATTCGGATATAACAGGTACGGTTAGTATCTTGTTGACTAGATACACTTTTCACGGTGGCAATATGGAATGGAATCATGGTTCCATGAATTGGTAAAAGAATAGCTTCACTCCTCTGGTCAACCTGAATCATCAACTCTCTTGGAGGTGGCAAATCATTAATGTTCTTATAGGCAATCAGATCACCAGTGGCTTTCGCAGCACCACGGCTATCTGCACCCCCAGAACTTCCTCCTGTGAGCCTCCGTGCAGTTTCTTCGTTCTTTTGGCGGGCCAGTTCTGCCTGGTGTTGCCGCCTTAGTTCCTCCCTTGATGTCTCATGGTTAACTGATCTAAGCATTGCCTTGGATGGGAGTCCATTGGCGGCTATAGGCTTAGCTTTGACCTTCGGCTGCTCCTCTTCTTCGTCATCCTCATTAAATGAGTAAGCCACATCCTTTACAGCTTTAGAACTCATAGAAGTCACAATTTCTGGAGCATTTTGACCAATAACAACAGTATCAGCAAGCAAAACACAAAACTTTTCAGTTTTGGGGTTTTTAGACTCTGTTTGCAAATTCTGAAACCCAAGAGACGCGTTAAAAACCATGCCAGATTTCAGCATTCTATCATTCTTGCCATTAAGGTTTAACCCTGATTCCCTGAACTCAAGCCCAATTCCAGTTCCAGCAGACCTTGTCAAATTTGCAACCAATTCAGGTGCCTCCTTTTCAACCACACCGAGTGCTGCTTGGTAGACATCTCCAGCCTCGTTTCCTGGTTTCAGAGCTCCAATTGCAGCATCATGGGCCTTCAGAAGAACTTCATATGCTTTGCTTTGCATTGGATTAGCATCAATTAGAAAGGTCCGAGCAACATTTGCGCAGTAATTAACCAATTGCACAGATAATCACACTTGTGGAATCATAGTAAAGATTCTGCTCATTGCTTGATGCACTTGGTCTCAGATCAAACTCTCCTCCACTCTGAAAAATTGGAGGGTAACAGATGTCAACATTATCTGCCTTTAACTTCACCTTAATCTTTGAAGGTTCCAGTATGACCTTTTCAGTGTCATCCATCAGTGAAGAATGTGACACCTTCTTCTCCTCATCAATAACCCTTTCCAGCTTTGGGACGACAAAGTGTTTCATCACCGATGAAGTCAGATAACCAGCTTTCTTTACATTCATAATTTCACCAGTGTCCTTGACAGCAAACAGGTCAGAGAATCCATTAGTTACATCACTGAGCTGAAATTGTTTACTTTTTAGCTTCTCGGTCCATGTTTGTAAAAGATTCCCTTCAGGAGCTTCTCTTGCAACGTGACCAACAATGGGCATATCATGACCATTCGACTCTGACTGATCTTGTATAGCTTGAAAAATTGCATCCATAGCTCCAGTCCCATCATCTTTTTTAGCCCTCACATGCATTACAACTTCCACTCCCACAACATCATTAGAGGTTTTCTTGACAGCTTCAAGTAAGGAGGCCTTCTTCTGGCTACAAAGGAAATGGATGTGCTTCTTCATGAAAACCATGATAGTTTCTGGAAATTCATACCCAACCAACCACATATTTAAAGCTGATGACTTCAGATACCGCAGATCCTCAGATGGAGGAGGGGTTCCTATGGCAAGAGCTTCAGAAGCTCCCCAAAGTTCAGCATTGTGTTCAGTCCAGTGAGAGTATAACATTTTCAATCTTTTACCGAAGTTCTCCAGATTGATGGCATAAGCATTGGCTGTTCCGGATGCTTTGTCATTAGAAACCTTGGCATTACCATTCCGGGTATCAGCCATTGAATAGGACGAGTGCAGCTCCTAAACCCTCGATAAAGTGCAGAGCCAAGTCTGATGATAACCTGTGAAAAAGCAACAGAAAGTTATGATTTCCTTTCTTTTCTCCCGCATAGAAAGTTTACCCAGCTAGCTACCCAATTCCTACAATAACTGTATTCCACCAAGGAATGTGAAAAATTTAAGATAACCAATTGTAAATGAAGTTATAAACTTAGCAGATATCCACAGGCCAAAAATGCAAGAAGAAACTGGGCACAACCAGTTTATGTATTTACCGGGCAGGATATGGAAATCACTTGCTTCACATATGTCCTTTAAGTTGAATCAAATTAACAACTCAAACAGAAACGGACTTGAAAATCCTAATGATTCCGCCCAAATTTTTCTACCATTTTCTCAGTCGGAAAGGAAAAAAAGGTAGATTTAATGCTTGTCGTTCTTGTTTTCCTGAAGCTATGGTTCAATTCAAACCTAATACTCCTTCAGTTTCAATTTATTTGTCTTACTTTCCTTTTCAGCCCGTTTAAAAGAGAATGTCTCTTTACAGTTATCAATTTCACAAAAAGAAAGAGAGAGAGAGAGAGAATGTCTCTTTCCTATCCTTTTTCGGCAACTCTTTACTTAGCTTCCATGTTTCCATGTGGCATGTCTAAGATCACCGGACTAAAATGTATCTTTAGCAGAGCACAACATCCAAAAGTCTATTTTTCTTTCCTACCTAAACTCCGCTGTAAGTCAAAACCAGACAAACAATTGAACATAAGGGAGTACCATATTCTAATATTAGTAGTTGAGAAACACCAATTTTACAACAACACCAGAATTAATGCTTAAGCGATTTTTTTGCAAGATTCAGATTTTTTCTTTTTTAAAAAAAAAAGTTTTTACAAACTTACGCTAAAGTTCATTTTTCTCGCGAGCCAACAGTTTAATTTTCACGGCTATGATTTTTACTCTAATAAAAACTATAAACAAAAGAAAAATCTCCCAGTTGAAAACATTCAATTAATTAACATAAATCTCCAATTTCAACTCCCAAAAATCCACAAGAGCTAAAATTATTCATTATACCAAAAATCAACTCTCACACTTTACCTATCCGAACCGAAAGCTCAACCACAAAAAAAAAAAATGAAAATTAGCACCAGAATGCAGAAACTCACTTTGCAATTCGACTCTGCGTTTTCAGGAACGAACCTTTCTCCGATCCTCCAATTTCCTGATCGTACAACAGCTCAAAATTTCAGAATAAAAAAAAATCAAATTATACGTCAACATAACAAAACGAAAAATCGACGAAAATTACATTTAAAAAACAAACAAACAAAAAAAAGGAAAATGATGAATATCTTACATTGATCGAGCTTAGCGATGATAGATATAGATCTGATGTACTAAAAAAGATCGAGGAAGAAGATGATCAATATAAATAGAGAATTTTATAGAAGAAAATAAAGGAGTATGTATGAAGGAAGAAGATATATATGTCTGACAGAGTGATTGAAGATGGGGAACTCAGGCTCAGGGTTCGTTGCGCTTGCATTATGACTTCCCTTATCCTTCGACTTGAAAGATATTACTTGTATTTACCCCAATACAATTCAATCTCAACTTGCTTAATATTGATAGTACAGTTTATCTTTTTGGGGGGCTAACGGAAAAATGATATTATATATACCTCTATCCGTTTACTATGTGTCTGAGACACTACTAACTATATCCGTTTACTATGTGAAAAATTACAAATATTATAAATACAATTCTATTCCAAACAAGTGAATGTTTGAGGCCGTTGTTGTTGAGGTTCTATATTCCTAAAGCAACAACCTTTCCTCAGCGTTTGATGGATGACATTGTTTGTGCTACCATGCGTTAATAATTTCTTTTTATATTATTGTCGAACAAAACATTTAAAATATGTGATGGAGTATCCAATAAGGTAGTTGTTGTCCTAGCAACATTATTAGAGTTGGCTTGAGTTGTAAGCCTATTTGCTAGTTGATTTTGTTGTTTCATGTAAATGTAAAAAAATTGTCAGTTTACCTGGCTATTACATTAGGTATAACTATGTCACTGGCATTTAAGCTACTTAGAAGATCAATAAATACTTTTGCATTGATATTAATCTGTAAAGGTTAAAGATTATAATATTACAAATAAGTCTTAAATAAAACATAAATTTCATTATAAAAGCAATGTCACGACGAATTATAACCCAAAATTCAAGAACTCGACCTCCTTTTGCACCTCCAAAAACACCACAAATGTTGGATGTTTTGTTTGAGGGGATTGTTCCATCAATATTCATCATGTAATAGTTATTTACAAAAAATTGTCATTTAATGCAACTAAGGTATAAGGTCTATTTCTCTACGTCATGCATTGCATATAAATTTTTTGTAGCATGTTAGTAGAAAATTTCTAATATAACTATAAAAGACTTGTGTAAGGAAACAACGAATTTATTTCTTTACTCTTTTGACAATAAATTGGAATTCTCATGAAGAATAGGTAAATATACATAATTATAATGCCGAAATAATTTATTTTTAAAAATCAACTTAAAAAAGTAGAGTATTTAAAAAATCACCAATCAATTGAATTTACTATTTTGAATATGTATTCATTATTCAAACACTAGATGAACCATTTTAGTTTCACTTTTATAGAAATTAAAAAGGAACTTATTTCTAGCTTCTCTGATTAATCAGAGGTCAAAGAAAATTATAAGTACATAAAAACAAAACTGTTAGCAAGAATTGAGTTATTGCTCTTGGCATTGAGCACTCTAACATGAATAAATATTACATTAATTACTAAACTCCATATCATTAGATACGATATACAATGAGTTCTACAATTATAATATTTAATTAATTCTAATCAAAGACCACGATCCCTTAATTAATTGTCTGAGTAAGCTATTAATGTTGTACCAAGTTTCCTTCCCCCACTGAACGAAGGTCAGCGGTTTACCCATTTATTATATGGGCTGACCCGTTATTCAACGGCCCATTGACTAGTATAGTAGTATTCATAGGAGTTGCCTTTGCTGTGCAGCCGACTTTGGCTCAAGGTAAAATACTTCTATTACAGAGACTTGATTCCTTTGTTGTCATGTATAGATTCAAACTGCTCCTGAATCTTCTGACATGTATTAGGGTTTTGTAGTAGACAATTAAGCTGATAATTTAGGGTGAATTTACTGGTAAGAGCACAACTTATAAACGAATTAATGATGGCCTTAAAATTTTGATTCGAACCTATCCTAGTTTCAAATAACTATATCTGTACTAGTCGTTGAAAAGTGAGTTCAACTTCAAATAACTGTATCTGTACTTTACTTCTTTTTTTTTAAGGTGGTGCAGGTAATATGTTTGATAGTATGCCAACTTCCTTGAGTTTTGATAGTATGCTACTTGCAAAATCCTTGTTCCAGTCATTTGTTATTTTAGTTTGTATCTCTGGATTATACACTACTCCCTCCATTCCTAAAGAGTTGTCGTGTGTTGCTTCTTGCTTCTTGCTTCTTGCTTCTTGCTTCTTGCTTCTTGCTTCTTGCTTCTTGCATTTTTATCATGGAAGGAGTTGGAAGTGGATGGAAAATTGAAATCCTTTGCAATATGACCTTTTCTTCCGCAACAATAGCAAGCATCCCCAAATTGTCTTTTATCATTTGTGGGGTTC
>JBDJHY010000001.1:27628332-27643397 GCA_039654485.1 Withania somnifera | reverse complement strand
AAAACGTTGGGTTCTTTTGATTTTCACTACAACGCTAGCTCCCAGTTACCATTCTCTTTTCTAGTTCGGATTACCCTCTATATACTAACAACGCAAAGAAAACGTTTAGTTTATACTATCGTAACATATTCTATTTTCAAGGTTTGTACTAGTTTTTATGTACAACTATCTGTAGTTATCTTTTAATTGATCCAATTGTTGGGAATTTTATGTTGCCAATTAATAGAAGTTCAAGGGACATCCTCCACTCATTCTCAACCAGGAAAACCTTTCTGCAAATGGAATAGGTCGGTTTTGATATGATTAAATTAATGCCGACCATGCAAAAGAACCATTCTTCCACTAAGAATCACATAGTATAAAAGAGAATTTCACTTGAAAGTAACTTGCTCATATCATCAGCAACAAACTGAACTACTTGCATAGTCATTCAAATTGTTTACAACTGCTTTTTCTTAAGGTGGTGGTCACATAAACAACAATTTTTTTTTTTTTGACTTCCAAGAACGTGGGTACCTTGCTTTGTATCTTTTACCTTCTGAAAAACCTAAATAATAACAAGATAACCTACTCATGAAGTTTGAGAATGGCTCTTTGAATTACTGAACCAAAAAGCATGATCATTTCAGCCTAGTGAAATTGACATTATTCTTCTATAGCATTAGCCAGGGTCTAGTAAAACAAGTAGCCAAATTGTGTTCACTTCCTTTTTCGGTTCTATAAATACTCTGTTTCAGTTAACAAGCTATACTAGCTAAACAAAAATTATGGAATTCACTAGATTTTGCTTCTTGATTTTTTCTATTTTCTTGCTGTTATGTGTTTCTTCAGTCATTGGTAGGTTTTATGATTACCCCAAAGTGTCGCATTTTCGTGCATTGTCACAAATATCAGTGACACCTTCCCCTGCGCCAGCCCCAGCCCCAGCCCCTGCAGCTGCACCTGAGGGTGCTCCAAAGATTGACTCTGTGAAGAATTCACCAAATGATTCTGCAGCAGCCATTTTCAATGTGTTATCTTATGGGGCTGTTGGTCATGGTGTGACCGACGATACACAAGCGTTTAAGATGGCTTGGGATGCTGCATGTCAAGTTGATTCAGCTATTCTACTAGTTCCAAATCACTACTCCTTCATGATTCAGTCCACAATCTTCACTGGCCCTTGTAAAAGTGGGCTAATTTTTAAGGTAATGCCATAAGCTGCTTCAATTTTCCGTGTACTTATAACGTTCAGTGAAGTTGGTGAAGTGTAATTATGCTTGATAAATAATGTAGGTTGAAGGAACCATTATGGCACCAGATGGGCCTGATTCATGGCCAAAAGGTGTCAGTAAGAAACAGTGGCTAGTCTTTTACAGAATTGCTGGGATGTCAATGCAAGGTGGTGGACTCATCGATGGTAAAGGAGAAAAATGGTGGGATCTTCCTTGCAAACCACATAAAGTAATTTTCTTGATCCCATTTTACAAATTTGATTTTAGGATCTTTGAGTGCGTATATAATGTAAACTTCAATGCAACAGGGAATAAATGGAACAACTCTACCTGGTCCTTGTGAGTTGTGACAGCCCTGTTGTAAGTTCAAAAAATACATTATTATTTGTTCCTTTCGAACAAAAAACTAGTACTATATCTTTTTGCAGGGCCAGGCTATGAAATCTAAAGTATGTTTAATTTTACAGGCTATAAGATTCTTCATGAGTTCAAATTTGACAGTGCAAGGGCTTAAAATCAAGAACAGTCCACTCTTCCATTTCAGATTTGACAGTTGCCGCGATGTCCACCTTGACTCACTTTACATAAAAGCACCATCTCAGAGCCCCAATACTGATGGAATTCACATAGATAACACCAACGATGTCACCATAAGAAATTCAATAATCTCTAATGGTAAAATCTTAAATTGTTGGAAAGTAAGTGAGAGAGGGTTCTTCTTATTCTCTCTTCCTAAGCACTATCAATTTTTCTTGTAGGTGATGACTGTATTTCAATTGGAGCTGGTTGTTACAATGTTAATATAAGGAACATGACATGTGGTCCAAGTCATGGAATAAGGTATATTTAAATGCTGCAACTCTGAATATCACACCATCTTTTTATGTCAATAAGTAACAAGCAATTTGCACCACATTTACAACCTTAAAATATAGCACATTAACTAATAAAACTGCCAGAATGGAAGAGGTATGCTCTACCACACTATACCGAAAAAAGAACAACACTTTTAAGCCCATAATAAGATGTCTACTTTGTCTCTTTCTTCGTTCCCTTTTCCCAGATCTTGAATATAAAGACACTGTCTTTGCATAATTTTCAGCATCGGCAGCCTAGGCTTTCGCAATTCTCGGGCATGTGTCTCCAAAATTACAGTTTCAGATTCAACTATTAAGCATTCAGATAATGGGGTTAGGATCAAGACATGGCAAGGAGGATTTGGGGCAGTATCCAAGATTAATTTCAACAACATTAGAATGGAAAGTGTCCGAAATCCAATAATTTTAGATCAATATTACTGCAACACAAAGCGCTGTGCAAATCAAACTTCAGCAGTGTACATTTCTGATGTGATCTATTCAAACATAAAGGGGACTTATGATGTGAGAAGTCCACCAATGCATTTGGCTTGTAGTAACAGTGTCCCTTGCACAAATTTGACATTTTTGGATGTGGAGTTGTATCCTGCTCAAGGCCAGAAAATCTTGGAACCATTCTGTTGGAATGCTTATGGAGCTCTAAGGACTCTTACAATTCCACCAGTTTTTTGCTTGTTGGAAGACACACCTCAATCATTGCCAAGTAATGATGTTGATCAGTGCTGATAAATGATTTGCTAAGAATAGAAAGTTGTAAAAGATGTATTATGGCTACATAGAAAAGATGGAGTATAGTAGTATGTATTAAGGTTTTAGTTCTACTAATATTGTTGCAGAGGGACTAAAAACTTAAGTGTAAGCATGTATCCCTTTCTCAATGATATGAATATATTTTAAATCATGGTAAAATGCTGTGTCACCTTTAGAGTATCTTCTTTCTCCTTTCCTAATTAATTTACATAGATTGGCAGTGTAAATAAATTTTAACGTAGTGGACAAAGCATCCCACATTAGCAAGGTTTAGAAAAGGGTTACACCTTGAGGGTGTAATGCAAGCATTAATAGCTGCTCCCGGGATTTAAACCTGTAACCTATATACAGATAACTTTACCGTGACCAGTTATAGTAAAAAGTGTTTAATTACTCCCTATAGATTAGCGGTATTAAAACAAAATTAGTAAGTTAGAAAAATAAAACAGAGTATTTGCATGCCATTAGTTGTTAAAAAACGTAATTACACTATATATATAAGTTAAACAAGTAGATGTTATATGTATCAAGTCCTTGAACTTAGCTGTTTTGACTGCTATCTATTTTCATTCGACTAATGAAACTGATATTTTTTCAGTCAAATGAATAGTTTACCTGATCCATAGTTTGGTAATTGGTGACGGACAAAGTTCAGAGCATGTTTGGATGTGTATGAAATTCTGTAGAAAGGAATCGAGAAGTTTGTCACTTTTAACCATTTAAGAAGTAGCTTAATTAAACACACACATGTCAATTACCACATGTCCATTAAGATTTATTTATGTGTAACGAGTTCAACAAAAAAGCCAGTGATTAATAACTGAAAAACAGGAAATTAATTTCCTTAATAGAATTCAGAATGACTGAACTATCTTACAGTGTAGACATCTCACAACTTAGGTGTCTAAGTACTCTAATCTATGATACTCTCACAAGCTCGTAAAACGGTAAAAAAAAAAAAACTAGGTTCCTAATATTATTAGGTCACATAAAAATTTAAATAAATAGGTAAAAAGTAATACTCATAATCTGAAAATTGTACATCATGATATATTACATAGATAGGGTAGAAGTTCTTTACAACTTGTGTATAAAAGTTAAATAAGAAAAGATCACATCAACAGTTGTACAAAAATAGGTATGGCATTCCCTTTTACGTTTTGCATTTTCTCACGAAGCACTTAGTGCTAGTTGTAGTAGCAGGTAGGTTTTAGGTTAACTCATCCTTACAACTAGAAATCTTTGGTGTAAAAGACGCATAACAGCTTTTCCCTTTAGGTAACATGCAGGCAAATACTAGTGATTCTATTTAGTTACTTCACCTTAGCTTTCTTTTTTAGTTTCTTGCTCCTTTTGGTATCTTAATTAATCTGAATTCACACTCATAAAATGTATTAAAATTTGAAACCGTGACTTTTTAATTAAGATGAAGAAATCTTTTCTATGCCCCGTGGTATTTTAGGATAGGGGTGGAGCTAGCTACGGTACTAGAAGGGGTTTCATTTGAATTAACTTTGGCAAAAAATTACATTAACGTTAAAATTATTAATTTCTTGTATATATGATGGATGTTGGATTGTCACTGAGTAATAGTTACTCTAACATCACTACCTACTGAAAGAAGCAGAGGATGCTAATCCTTACACTCACATGTGTAGATTGAGTGGATACAAGAGTAATCCACATTCTTTCGGTGTATGTATGTAATGTAATATGTAAAAAGATTGGCTTACATAAGAGTGAGAACCTCTATCCTCCATGCTCCACTTCCCACTCAATTTTTCACTTTCTTCATTCTTTAATTCTTTTATTACAGGAGACCAGAGGTATTTGGCCCCCAAAAGGGATTGGGGCTAGAATGTAGAAGAATTAAAGAAAGATCCAATAATTAGAGTATGAAACAATGAATGTGGGAATAGTTATACTGGTGGTGGCACTATAGTCTATAAATGGAAAAAAGGGAGGTCCCAACATAGCAAATGGAGGATGGCGGCTATGGGGTGCGGCTGCATGGTACAATTCATCCCTTTTCAACTTCTCAAACACCATGTGTATAGCACACAAGGTTAAATCGACGAACTACTTTTTAACTTTGCTGTAGGGGCGTGCTAAATAAAGCAGTGGCCGGTGCTCGAGGGATCCTACACCGGGATCCTACACCAAATCAACTACACTGCTAGTAGTTTTAAGTAGTTTATCACTCTCTTTTCAATATTAACTGCAAATGATTTTTTTCTTTTAAATTCATCTCTTTGAATGTCATGTGCTTACTATGTAACGAACTCTTCTATTTTGAATTTGCTTTCACATAAAACCAAATTCCTATAGGACAATTTTGTTTTGTTATCCTATGCAAAAGTATCTGTGTGACGGAACCTGTAACAACTCCTTTTCTTTACCTGGAACCTAACAAGTAAACCACTCTTCTCTAACTATTACACCACAACACCAATCTAAGTCTTGGTGATTTACAAGAATGGCCTCGGAGGGGGCTATACTTTGGAATTTTGCCCTCCCTTACCTTATGAGCAAAACTTCAAAGTTTAGTAAAATTCTGAATTTTGACCTTAAAAGTTGAAGTTCTACAAGTTTTTGAATTTTAACCTTGTTTGCCCATGAAGCAAGCGGGAATCAAAAGTTCTAGACGATCCATTATCAACGTCATTGGATCTAAATTACACATTGTAATTTTCTAATTCATTTCGTTAATGTATTAGGCCGCAAGAATCATTTAGTGTTATAAGAACAGAAAGACACTAATACAAGAACGTAAACTGAAGCCAACTCCTATCATGTGCACTACTTTGAAAGGAGCAACAGAAAGCTGCAAGTTTGTTCGAACGTTAGCATGAAACATCTCCTTATAGACGAGATTAACCACCCAGAGAATGTTAACAAAGATACGTATACATACCTTATGCATTTGCCATTCACTAAAAGTTCATTGTTTATTAAAGCATTACATTTATATCCAAATCAACTTCTTTTCTGCATACACAGCATAAATAACAAGGCAAATACACTTCTGGACACGGATGTGGAAGACTAGTTTAAAGTGGCAAGTAACTCGAGCAAAGAAGCAGCAAATTGCATTTGTGTCTCCTCGTCTATGGTTAGGAAGAGGGGCACATGTACAAATAGCGACCTGATGCCATTCTGCTCTGCGAAACGTAAGGAATGGTAGTATACATAATTGCATACAAACCGGCCTGCATCATCAGAGGTCATTACTTCATATCCCATCTTTGCCAATAACTTGGTCATTTCCTCCACGGGAAGAGAAGTCTAGACAAAGGGAAAGCACATTATCAGAGAAGTGGCAAGACACCAACAGGTGCAAAGACAGATAAAAATAAATTGTTCCTGGATCAGAAGTTACAGGAAGCAGCAATTTGCAGAAATCTGTACGATCTACAGAAAAGTTAGATGCCAGTAAAAATTCCCCACTCCAGAAACTACATGTCCTGAGGAATCAGGGAGTTATTCCTACTGTAAGGAATTTCCAGTGTGCTCTTCTCCCCATTTTTAGAACTAAACTGTTCGTCTGACATCTTTGAACAGAGGGATACTACTACGTGGTCCAAGGTTCAGCATAAACCTTATTTATCAAAAAGAGAAAGTAGTAGCGGAGAAACCTAGGTCAGGGAAAATATCAAGGGTCACTTAGATATAGAATTATAGACGGACAAAATTAGTATTAGCCTGGATGACAACTCCCAACTATTCAAGATAGGAAATATATCTCAAGCAAAGCATTAAACCACTTCATTATTCAATCAGCTTCTCCCTCCTTAAGGGAGTCACACACTAAGATTCTCACTTAGATAGTACGAAATATATGAGCAAAAGTGAAATAATATAGAAGCCATGTTTATCGGTCTTGGTAACAATTCACAATGTCATAATCCCTTTAAACTAGAAAATATTTTCAGCAAAAATAAATGGATAAAAATCTTTAATAAGTTTACGAGCTTTGAATTTCAAGAGAAGAGATTGGATTTAGATTGTACATAATGAAATGAAGAATCAATAACCATCGCAAGGAAATGCTCAGGCATGTAAAGATAGGACAAAGGAATATTTAAGCATTTTGAAAGTCAAAACAAAGGAAACAAACAGAGAATCATGTTTGTGCTGATCCTACAGGGAAACAAATACTTTATAGAACCAACTCTATTATTCTCAGGAGGATAACCAACTCTAATGTTCCCACGAAGACTCTTTTTTAATAGAATCAACTCTAATGTCCCCAAGAGGATCCGTGTTTCAACAGAACTGACTATAATGTTCCAACGGAGACCCTTCTTTGATAGAACCAACTCTAATGTCTCCAGGAAGATCCGTTTTTTATAGAGCCAACTCTAATATCAGGAGGATCAATTTTCTAGCCCGGAAGCCTATTAAGTGTTCCTCTTTTTAAAAGCAAGCAGACAGGAAAAGAAGATGTTTTTTGCTGGAACACGGGTAAGAGAACGTCACGGGTGAAAAGACAATCTTTTCAGTGCGATCAAGCATGAACTGGTGCGGAACACATGGTCCCAAGAACTGCTGCGTATGCTTTGCGTTTGGTGCTTTCGAAATGGTAAATTTAGATATTTGGAAGAAAACTAATTCAGAGACTTCCGTGCAAAAGTTAAGTCAACTCTCCCAAGAACCAGACAGTGCCAATAAGTCCTTGTGAACTGCAGCACAAACTATGCACACACCGAGTACATGATATGTTGTCCATGGCCAAAAGTTATGGAGATACGTTTGAGAAAATTAACATCAACTTAGGATATGTTTTTGTCTTTGGATCAGGCTGATGAAAGTTATATTATAATTCGCAGTTTTTGAAGAATTGGTCTTTATTTAAGCGGAAGAGATACCCAACAGGTAACTGTTAGGTAACACAAGTTCTCTTAGGTGTCGCTGCTGATTTAAATTCCAATAACAGACCAACCTCAGGTAGATGTAGGGTGTTTTTACTTTTTTGGGGGACTGGGGAGAGCCAAGTGTTAGCCCTCCCTCCCCCTGCTTTTTTTTTTTAACCAAGAGAAAAGAGAAACTATAAGGAAAACATCCACAAAAAGAGCACCATGCCATAATACTTATGTAGCAATAATCTAATCAAGGAGACAGGCTATATTACCAACAACATACCCAATGTATCCCACAAGTGAGTCTAAGGAGGTTAGAGTATACACAGATCTTATTTCTATCTAGTGGAGATAGAGAGGCACATACTATAATTAAAAAGTAGCACCAGGCTATACTCATGTAGCCATAACCTAATCAAGGAGACATGCTACAATTAACAACATATCTAGTGTACTCCCACAAATGAGGTCTAGGGCCCGTAGAGATAGAGAGGACAGGCTACAATTAATTGACCAAAACACGTTCTTATTCAGTTGTCTCTTCCTTGTTTTGTTGTTTTTCCCTCAAATGTCCTGCCTTTTTAAGAGAAGAAACATCACTATCTCAAAATTAAGTCTACCAAGCTTTTCGATGGAGGGACGAGGAAACTGAATCAACAGCAGTAACACCTACTCCTCAATTCCAAATTAGTTCAATTGATAATATAGATTTTCCACATATAGCATGCTATATTGGGTCGACTCTATCCAAATACTCAATATAAAGATAAATGAAAGGTTCTCTAAAGCTAGGGGTGTTCTCTAAATTTCACACTTATCCCTGTAAAAACATACAAATCTCTAATCAAGCTAAAATGGACTCCTAACAAACACTGGGCGTACTGTTAGTGTGTTACTAACGACTAATCCTTAATCCTTACTAGTTGACAGCATCTACATAGATCCTTCACTTTCACGATTCTGTACTGAGCTAAGTGTACAAGGAGTCCAAGAGAATGCCGTGTTTTAAGATGATATCCATCCAATAAATTTTAGGTCTATCTAGGTCTTTTTAATCAAAAAAGTAAATTGGAAAAAGTGTCCCCTTTTGATTAACCAAAAGGGAGAAGGTTTTATGGTAATCCCAAGTATACCAAAGATCTGTTATTGGGCCTTCTGCGGTCGGGCGACCTACGAACAGTTGCTACCTTTATCCAAGAAGGTATCAGTTCATTCTTGAGAGCCCTTTCGTTAAACCAGTTCCTTTATTCTTTTTGAATGAATTACAATTAATAAGGTCATCTAATGGAAGCGGTGCATAGAGTAAAATTTTGTTTCTTCTCTTTGTTCTACTTTTAGATTTAGAATAGATAAAGAGTAGAAACTAAAGATCTGCTTTCTAGAAGATTTTCCTTTTTCTTCAGTTGGTCACTTGGTATTTTGAAGCTTCTTTGCTTGCGGTGGTAAGAGTGGAAACAGTGATTTGGCAATGTTATCTATCTATCAATATACAAATAAGAAACTGAGATAAAGAAGACATTTTATCAAATTCTTCATTCCTGGGAAGCGAAAGAAGTCAAGGCCCAATCTTTCAATCCGCTCCTAGTGCATTTGAAGATTTACACAGAACATGATTGAAAAGGAAGGAGAACCTTTCAGGCTGGAAATTAAGCATTTAACTCGAGGTTTAGCAAGCATAAGCAGGGCCAGATCTACCTTGCGAAGAAAAAGGCAACCGCCTTAGGCCCCTGAATTTGAGGGGCCTCAATTTTTTTAACAGATTGCAGGTTTTTTCCTAAAAAATAATATTGAGCAGTAATTGCAAAAAAGTGAATATTCTCGTATAAAATGAAGAAATTATTAGGAGTTTGACATATCTAAATTACTATTTCTCAAAAAAAGACTAAATGGATTGGTTATACTATCAATTGATAAAGAATTATAAGAAGAAAATTGAGTATCAAAAAAATATTACTCATAACTTTGCATCTCAAGAAACTAGAAAATATATAAACAAAAAGTTTTGTTAACTTTTTAAAAAATTTAAGGCCTCCTTTTGGTTTTGTCTTTAGGCCGCGAACAAGCTTGAGCCACCCCTGTGCACAAGCATGGATGGTGATCCGACAATCATCTTCCAGAAAGCTTGTGGCTTAGCCTTTACAAACTATTTCCTCAGCCGCTAGGATGCCCAGACGTGTATTTACCTTTCTACAATTAATTATACGTAAGCACTTTTTATCTCCTGAACTGACCAATTGTTTAGATAATGATTTATAAGGGTCACTTCCCAAGTAGGAAGCAAAAGCAGAAGCACTGGTACCCCTTCAAAACTACAGGAAAAAGAGGAAGTACATCACTTTTACTTCTCAAACAAGTGGAAGTTTATCATCAATACTTCATCCAAAGGAAGTAAACTAATAAGTTTCTCTGGCCTTGCCCTCCTGCTCCCCTTTTGGAAACCAAGACAAACTGTTAACTCGACAAATGGAGTATAAAATTCAATGAAATGTTAAAGCAAACTCACTTCAACTTTAGCTTATTAAAAATGGAGTATAAATTCAGGTATGAACCAACGCATAACAATGTCATATCTGTACCAACCATATCTGGTTGACTTCAAAGTTGGGCATTAAATTTAAATAGCCATTCTAGAAAAATCACGAAACATGATGCAAGATATCATAATACCTCTCGTTTTCGGAAAATTGCCCCATCTGCAGGAACAATAGGAACTTTCTGCAAGTAACAGGATAAATATCTTTAGTTCAGTTGATGAAGTGAACAATCCGAAACAGTACCAAAGAAAACTGGAAGGAATTTTAACTAACCTGAGGCTTCCATCCCATCTCATCTGGACAACGGAAAGTAGCTTCATTGACAGCCTGATTCTCTAAGGCAAACATTGTGGCACCACTATTAACTCCAAAGTGTACCTGGATAAAAATTACCAAGAATTATATTTATCTTGTATCTGAAGTACAAACACCGGGCATCAAAAGACACTACACATAATTTGACTGTGGCAGAGAACTTGCAAAAAAGACTCTGGAGCATACTCATACTATTCTCTGGCCACTTGAACACCATAAACTCCATACCCTCCTCATGTCATCATGGAATGATACTCCAGGTAAGTGACTTAACTATGTTATGAGCTCTGTATTCTAGATCTTGTAGCAATTAAAAGGTTTAGAGGTAATCTCTATACACAAATGTGTGACACTCAGCAATTTCAAAGAAAAATGGCCTCTCAAGTACAAAGATAAAGACATGAAAAAAGAATTAGGTCATTTAGTTGTAAACAAACAGACAACTCTCTCTTCTTTTAACTTTATCGCTCCCCTTTTTCCAGTTTGCTACCTTTTTCCTCTCTTAACAACTGAATACAATCCACATTTTATAACTGATTTAATAACTATCCTATATCTATGAAACAAACCCATTTCATTAAGGTAAGTTTGTGAGTTCTTCCAGCAGGATATTCAAATATACTTTTTCAGGATTGGGTCCAGAACAGATCTGTATTCACCTCTCATAAGCCCAAGTGCCTAAGGTATATGTAGGGTGCCGCCTACACATCATAGCATTCATCAAGTTTCTGAAAAACGGTAGAATAGTGGTTTTCAGGATAAGAAAATTAATTGAATGACCATTTTGTCAGCAAATGATAAAGAAGACGAATTTGTAATGAACTATGACTCCCATATCGAACACGACAAAAGTGGAGGTGTCATATTCCTAAGATACAACCAACCACATCCAAATTAAAGGAGGTCATACATTTCCTAATAGGAGAAAAGGAACACTTACTGTGTCATGATACAAAATGGTCCTGTCAGATTCTGGAAAGAAAAATATCTATCTTTATGTCATATTAAGGTCCAACAGAATTACAGGCCATGAGACTATTTTCTAACTAAAACAAATACAAAACCTATCCTTTCCTCATTTGAACAACAGAACAAAGTTGAATACGAAAGGTAAAAAGAAGCCAAAATGAGCAACTGACCCAAACAACTCTCCTGGAATTAGATGACTCCGAGTCACCACCGCTTAAAGCAGCTTGCAGTGTCTGGTACAAGGGAACTAGAGCCCCCTGACCTGCAGTATCAAGGATACTGCAACTCCCAAGGATCAGCCCTTTGGGCATACCCCTTTTCTTCATATAATCTTTAAGATTATTTACAATGGTCTCTGTTGGATTTTCAGCAACTCCATGAAATTTCTTGAAACCAGTCACGTGTACGATCACAGGTGAAGGCCCTTCGGACCCCATCTATGCCCTTGTAAAATGAAACTGAAAATTTTTCAAAGCATCAAAAAAGAGATTTACTTTCTAAACGCCTGCATCAAACAGAATCTATGAACCAAAAACCTAAAAAATTTCATCACAAGAAGTTTCAGCATAAAATCCAATCACAGCCACCACAGATCAGTAACCAATTATGACAATATGAACGTTTCCATCATCATTATAAACCAAACCAATAATCCTATTATCTCAAACTAATACAAAAGTAGAAACTTTGCACCAACAGTAATCAATAAAGAAGAAAAGACATCAAAAAGGGATAAAAGACAAACATAGACCTTCGTGAATTGTGAAACAATATTGAGAACAATTAAAGCTCAAAACTTTGATCCAATAACAATCAAGAACCCAGGTTAGAATCATCCTAATTCTTGAACTCACAAACCAAGAATCCAAAATTCATCACACATGAGTCAAAGTCATCATTATAAACACAAAAAACTAAACCCCTATCACAGATCAGATGGATCAAGAACCCCATAAATCATCAGACTAAAAAAAAGCAAAAGAAACATTGAATTTGAAACATAATTTTGTTTACCTGAAAGCTGAAAGAGAGAGAGCCAAAAAGAATAAGGACTGAAGAACAAGTGGTGTTATCTGATCAAGAGATGATTATAATGGTTGAAGATTACTGATTGGGATTGTCGAGTAGAATTTATATTTTAGAATATTAGAAAAAATAATTGGATAAAGAACGTGGAAATTGGTGTAAGTACTATTTAAAAATACGTTGGTACGTAATTATTGTGTTATCAGTGAATGACTTTGTTCTTTGTTTGTTCGGTCTCTTTGACTTGTAAATTGCTATAATCTGAGGTATTGCCTTGCTTTTTACATTCTTTTCTTTTTTAAAATCTCTTTTTAACTTTTATAACAAATGGAGTAGTACTTAATAGTTAAGAAAATATAATATCATATACTCTATATAATAGTTATAACTAATTGTCTTCTATATAAAAGTGATATTAATATTAGATTTTCAGGATTTGCTTTGCATGAAGTGCAAAGAAATGATGAAAATATGGCTTCCTTTGTGACTTACATCTTAGTCCATAAATATGCAAACAAAATTTAGATTTGCTACACTTTTTTAATTTCTCCACTCTTTTTCCTATTTAAAAATAGCTTGACATGAAATTAAATTATAAAATATTACCCAAGCAATTGAATAGGATAACTCTTGAAGCAACATATTAATCTGAACTTTTCTTTTTTTTTTAAAAAAAAGATGAGTTGTAAAATAAATTAAAAGTTATAACAATGTCAAGTTGACAATTAGATGCAATTTTTAACAATGAAGTAATTTCTATCGTGATTACCATAAAAGAGAGGGGTGGAGGGGAGAGTGTCTTAGTCTTGTGATGGAATTGGTCTTTATTAAAATAATAAATAATTAATAATATGCTTATCTATAATTTGACAAATTCAAATGATATCTCTTTGAAGGCCCACCAATTGACTAAAATAACTTTACAATATGATAGCGTATGTTACGTTGGTATGGTCTCTTTCTATATATATCTCGACATTTATCTTCTAGATCTTGTATTATATATTTTTATTCAATTTAGGGTAAGGTATTTTTGAAAATCCTATAATAAATACACCTCGTAACAAAAATAAAAATAAAAATAAAAAATTAAGACAACAAACATAAGAATATTATTCCCTCTATCTCATATTAAATAAATTATTGGGATAATTTATACTCATTAAAAAAAATAATTAGAATATAATTTTGACATGACCTTTTAATTTTACCCCTTTTAGTTATCTAAAATTAGTCTTAAAATAGAGATAGTCATTAGTAAAAATTATAAAAAAAAATTTTAAAAAAATTATTTTTAACATTTCTATTAAACTTTAATTAATGAAGTTATTTTAAATTATAAAAAAAAATTAACAATTCACTTAATATAAGATGATGGGAGTATATAATTTACTTAGAGATGGTCCTGCAATTTGAAGCTCGTTGAAGTTTTAACTTGAAAATGTTATTTGTCTATAACATTTCAAAAGAACTTCAACTTCAATTTAAAATTTTAATTTCAGATATTTTTTATATATTTTTTATAACTTGACCATAGTTTATATTATGAATAAAGGACTCATCATTTATTACAAAAGTAATTAGCAATTGCTTACTCCCTACTATACCAATCATATTTATTAAAAACGTGCTATTTAATTATTGTTCTATGTTATCGTGATTTAAATATAAGAGCTATAATATATAATTACATAATTACTTTTTGTGTAGTATCATATTTTATTTACCCACTAGGGAATTTATCCGCATTTCGCAAATTTCACTTTCGAATATTAAAAAACTTCTTACATATTTTTAGTCAATTACATCTGTCAATTACATTATTAACACTTTGTTTATACAGTTTATTAAGATTTTTCATAAAAAAAAAAATCCTTCTATAAAACTTTTAGTAAGTATAATCTATGTATTTTGACAAAAAAAAGGGTTACTTTTCTTAAGATAATGTAAAGAAAGAAAAGAATCTTTTTTGTAAAAAAACCCAACACATTTTTGTGTATCCGTATATCAAACCTTACTTTCTTGCTTTTTTGACATTCTAATTGTAAAAATGATAATCAAAAGACAACATCCTCAAGTAGGGGCGTATACAGGTTAGGGTTGATTCGATTATTTATTAAAAAGTACTAAATTATTTGTATCAATTTATAAACTAAATCAAATTAACATATAAATACTGATCCGGGTTGAAATGTTTATCTGGACCGACTCAATTCATGTGAACAGTTTTTGATCCTACCTAATATAAACAGTGATTCCATTTAAAAGAAATAAATGTGTTTAATTCATAAAAATATATATTTATATAGTTTAAAATTAGTATAAATATACAAGAGTTACTAATAATATTTATATATATACTAAAGATATATCTATATACTAACGATATATACTAAATAAACTAAAGATATATACTATATAATAAAGATATATACTATATAATAAAGATATATACTATATAATAAAGATATATACTATATGCTAACGATATATACTAAACATACTAAAAATATGTACTAT
>JBDJHY010000001.1:27616346-27628232 GCA_039654485.1 Withania somnifera | reverse complement strand
TGTATGTACCTCAGTTTGCCTGCAACTTACTTTCTGTGTCCCAACTAGCTGATAACTGTGATTGCTTGATTCAATTTTAATATATTCTTATTACCTAGTAATTTTTCTTGTTACACTCCGTTATCCGAAAATACTTGTTATGCTTTATTTGTTAGAGAGTCAAATTGTATATGCTTTAGCCAATATTTTAGAAATTTAATCATATTAATACAAAAAAAATTACAATTTACAGTACTTTTAGTATTAGTTTAAGAATATAATATATATAAAATTAACTTAATCCAAATTAGCTTTTAAAATTATTAAATTGACTCTTCAAACTATCAATTATTTTGAAATGAATGGAATAAATATTTAGTAGTTTCTATACCATACTTTTTTATTTTTGAAAAGTAATATCTACACATACTATTATTAAAAAATGGAGCCCCAAAAACTTGGGGGCCCTCCGGCCCTCCCTAATCGGTTGGTTCTTGATTCAGAATTGTGCGTTGTGTTTCAACATGCATATCAAGCGTTGTTAAAAGCATATGGTTGTTGAGAATTTTCGAGACTACGAAGAAGGGTTGTAAAGGGTCATCATTTTAAGTGCAAGTCTCCTAAAATAGTATGTCCATTGCCCATAATTGATATAGAATATTGATTGGTGATAAGAATCGAAAGTTCGAGCTCATGTACCTTCATTTTGCTCCTTAAAACACGTACAAGACGATCGTATTTGAGGATTCGACTGAAAGCACTTGAACTGCTTCTAAAGGAAGACTATATTTAAGCGAACCACCTTCATACACAACTCTACCCCCTCTAGCTCCAATATAAACTAACTCTAATGATTTTTGTTATTTTATTTTTATTATAAAAAATCAGAACTCAATTTATAACTACCTTTTTAAAGAGAGAGAGAGAGAGAGTGTTTGAAATTTTTCAATCTCGTGATTAAAATGTGAAGTGTTGAATTTATAAATTTTTTTACATAGGAACCATTTTAGAATTCTACACATAAATCTTTTAGTGACAAAGAGTTTTTTTTTTTTTTTTAAAAAAAATAAATTGAATGATTTGCCCAACGACGGGCAAACTATAAAGAAGGTTAGAAATGGAACTCACCGATGAATGGGCAAACTACCCAAAAAAATTTAATAGAAATGGGGTTTTGCCGGCCCCTACACAAAACAAACCCTCTATTTTTTAAGAAAACTTATTAGTTAGTGAAAACATCATACATTTTGATTTGGTGAGACGTCGAGGGTGTCCCTTTTAGTTTGTGTTCTTAAAGAAATATCTTTTTAGTTTATTGTTTTAAAATTATTATTGTTTTGATTCAGAATTTATTTAAGATAACTCTTCAAGCAATATATTACTATCAGCTTGTTTTTATTTTATTTTAAAATGAGTTATAAAATAAATTAAAAGTTATAACAATATTAAGTTGACAATAAGATGCAAGTCTTAACAAGTTAATATGAAGTCTTGTATCGTAATTACCATAAAAGAGAGAGGGGTCTTAGTTTTGTGATGGAATTAGTCTTTATTAAAATAACAATAAAAATAGTAAATAAGTAATAATGATATGCTTATCAATAATGACAAATTCAATGATTTTGTATGAGGGCCCACCAATTGACTAAAATAGCCTAGAAGTATACGAGACTATTAACATATTTAAACGTCTTTCTGTATCTCCATATTTATATATGTTTTATCCAAATTACTTTTGAAAATCCTATAATTATGAATGCATGCCGTATAAATGATTTTTAGACCAAAAACGATAAAAAAAATCTAATGTAATTCACCTAATAGGTACTTAGTTTGAAGCTCATTGAAGTTTTAATTTAAGATCGTTATTTATTTAATTATGATATTTTAAAAAACTTTTAATTTTAATTTTAAATATTATTTTTATATATTTTAAACTTTGACCCGTGTTTTATATTATTTAAAAAGAAGACTCACTATTTATTACAAAAGTAATCAAAAACCCTACTTTGCCAATCATATTTATTATTTTCATAAAATCATTGGACTACGTTATTGTTATTTAAACATACAAACTGTAACATATAATTACGGAAATCAGTCACTATGTGTAGTATCATTTCTTATTTACCTATTTCTTAAGACTTAACATGAATGTACATATGTAATTTAACATTTCAAGATTACAAGCAATTAAGCTATTGGGAACTAAGTTTTGATTTTCTTCGTACATGCTATACGAGACACTTAGATATTGGTAGCTGCTGTAGTATAGAACTTATTCGTTGGCTTGTATTCTAACGTCTTAGGACAGTAACCCTATATATATGGTAAATTGATTTTCCAGTTTTATTCTTTTGTTAGATATATTTTTGGATACTTATGACATTGAAAAATTAAGTTCCTTTAACTTGGGCGTAATATTTAAAATGAAATTAAATTCATCACGAGAAAAGTCTGGTCTACCCAATAACTGTAGTGAGAGTAGAAACCTTATACATAAAAAGTGACACGTTTGGTTACTATAAGCCAATTCCATGAGGTTGAGATGAGACTTTATCTTAATTGTCTAAGTATTTCTAGAATTTTAGAACTGGTACGGACATGCATTTTGTTAGGTAAAGTTAATTTAAAACCAATTTATAGATTATTTTAGTTATTAAATTTCTAGAAAAATATCTACATGCCTTTAATAATTATTTAATTCACTCGAAGGCGCACATATATATTTAACATATTTATAAACTTCAAATCATATATCTACTTACAGGATCAATTCTATATTCTTATACACCTTTTTTTGTTTAATAATTTTAGTTTAAAAAATTAATTGATACTATTTTTATTATATAAATTATTAAGCATTGCTATCTAATCTTGTCTAGTATTGTCATAATATCAGTTAATCTCGTTATCTAAATATAGTGGGATGATTTACCGTAAAATATCCCACATGCAAAACGAGAAGAGCTTAGTCCACATGTGGCCCAATATAAATGGACGGCCCAAAGTTAAGCTGCAGTTTCACTCATTGAAAGGAAAAGAATACAACCCAAGCCCAAAACCTCAAAAAGGCAGAGAGTTTTTTGTCAACGTCTTTTTCATAGTAAACAACGACATAGGAAACTAGAAAGTAGCAAGAGAAGCCGTTGATCGGAAGTGATGGTGTCGCTTTCATCACTATCACTATCCACGTCTTCATCGGACTCCTCAGTTTTGAGGAAACTCTCTCTATTACCCATACCTGTCCCTTCTTTTCTGGTCAGTCTTATTATTTTTTCCATTTATGTATCAAATATTGAAATTCAGTAGAAAATGTAAGTTATATGAAGGAAAATTGGTGTTCATAGACCTAATAGTGTTACAATTTTCAGTGATATAATAAGTTCGATAAAATTGCAGCGATACATGACTAATCATTTATTCTAGTTTCGAATTTGTGATAATGCATTTTCTTTTAATGCAGAGGGGAATAATCCTACTTGTATATTTGTGCGTGTGTTCATACATGTGTGTGTCTAAAGAAATTGCTAGTCTATCGAGTTGTCTGTGTTTCATGTGACTATAGGGGTGGGTTGTATCATAATTATCTCAACTTCACATCGATGGTTCTATCTACAAGTTACTTCCAATGATCAATAACTGTCACTACTAGTGCATGTAACAAATTATCCATCTTAATGTTGTCAACTCCTGGAATTATCGGTTGACAGATAGTTTAATCCAAGTTGATATGGAAGGAGAGAAAAGTAAAAGAGAGCCATCTTGGACTGTGTACTGGAAACTGTTGTCCAAAATGAGGCAATGCTAAAGAACTTGGTCTCAGTGCCAGTTGCATTGGCCAGCATGTACAAGCTCTGCTGGTGCTCGTGTTTGACACTGCCATGACCTACAATAACCAAAATGAAGTTTCTATACTCCTATGGTGAACCGACTTAAACGTTTTACAAGCAGGTCCCAATTATTGAATGAATGGGAAATAACTTATTCCTCTTAGATAGGATTTTGAATGAACATAGGGAACTTATTCATCAAATAAGTAATAAAACTTGCATATCTTAGTTCTGCGCTTTTGAAAGCCATATTTGTGTTATTTGTAAGATATAGTTGATCTTAAATAGACGGGAAGTAGTAGATAAATGTACGGTAATGAGTATACTGCCTTTGTTTGTGGTTGGAAGCAAGAGAAAAAACAAAATCTTTTTCCTGTTACATTTATGAAGAGTCAGTAAAATGAATCTTTGACTATGATTTTCTTATAAATTATCTCGTCATTTAGATCTGAAAAAATTCCCAATTTGTAGAAGAACAACATGGAAATATTGCTTAGTTCATTTCAACCTTGTTTTTGAGAAGGTATAGTTCTTCGTCAACATTTATTTGTCTATTCTCAATAATAACCTGGAATAGCGGAACCTACTTGTTCTTCTTCCAAAGTGAATCATTTTTTCCCAAGTGTGCATTGTAGATCCTATAGTTCCACTCTTTATTTTGTTTCTATTTCAACCTGAGCCGAAGGGAAGAGAGAGTCAGTAAACTTGCTCTCCACTAGGTATGTTTGCTGAGCATACTACTCAGGCAGTTTGGAAGAAAATAGGGTACTTCTCACCTTGAGGATGCTGGAAACTACTGTATCTATTATGAAATTCTGCCATTCCTTTGCAGCTTGTATTGCAATTTTTATATCATGTATTAAAATAATCATAGCAAGAAGTGTTTATGATTTCAAAAGAAGAAGAAGAAGAAGAAGAATAGGGAAGGTGTTATAGTTGCGACATGACTAACTGGCTATTTTCAGAAGTGGATATGAATATCAGATTTGGACTGGAAATCAATCAAACTGACCCTAGGAGAACATAAATAGTCAACTTTTGGATCTGGAAGGACAAGATGTAGCTTGCTTGGGTTAGGATTTGTTTGATCCTACTAGTCACAGTGTCCTCTATCATGTCACTCAATTTAACTTTGGGTGGAGTTCAGAATGTCAAATTGACTTGTATATGGTACGTTTGTACTGGTAGCTATTGAAGTCTTGAAAAACATGTTAAAATCTCTGAAAAGTGTAGTTTAAATGGGAATTATCATTTTAGAATTTTAGTTAAAATAATCAAACAACTATGAACTCTTAAAGTGCGTACAGGATAAAGTCATAAATAGAAACGTGTCAATTGAAAATGTGTAATGCATTTCTAGATGCCCCGATAAAATGTTACACTTTTCATGAAATGTATGATTTTTCATGTTCGACACAATAAAGTAAGTGAAGTCTTATATACATTGTATACTAACGAAGAAACAATTACCAAATTACAAGCCTAAGGTCAATAATTGGATCTGCTTAAGTTTGTATCTAGTTGTCTTTCCAAATGATTGTATAAATTAGTTATGTTAACCATGTTATAGTGCTTCCATGCTTCTATATCACATCTGCCCTCCTTTCAAGATGTGTTCACCTCAAAAGGTAATGGTAACAAATTAGAAAGAAGTATAAATATGTGTGCACAAATTTTGAGCTGTATTAGCATGCATGTTTTACATACCACAACACCAAATTGTAGTATCTCTTCTTCCTGCATGACCTGAATTGTTAAATACGTTTAGTCGGGTGAACTGGTTGACCAGATGAATCCAAACCTTGGCTATATTTTCAGTTTGAGTGATATTCCTTTATAACTTTCATCTTTGGTCAGAAGAAGCTGGTTAATCATGTTTAGCTTTTGATAGCTCACTGTTCCAGCATTCTATAATAGTTGTGGTCTAGTTGGAGAATACGCTAAATGCATCTTTTCTGGTCAATGCTATTGTGATGATGAATATTTGTTTGGAGACTGATATATATTCTCTGGAGACTGATATATATTCTCTTCAAAGAGCCAGACGATAAAGAAATCCAGAACACAAATAAATTATGTGGCATATGTTCAACCTCATGATTTCAACAGACTTCGATCTTCCATAAGGTCTACATCTTTTGATGTGGAAGGAACTGGAAGCACTACTTCACTCGAAACTTCTGGGACGGAGGCTTCCATTAGGTTGTCTTTGCCTTTGTTTGAGACTCAATCATCCAGTAGTGATGCACCAACTAATGTTTCAGCCTCTCTTAGCATTGCTGTTATTGGGGCCACGGGTGTACTAGCCAGAACGAAAATCTTTCCAGCATTATTTGATTTGTATTGCAGTGGTCAACTTCCAGAGGTAGGTACATTATCAACTACTATTGTGCTTCTTTTTGACTTGTACACTTCTATTGAAATTTTTGCTCTGATCAGTATCCATAATATGCATTTCTGATCCTCGTGGAGCACAATTTCATCTTGACTTTTTATTATTTTCTCTTATTAATGAAAAATTTAATTTCTGGTTGGACGAGCAGTCATCACTATAACGGTAATTGGATTATTTCCTAATAATTGTTTTTTCTCTTCAAGTTATTTCCTAGTAATTGTTGTACCTCACAAGTCATATTAGTTCGTGGTTTCCGTTTATAAATTCCAGAAAGTGACTATTTGAAATTATCGTTTATAGCTTGAGTTCAGCTTGCATAATTTTTTTTTGAGACCAAACATAGTAGCTATTAACATCTAAAAGAACTTTTGAGGAGGTGCCATGCTTGGTGGACTGAATTAGTTGAAAGATGTACTGGGATTAGTTTTCTTCCACATTGTGCGTTTCCGGTTTTGGGCTAGTGATGATAAAACTTGTTACCTGGGCTAGTAATTTGGCGGCAAGTTGAACGGTTATGACTTAGGACTAGAGCAAGCTGTATAACAAAAGGGTGGACTCATGTGCCTCACCAAGTGCAGGGCTTCCACAAGTGAAGAAGAACTGACCACATCATGATCGGTACTTTAAGTTGAAGTATATTATATTTGGTAATTCGTTGTTCTGTTAGAATCATTTGAAGTAGATTCACGCAAGAACAATCGAGGGCCTCAAAATTTGGAACTTTTTGGATAAAAATATTAACAAGGTGGTTTAATAAAAAGATCAAGCTAAAAGTTGAATTGGAATATTTGAAGTATCTTTCTAGTTTCATTTGCGTGTTATTCGAAGTTATATTCATATGGGGTTAACATTTTAGGCTAACTGACTTTCTGATGCCTGCAGAAATTTGGTATATATGGGTACTCGCGGAAAAGTTTGAGTCAAGAAGGTCTAAGAGCCATAATAGCGCCAACTTTAAGTTGCCGCATTGATCACCAGTATGTTTCTCATCTTCCAAATGAATATATAAACACATACTTCTGTTACATATGTTGTCTATCCATCTGCTTATATCATATGAAACATTAGAAATATGTGCATACGCACACAGAGACCGCGTGAACGCACATGAGAGAGGGGGGGGGGGGATTTTTCACTGAAGGCTTTCATATAGCTTGAGAGGTCCTCTTCTAGATTTTGAGTTCTTAACTAGTTCAGACTTCTGCATTTCAAAATTTAAGATATGTTTGCGAGAGCACCTGGAAGGCTAGTGAAGGAGTTATCAGCGATTAGAGAAATAAATTGTTTGTAGCATTAAAATTGGCATTTTCTTGTATTTGATCTATTAACATAAAAATTAATTAGGGATAATCTCAAACACCTCCCCTTAAATTTTGCTTCATCACACTAATCTTCCTTGTGGCATGCGGAATTATGCTTACCTCCCTTGTTTTGGAATCCTTGTACAATTTTTTTAACTCATTTTTCCTTAACCAAAACAATTATAATTTGACTAATTTATCCTTGCTAATACATTTTTTTGCTTAATTAATCTTATAAACAGCTTCTTTATGAAGCTCCTCAAAGATGGTGTGTTTTTTTCCCCTGTAAAATTATGTGGTTTTTCAGGAATCCTTTAACGAACATATTTGTTAACAATTTCAGAAATAATATGGAAACAAGGAGGTAACCAATAATAAGAGAAATATTAGAAGAAAGCTGAATCAAAGAGGATCCCTTCGGAGTAAGAGAGAAAGCACATCATAGAAAACCCCAAATGCAACCGAAACATAAGTTCTGGAAAAAGGCATAAAGTAGAAGGAAGAAGAACAAATAATTAACATTCAAACTTTCAAATTCCGACCTAAAGGGAATTTTACAATAATAGATTTTAAGTAAATTGAAAAAGAAATTGTGAAGTGCAAAGCAAAAGGATACCGAAGTGAGGGAGAGATGGCGCTTTGAATTTGCAGATCTTTTAAAAATGTTTCGAGAAATAATTAAACAAAAAATGGTAATAAGTGCAAATAATTCAAATTATAAAGTTTTTACTATGGTCATAACAGTGTTATTGAAGGCGTGCTTAAAACATGCTTAAGCTTAAAACGAGGCTCAAGACGTGTTGAGCGCGTCATACTTTATGTGCGCTTCACTGTCGTCATCAAGTTTCTTAGGTATACTTTTCCTTGTCAATGAGCCTCTTCTGAAGAGGCAACACTAAACAATTGATATTTTACTTTATTGTAATTGTTTTTCAATTTCTTTGTGTTATTCATGCTTATAACTATTAGTATGATACTAAACATAAATATTTGTATTTATGCTCCCTTTGCACTTTTTTTTCATTGAAGCAACACTTTTATTTATGCTTTAAGCCTCAACAGACTTTAGAGTTTTTGTGTTGTTCGCTTTTGATAGCACTCGTGATAAATGTACTATGAATTGTTAAAAAAGGCATAATATCATAAATCACCAGGGAAGTTAGTGTTACAAAGTGATTTTGAGGTGACGTCTCTGAAATTATCCCAATTATTAAGTAGAAACTCGTCTCTATTTCATATGTTAAAATAAAATCATTGGTGTAACATGGTGTATTTTTAACTTTATAAAGTTACTTTATGCAGAGAAAACTGTGAAGAAAAAAGGGATGCATTTCTCAAAAGGACATTCTATGTTTACGGAGGGTATGACAACCAAGAAGGAATGTCAAAGCTCAATACTCTCATGGAAGAAGTTGAGGTAAGTACCAATTAGGATTGTCGACCTACGGCTTAAAAGGTTGACTTTTTGTGCGAGTAAGTGTGCGTTGCGTCCAATTCTATGTTGTTGCTATTTCTCTCTTTAACAGCTTGTGTAACTTAGGGAAAATTTGGAGCAAACAGAATATTTTACCTTTCTGTGCCTCAAGAAGCACTTACCGACGTAGCATCCTCTCTTGCTGAAATGGCTCAAACCCAGAGGGGTTGGAATCGTGTAATAATTGAAAAACCCTTTGGTCTGTGTTCATTTTCTTCTCATCAGTTGACTACCTCACTTCTTTCAAACTTTGAGGAAAAGCAATTATACAGGTTAAAATGCATTTTGCGACATGTGTGATATAAGAAGACTTTTTATTCTGCATATCTTCTGATCTCTGTTTTACTTGCCCGTCTTCCAGGATAGATCATCTTTTGGGAAGGAACACAATCGAAAATCTTACGGTTCTACGGTTCTCTAATCTAGTATTTATGCCATTATGGAATCGAAGTTACATACATAACATACAGGTAATTTTCTTTGGATAACCAACTCTCAATTCACCATGGAAATAATGCAAGAAGTCTTAGTTTATCATGGATCATATATTTTCAGGTTACTTTTTCTGAAGAGTTAGGCATGCAGACCTCAGCAAGGTAGCTAATGTTTCAGTGAACTTATGTAGGTTACAAGTCTCTGGTCATAATCCTTACCCTATTCTTTTTTCTCGTTCACGTAATAGATATCCTAATGGCTATGGGATTTTAGGAGATGTTGTACACAGTCATATCCTCCAGACAGTGGCCTTGCTTGCTATGGAGCCGCCTGTCACCCTTGACGGTGAAGACGTTCGTTATGAGAAGGTATGTAATCTCTATTCGCTATATGTTACAAAATATTTTCTATAATCCTTGTTGCAATTGGTAATATAATTCTCTGCTCCTCAGATTAAGGTTTTGAGATCAATTCGAAAATTGGAATCATCTGATGTAATTCTTGGCCATTGTGAAGCTGATACTGGAAGTAACTTCAAGGATGTGGACAACCTAATGCCCACATATTTTGGTGCTGTTTTACACATCGATAATGCACGGTGGGATGGTGTACCTTTTCTTATTAAGGCTGGCAGGGGGCTCAAAATGAACAGGTCTTGCTACTGCTCTCTAGTTGTAGCATCTCTATTTCGCCTTCAACCCATTTGAAATATCTTATCCTACTGCATAAACACAAAGGAGGTGAATCCTTTTTACATTTTTTATAAAGTTTAATGCGTATCCAGATTGGTGTTACGATAGTTTTCACATGTTCCATTCAAACTATTTATATCCGTCTCACAATGTGAAACTTGATGCATGCTTTAGATTATTATCAAATAGGTCTTTTCTTTCTAATTTGTCCTCGCTGATATGTTGCAGAGTTGAAATTCGTATACAATTTCGTCATGTTCCTGGAAACCTTTATCATAAAGACGGAGGGCAAATGCAAGATCTTGCCACTAATGAGCTGATTTTGCATGATGTGCCTGATGAGGCCATACTCGTCAGAATCAATAATAAGATTCCAGGATTAGGCATGAACTTGGAGGCTTCCGAATTGAACTTGCTTTATAAAGACAAGTAATGTTTTCTATTTTCGTATTTTAATAATTTTTGTGAATTTAGTGGGTTTTTAGGATCTCCATTTCCGTACTTTCTTATTGTTTTCCCTTGTTTTTGTACTAGGTACAATGTTGATGTAACTGATTCGTATGAGCAACTTCTTCATGATGTAATGGATGGAGACAACCATCTATTCATGAGAAGCGATGAGGTTGAAGCTGCGTGGAACATTTTATCTCCTGTTTTAAGTGAGTTGGACAATAATAATGTGATACTTGAACATTACGAGTTTGGTAGCAAGGGTCCAGATAAAGCCGGTAATCTCTGGGCTAAACATGGGGTCGAGTGGTTGGATGATTAATGAATTTCCTCATTTCATGTTTGGCAATTACTTACAGTTATACATCATACAAACACTGAAATTCCTAGAGAAGGAAAAATATAAAAATTCAGTCTCCATACTTGGGTTTTCGTGGTCATTGATTGAGATGGAATCAGTGTGAAAATAATTGCACACGCTCACCTGTTTAACACTATAGAAAAAGTCTCGACTTAGATTGATGACACTAGCATTTGAAAGTTGTTTTGGTATTCTTGGCGCCACTTGCTTGTTTGTTTTGGATTCTGTTTGGTTGATGAGGTAATATGTCAAGCTGGCATAGTGACACAAATTTGGTGGTGGTTCTAGTCAAATAATCATGTCACTATAGGGATTGATCACTACTTCATAGTTGGGGGTGGAATAGGACAAGGCACTTGTGAGAAGTTGAAAGATAAGCTTAACTCAGCTCCTTTTTGGTAATTTCCGAACTTTGAACATCCTTGAGGTTGAATGTAATGCATCGGGAGTAGGTATTGCTGCTTGAGCATTTACTCTAGTGAGAAGTTTGGCTGGTGCTACATTGAATTATTTTTCTCATGATAAAGAATTATTCTACTTATGCGTCCTTAGAACTGTAAACACTTCTTTAAATGAGGTTTTCAATTTGAATTAGTTAGGACTTCAAGATGAGCACCTGACTTCGGTGGAAACCAAAATTTGAAAATCTATCGAGGATAGATGGAACCCAAGTTATAGAGCAATTCTCAGGAGACCCCTAATTGACTTACAATATAAGTTATAGACATCCGAGAAATATCTGTTGCTACTATGGGTGCACTTCTAAATTGGGATTGGGACGTAGCTAATTGGGTTTGTGCAGAAACTTGTTAGTTAAGTGTATTCATTAATTGAAAATTATTTTTAATTTTTCATCTCTAATTTTTTTAATTTTAAAAAATTATGAAAAATTTTAAAAAAATGTGTTTAAAAGCACACAATTTTCTATTTAGAATAATGAAAAACTTGTTTATAGAAATGGAGCTA
>JBDJHY010000001.1:27603221-27616246 GCA_039654485.1 Withania somnifera | reverse complement strand
TCAAATTTGTATTCCTTGTTCTTGGTTAATAAAAAGTTCTGTGTTTTAAAATAAATAAATAAATAAATAAATATTTTGGAAGAAAGGGTTATTGACAAAAAAAATAAATAAAAATAAAATTATGGCTTAATGGAAAGTAAGCGTCGAGTAACGTAATGGGCCTAAAATGGACCTTATCATCTTATGTTCAACAATAAGGATTCATAGCCCAAAGTCCAATTTCCAAAAGGTTCAAATAAATAGACTTAGGAGAATTAGCTGGGGAAAACACATGGATAAATTACATAATTAATTAAATATTCTTATCATACTTTTATATTTTTTTTACTATTTTATAAAAATTATGAAATATATCACTTTCGCACAATATCTACGGAGGGTCTCAATACATTTCATGATGCATTATCATAACTATACAATATATCGTATGCCTAATTATATATCTAAAAAATTTAACATGTTATTATTATAAATTTTACAATATATATATATATATATATATAATAGAAACATTAGCCATAATTTGTTAGGTGCGATAAGAGATCATTTTTCTCTATTTGAGGTAAGTGATATGGATTACTACTTTGCTGTCTGAATAAAATGTGAAGAACACACGTATGTAGCCTTACCTGAAAGGAAACAAAATGATACAAAAAAAAGAAAGAAAAAAAGAAAAGAAAACAGCGTTCAACAATTGCCTTATTGACAAATAGCAGCATAGTTCAAGAGACCCGTTTAGCCCTCTACTTTCTCTCGTCAAAATTACGTCCGACTTTTATGAGAATCAGGTTTTCAGTGGTGAAAACATTAGGGTTAAGTTGTTTTTAATTTTAAAAATGTATTTTTATTTTTTCTTTTGAAAAAGATAAAAAGGAAAGTGAGGCATTGGACGGAGTATGTTTTAAGTTATTTTTTCACACCATTAAAGCATGAAACTTGATCTCAAAAGATGTATACTCAAAAACTTATATTAAAAGATATATATACTCACAACTTTAAACTTACATATTATTTCCAAAACATCATCAAAGACATGGGACACCCCAACACATTAACGTGATGCATATGGACGTCATTGATTTCCACTCATGGAAGCACAACCCTTATACACCATATTAAACTCATGAACTTTCCCCTTAAGAAAACAGAAGGAGCCGGGCAAGGCCGCCTATATACACATGGCGTCAGCACACTGCCCTTACACGACTCAACCACACGACATTGAAGATAACGCACATGAAGGTTACTACTAATTAGTGCATGAAATAAATCAGGCACAAATCTTTACACTCTTATTCATTATAAGCTGGAAATGAAAACAAAGGATATGCAACGTAATATATTTTTTAATGCATCCCAGGGATCTTGTCCTTGATTTTGTCCATCATTCCCTTCTTCTCTCCAGCTTCTTCAGTAGTGCCATATGTTGTTGTTTGCTCATGTTGACCGTGTTCACCTTCCTGCTGTCCATTTCCTCCGGGCATCTTCTCCATTATCTTCTCCTTGATGCCCTTCTTTCTCCTCCCTCCTTGTCCATCATCCTCCGACTGAATAGTAAACAACAAAATTTCACGCTAATTAGAAGGCTTTAGTTTATACAGTACATAGTATCAAATAAAGAAAGAAGAAAAACTCTTATATGACAATTTTTTTTTTCCTACTACTACAGTACTCCATTATAGAATGATCTCATTGTAAACATTGAAACGTAATACTAAAATTATACATTTTTTATATAAAGTTTGTACCTAACATGCCCTTGTAGCTATAAGCATATCAAGAGATATTTAAGAATATAAATTTTAAAACTACTTTTATTATGTAATACACAAGAGCATATTATTTTCCTCATAAAATGTGCCTGTAATCGAATACTATCGTCGTATTAAATAAAAGTAAAAGATTGATGCATGTGACAAATTAAAACTTACAGAGCTAGAGCTGTCGGATCGACGAAGCTGCTGTTGTCCCTCATGGTGATGGGTACCAGTTCCCACGCCCATACCCGTACCTTGAGTTCCATAGGTTCCACCAGCCCCCGTGCCCATACCTGTACCAGTACCTTGAGTTCCATACTCTCCACCCATGGATCCCATTCCACCAGTGCCCCCCATCTTACCGGTACCTTGATGAGTTCCATAGGCTCCAGTTTCTTGGACGCGGTTTCCATATTCATCAGTCTTTGTCATTTGGTCTTGGTTACCGTATTGTGCCATCTCTTTTCTCTCTTTGATCAAGATTCAAAAACACTAGAGGAAAATAAAAAGGAACGACTGTTTTTCACTTGTTTTTGGCTATTGCACACACAAAGTAATAAGGAATTGTTTTCGTGATGGGATTTGGTTGCAGGGAGTAGGGATTTATATAGGAAGGGAAAGGAGAAGTAGGAGAGGTTAATTCGAGGCATAACAGGTGTTAATCAAGTAATGGAATTGAGGATTTTAGGGTAAGAAAAGAAAGCGTGGCAGCAGAAAATTGGAGACAGGTGTGAGTGAGAGTGTCGGCTGGAGACGTACATAAAAAGATATTTGCCTGGAATGAAACCGTGAAAGTGGAGAAAAGAAGAAGGTCACTCTGATAAGTGACATTTAAGAGCATAGACTGGAAGCCAAGTGTATTGACTGTCAATCATAAGGAAGGGAAGATTTTTTAACTGAAAAAGAAAAGAAGTAAAACTAAATCGACAATTACGCTACATTAAAAAAATAAACTACTATACTTTTTAATAAAAATTAATTATACCCTTAAAAAGTTATTGATCCAAAAAAAAAATCACATAAAATAAGACAAGAAAATACTTATTTAGCAAAAACAACCCACAAAAATATATTCTTTTTAAGGATAATTTTAAGACTAAATCTTACTATCTTTCTTAGGTTTATGTCTAATCAAATTAAATTACATCAATTGAGATAGAGGGTGTAACACAATACCATTTGTACAGTGTTACTGACAAAGTGAAAACTGTTTATTTTAATGTCATTTACTTTTTACTGTACTACTTTTTTTTTTAACTAGGGTTAATTTTGTCAGATAACTGAGAATTTAACAGTCACAGTAAAAAGACTGTGCCCCTTATTTCTCGCGTCTCTTCTTTCGCGATACGATATCTTATCAACTATCACGGTCACGGCGTCCTAAATGATTGGTAACTATTTTACCACTGAAACAGGGCGTTTTCCGGTGGTGTTGAGTCTGGCAAAGGCGGGTCTGATTAGTAATGCAGTTCAGGAAAGCGGGTGGTGTGGTTGGGAAACAGTAGCTTTTTAGTTACGATAGTATTTAGTTATCTTTTTTCAGAAATTATCTAATTCCGATGAAATAAAACCGTAAAATTGAGAAAAAGGGTAATGAGGTTTCTGGGTGAAAAGAAGAATATCTGTCTGTTGCTCGACAGAAAACATCTGTTAAATAATAAAATATCAATGATTTATTTAATAAAATATTTATTGATTTATTTAATAAAATGCCTAAAAAATAATAAATATTTATAAATATATAAAATATCTAAAAATAAACAAAAAAAATTGTGAATATATAAGTGTATATCTATAACCTTATGCAAAGCATCTGAATATAATATATATATATATAAATTATGAGATTTTTTTGGAATTTTAGAAACATGTAAAAAAAATTAAAATTTATGTAAGTTGCCTTTTATTTAATCACAAGTACTTTAACTTATTTGTATGTTCTTTCTAATCCTTTAGATTAAGGGGCCGTTTAGTTAGCAGGACAAGATAGGATGGACAAAATTATTTCATTTAAATAACTAATGCAACTATTAGGAGTTTTTTGGTACGTGAATTAAGGATAATAGTTCGGCAATTAGTTTTAATTTTTATTTAGTTCAAGGTATTAATTAATTTTAGAGTTATTTTATTTTACTATTTATATTAAAATAATAAAATTACTACTTCATATAAAAAATGAGATAAAATAATTTTTTGAGATATTTTAATCTATGAGATATTTTACTTATTTCATCTTACTTGTTGAACGTTCTTTGAAAGGTCATTTGGTATGTGAATTAATTTAATTCAGTTAAAAATAAAATAGAATAATCTTAGATTGAATGAGACTCAATGGGATATTTCAAAATTAACCCTTATATAATATTTATTTTGTATTTAATAAATAGTACTATAATTTATTTTAAGATAAATTTATATTATTTTATTAAATGAAGTATAAATTTTATCTCAAACTTACTCCTAAAATATCTACCTTATTTCGCATAGCAACCAGTTCCTTAATTCAGAGTGAATTTTCGAAATTAATTTATATCAATAATCTATTGTGGTTAATTAATTCATATTTTATCATAAAATTTTGCTCTTTCTACTTCACTTTATATGATTTATTTTTTCTTTTTAGACAATTTTTAAAAAAAGATTTATTTCTATATTTAACAATAATATAACTTTAAAACACATATTTTATCCTTAATGAAATAATTTATAGCCCTCTAAATATCTATGAATTATTTTAGATTATAAATGTAAAAAATGTTTCTTTCTTTATCAACGTAATACTAAATCAAACTACATAAACATATTGATTTAATGCTAATAAAGTCGTGTACTAAAGCTTTTGCTTAATAAATTATAAGCATTCTTATTTTATTTTTATAAGAGACTGTTTCTATGACTCAAATCAGTGATCTCCTAATTGAATTTACATAGAATTCATCAAATACTTAAGCCTCCATTAACGTAATATCAAACTCTCTCTATATGTAATATATATATATATATAACTTTTTTAAAATAATACTTATCAATTTTTAACAGCAACCATTCATACAACGAGTAAATTATTAATATTGTGCGCTAATATTTTTTATATATTGATTTAATGTTCCCACCTATAAATTATACAAAACAACTTTAGGATTACTTAAGGTGTGTTCATTAACAATTTTTTTTTTCAGGTTTTCATTTCTAATATTCTAAATTTTATGAAAAATTCAAAAAATGCGTTTAAAAGCACACAATTTTCTATTTTAGAATAATGTAAAACTTGTTTATAGAAAGGAAGCTAAAAACCCCTTTAGATTAGGATAACTACTATCAATAACATAGTAATAATCTACATCAAAATACAAAAAAATGTTATATAATAAATCTGATAAAAATTTTGTTAAATGAACAAAATGATCGATATGAAAAAAAAATTATTGCTAGTTGAAATAGAAAATTTATTTTCGGTTCTAGCTATTGCATCAGAAAAAATACGAGAATCATTAGTTGTTCCTTCTCAATCAGTATACACAAAGTAAACATGTGAGAATTGTAAAAATTTATAGAAAATTGGCTGGTATATTTTAAAGAAAAATTTTAGAAAATTATTTTTAATAGTTTTTCAAATTTAATGTAAATTTAAAAAATTAAATTTTCTGTTTTTCTTGAAAAAAAAGGAATTTTAAATATACTTTTTTTAAAAAGTGACCTTTTCTGAGTAGTATATCTTAAAGCAAAAGCAAAATCATTCACATGATATCGAACTTTTCACAAAATCTACTTTAGATTTGCTTTGTTCTTTGATTCTCTATTTGTTTGTAATAAGTATTATACTTTAATCGCATAACCGTAGCCACGTTTATATAAATTGGAATCATCACATATTATTACATAACATGATTAATTACTCCGGACATACTTGTGCTTGTAAATTTCTACAGCAGGAAACTACAATTGAATTATGTCTCTTCACGCAGTAGCACACACTTATTGACCCTGGCCCAGAAAAGTGATCCTCCAGCGCCCTACTCATAAATGAAAGAGTGGGTCTATGCACCTTGGGAGAAGCGAGAATTGAAAGAAGGAAACAAAAAAAAAAAAGATTATGCTTACTATAATAAGGAAGCGGACAACGACTCGTGCCTGTAGCAAGTGTAAAGTTGGTCAAACTAGTCCCGTAAATATACGAAATTTGGACTTTAATTCTATTTTCTTTCAAGATAATTTTGAAGAGAAGTGATATTTTACAGTATTCAACAGAACTTTTGAAGAACAAAAAAGGAAAGACAAAAAAGAAAAGAATAAGAAGTGATTGGAAAATGTGACATTATCACATGTGACGACGATATGGGCATAGCAAATATTCTGGTCGGTGGTTGACATAATGGCTGTCGTAGAGAATGACGCAACATCTAGATTCTTTTCTCTCCCAAAATCACATACCTAACCATGCCGTTTCAATGTGTGCTGAATCAACAACGCCTATTAAAAGGTCAATTTCGACAATCGAGGCCTCCATACTTTTTGAAAGACAATAAGTGAAATGATAATTTTATCCTATCACCCCAGTAATTGTTATTATGTGGTGGAAAATAAATTCGAAATAATTATATTTTTATTTAATTTAAGTCAAATAATTTTTTTTTTTTGACAATTCAATAATTTTTATTTTTTATATGACATATTTAAGATGATAAATATTTGATACATTATTAATTTGGAGTGGTTCACCAATAATCTGTCTATTTTTTGCTCCCTTTTCTAGCCCTGGGGAGAGGGGTATTATCTAAAAAGGGTGTTCAAAGTTTTCAACGTTAGATGTTATGTCATTAGTAAGCATTTGTGAACTTTAACTCGTCAAATTTTTCCGAACGAGCAATTTCTGCTTCATTTTATAATATTTCTCTTTTCTCCATTTTTATGACTAGTTATATTCTGAATAGACGAAAACGATTCTATTAAGTTTTCTCCTATTTATTTACAGATTTATTGTATTTTTTTTATTTTTTTTTTACTAACTTCTACAATAGAAGGTCCTAAGTTTAAAAGAACACTTATAGTAAGCCTTACAGCTTAGAACTAGGATGCCTTAATGTAGATTGACCAAGTATAGGAATAGGATATGATAGATAGAGTTAGTCCTAGACTGCTGCTGGATTGTAATTCATACTTTTTGGTTGTGAATAAAAATACTGCTGTTGATATAAAAAATAAATTAAAAAATTTCACTATAAATATCAATATTAAAAAATATTTTGTATTTTTATCATATGACAAATTATATTATAAAAATTTCCTTCAGTATTCTTTTTCTGGTAGTATAAGGTGAAAACCTTATGTTTCCCTATTTATTGCGGTGTCTCATTATTTGTGTCTTTGACATTAAGGGATATGGATAGAGAAAGAAGGAAAAGGAAGAATGAGAGACTAGAAAAAGAAGAAGAAAATGAAGAGGAGAAAATAGAGAAGTTTTTTGCACTTATCAGAAGCACTAAAGATATACGTGAGCGTTTGTTAGCAAGAAATCATATGGTAGACAGATCATCAGCAAATATTTTGGATGAAAGTGCCTCAGCTGCAGCTAATAACAAGTCTGCACCTATTGGAATTTCGAATCACCCAACAGATGATGCTTCTGCAGCTGCAGCTCCTTCCACTTCTAACTCCAACAAACAACAACGCAAAGAAGAAGATCAAACACAAGCAAAAAATTTAGGAACAAAAGAAGAAGAAAAAAAACATAATATGTTGGACTTGGACCTCAATCTTTCATTGTAAGCTAGTTTTTTTTTTTTTTTTTTTTTGTTTAATCTTATGTTAGGTGGCGACAGTTTTTAATAGTGAGTTTTTATATCAAAGAGATTGTTATCCCCATAACATCAATCAAAGTCCTTATTAATGTAGTTATGATATCTAGAAATGTTGATTTTTCAGTTATACCTTCTTCTTTCGTTCTGTTTTCATTTTAATTTCTGTTGCTTCCACTTTATTCCCAACATCATTCAAATGATTGACTGATTATCATATAACAAGAATAATTTGGAGTCCCATATTTAGGACATGATTTAGAACTAGAGACATGAAATCAGCTTGATTTGAAATTAAATTTTTGTTTGGACATAAAATTTAGGTTTTTTATAAGGCCTTATCTACATACATCACTCTATACAAAAAAAAAAAAAACTTCTGTTTATCGCCCTGACCATCTGAGTCTATCCGAGCAGGAGAACACTCATTTTGGGATGAGTTTAGTATTTAGATGCTTTTTATAGTTATTCGAATTAACATGATTTAAAATTAAAGTTAAAATTTTGTGCCAATTTCATAAATAAATGTTGATTTCAAACCAAAACTTTGAAATTAAAGTCCCAAATACCTATTTAGATTATGCTACAAGACGCCATGTGTGTAATTGCCTCATTTTTCGTTGGCTTGATAATTCAATGGACTTACCCATATAAGTTAGATGAATTTTGACTATATGTGTCTCTTTTCTTTCCAGTATAAATATCGCGCTTAAATATAGCAATAATATTAGACAAACAAGTGACTAATACACTTAAACCTCACAATTTTACTTGATCTACGTTAAAAACTAAAATGTAGGTAATACAGGTTTAATATTTGTACAAAATGAGTTCTTTTCCATTGCATAATACATGACATTTTGTATTTTTTTTTTCAATAAAATCAATCATTGTTAAACCAGCCACATCTTTAGTATGGTCATTTTCCCAGATTCGGTTGTGGAAGAGTGCATGCTTAAGTCCCGTGCAACAAGCTCATGATTGAGCCGCACATAAAGGCAACATTTAATCCCAATTCATCCATATAAAAGACCCACCTTCCTACCACTCAACCATGCCCTTGGGGGCTGCTCAAGTTGCCTGTATATATGGATCAAATCTTTAACTCTTGATATTGAATTCGTTGTTCCCAACTCTTTCTTAAAAACTGGGTAAGACAGGGAAGACGTTGAACGGTGGCCAAGCCATCTTCGATGAAGGACGGTCAGGTGCGCATCCTTCGTCGGTGCAGTATATAGATTAAATGTTAGTTATTATGAGTATATATTTAATTTTGGACACCCTTAACACAATGGCTAAAGTTGATGGAAGGTGATAGATACTCTATGGAATTAGTCAAGTTCAGACACCACAATCATATTAAAACAAGAGGTGCCTAGCGCTTCATCAGTACAAGGCGGGTCGAGAACAACCATTCTTCTGGTCAATATAAATGTCGACGACACTAAAAAGTATCTTTCTCTGTTTCCGTCTTAAGAAAAAAGAAGTCAAGAGACGCATGTGTTTTTCATGGATGATATGTGCAAGAAACATTATATTTCGGATTATGTCAACTAGAAGATATCATGAGGTGAATTACTTGCAAGAGAAGAATAGGCAAAACAAAGACTTAAAAGGCTTTAATATGATAATACTCACCTATAAAATAAATCAATACATGCTTAAAACAACAGGGAGAAGTGGACTTCTTGCACTTTATTCTAGCAAATGACCATCAAAGGCAAAAGAAATCGAAGCCAATTCGTGGAGTGGAATAGTCCATTGACAGTATCTTAGAAGCTATAACTCTGTTAGCTGCCTCAGTATAATGAACTCCATCCCAACTTATGAACTCAGACCCTTCACTGCAAACCTGATAACCATGCTGGCCGCATGTCACTCCTTTACGGTAGTTGTATGGAGGACCTCCATAGCCACAGCATGCCATTAACGGATTTGAGAAGCCTGCAAATGTAGAATCATCATATATACTATGTCAAATCTCTCTACATGGTGGTATGAAAAGGAGGAGACATTTAACCCGGACATTGCAGAATATGTGCTTTGATGTGGATGTACCTGATGGCAAAAGCATATCTTTGCACAGAATTTTCAAAGAGAGCTGGACAACTCAGTGTTAATTCATGCCATTTGAAGAACATTATTAAGCAATTGCATAAAGATAGTCCATCATATTAAACTTCGGTAGTTTCCACAGAAATGGGTATCTTAGTAAATGTCACTGGTGTATAAGACAAGTGAAAATTCTATGTAGTCTTGCCGTCATACTTCTAGCATGAGGTACCTAGACCTTTGGATTTCAGTCCGGAGATGCTAAATTCTTCATTTTCTTCTTTTCTAATTACAACAGCAACGGATAACATCTCCTTCCATTTTTTTAACTAATAATATCAGCCTTTCAGTGCCAACTTTAGTAGATTCGTTCTGATTATTGCCAACCTAAGAACTAGGAAAATTAGCTATTAACCAAACGAGAAACATTTTATGCTTACCGTAGCTGCTGGAGTTGGCTATAAGATCATATTTGATAGCATATATATCTACATACACAATAGTAGCATCCTTCATTTCAGATCTCAAGTCTTGCAACAAATGTCGCAGCCCTTCATTAAACAGTTTTGCAGCAGAATTGTAGTTTGCCAGACAACCATGTGGGTCGATATCAGAGGAAACTTTCTGAACCAGAGTGAGTTTTTGAGGCAGGCATCCTAGTGGCCCAGTATTATGGACCCAAAATTTCCTCCCTCCTTGAGAATATATGACCTACATTTCAAAATTTAAATGGAATGGACAAACTCAAGAACTATCTAACTCAAGCTATAATCAGAAATATTAAATATTTATGTGAAACTATAGCTTCTCATTTAGTTCCAATAGAAGCAAATATAATAGGCCACAGACATCCTAGTTCCAACTAAAAGAATTGGTATGAGAATATCATAATATATAATGCTTGTCGTCTTTAAGTTTTTCTTAGAATTTTAAAAAGTAGAGCACTAAAATTCTCACAAATGATAGTAAGCCCATAAACCTAAAGAGTTATCAATCTGAGCTAACATATTAGACATGCATCTGGTTAACAAATTATTGTTCACCTCTAATGGGTGTTGGAGCAGATCGCAGATACATGCCACTACATTTATTTACATATGCTTTTTGTATTGGATATACTATAAGTTACAATCCAAAAGATATGTCACTATATTTTGGCTATGTTGCTTCAGTATTCATGCCTCAAAGTTTCCAGAAGCATCACGCCATGCCATGGTTATGTTTGTAAATACACTTGATCTAAGAGAATAAAGATTTCACTCACATTATTGGCCTAACTTTCAAATTGTGCAAAAACCTGCTATCACATAAATTGAGTAGCTAACTTTCAGCAAGTCTTTAACATTGTGATGCCACCTTTCTTGATTTACTTTATCCTTCTTAATTATGCTTCTATTAATATTAAGCTATTGACGTTCTTGTTCCTACCGTACTTCCTTCTTTTTCTTGGGGACGCTGTAAGTAAGCGATTCGTGATTGAAGAAATTACCTGAATTGCATTCCTGATCTCTGTTACAAAGGAGGGGATCATCTTGACAACTTCTGTGTAAGACAGGTTCTTAGCAAATGAATCAGCAAGGTCATTTTGTCCAATATCTATCATGAAAAGAGCATTGCGGAATCCTTCATCACTAACTAAATTTCCAGACCCTGAATGCAACACCAAGAGACCAAGTCAAGATCATATTCACATTTCTGACCACACGTTTCTCCTGCTTTTATTTTTATATTTTATCAGCACTGAAAGAAAAAAGAAAGCCAAGAAACTATAGGTACACTGTGTCACGCCCCGGAGTCACTGCCTGGGCGGGACCGGACACTCTTCCACTAAGTTGTCTTAGCAGCCTTGATGGACCCTTGGTTCATGCATAGGTCTAACCATTCATCCTCAGTGGAAACAATATCAATAACAGTATAAATACAAAGTGGGCATCTCACAAAAATGAATGAAATTGCTGAATTAAATACGAAAACTTCAAATCCAACGACGACTATATAACTCTACTGAAAGCCTCTAATCTGACACAAATGCTAGATTGTTAAGACAAGTCCTTAGCTAGCCTTAGAATAAAGAAAATACTAGTCCAACAGTTTAAGCTCTAAATAAAATAACCAAAAAATACTCAGTCAACGGCTCATGGAAACTCACCAATTCACTTCTAGTATTCTAAGAATGAGGATCCAAGTCAATCGCAAACGTTTAGATGGATGGTCGAATCTACGTGTAAAAAAAACATGCATCACAAGAAGTATGCGATCAATACATTTGAATATACTGAGTATGCGAGAAAAGACATGCATCACAAGAAGTATGCGATCAATACATTAGAATATACTGAGTATGCGAGAGGTTAGCAATAACAGGCTATAGCAATATGCTCAACAATAATATATAAACACCACTATAGCAATATATATAACAACATACCTTGAATACTTTCACCCTGCTGACATACTTTATACTTAACACCACGACGACACCTCATATTGAACATATAGATACATATATTTAAAACATCAAGTATCTTAAAAAACATCACAACTCTTCTTAAATAATGGACTCGTAATAGAGTAAGACTAATCTTTTATTTATTTATGAAAACTACAGTCTGACTTCAAGCTACAAATTCATTATGCAATATTATGCAAAATAGCAGTTTATAAAATAAGACTTCATATTTCAATAATATTAGGAAAACTCAGTAGAACATCACCTTTCAAGAGCATCATAAAACTCAGTAAAACTTCTTCGGAAATAGTTAACTTTAAAAAGGTGAGAGACACATAGTTAAAAACCTTCTTAATTATTTTCTTACTTCAAACTGACACTTAACATTTTTTGGGAGGTTCGATAACCGACATACCCTGTACATATAGCATCAGAGCCTAACATATCCGTTATGCTGGAGGGGCTCCCTAAACCTTGCTAGGATAGAGGTAAAATCCAAGTTCCTAGTGGTAGCACTAAGCCAATTCAAATAGTCCGAAATGGGTAAGGTCGAATCCCTCTTATGTTGGCGACATAGGTTATAAGATAGGAGTTTTGTACCCAAATCTTCTTGATGTTAATACTACTCCCAAGACTGACAACAAACATACTACTACTCAATCCTGATTAATGGGACAAAATAATAGAGAACAAACTAACCATTTCAATCTGTTAAGCCTCATTGGGCACAAATCCAGTTTTAGCCTTTTAAGCAACAATCCATCCTTATAGACATTATTCAACAACCGTTTCGTACTTTTTTCCCACTATTATTGAGTCAATTAATTATTAAAATCCAATCATTTATTCTTCTATTTATGAATCTCGGACTCAACCCAAGATTTTGTGATAGTCATGCAACAATCATAAATTTAGACTCTTACTATAACACGCTTCATCACTAGTGGTTTACTCGTTTATACTATTCTTAAA
>JBDJHY010000001.1:27533066-27545967 GCA_039654485.1 Withania somnifera | reverse complement strand
TTCGAGATTAGAGTGAAAGGCTACGTATGGGTCGTATCCTCATAGAGTGATATTTTTCCTTCAACATCGGAAGTTGGTTGAGAAGGGGTGTATATCTTATTTTTCCTTTATACAGGATGTCAGTATTGATCCCCATTTCTCAGATTCGGTCCTTGTAGTTAGAGTTTTCCAGTGTATTTTCGAATAATCTTCCCAGTGTTACTCCTGATAGAGATATTAATTTTAGGCATTGATTTGGAGCAGGGCACTAAGGCCATTTCTATTCCCCCTTATTGTATGGCTCCTGATGAGTTGAAGAAGTTGAAGGACCAGTTGCATGACTTTCTTAGTAAGGGTTTTATTCATCCTACACCAATCTTGTCTATAAAGAAAAAGGATAGTTCAATGCAAATTTGTGTTGACTACAAACAGCTGAACAAAGTGACCGCAAAGAACAAATATCTTTTGCCTCACATTAATGATTTATTCAACCAGTTTCAGGGAGCCTCCATCTTTTCTAATGATTTCTTGCGTATTTGATTCTTTTGTGATTTTTCTCATTGATAATATCTTAGTATATTCCAAGACATAAGTTGATCATATAGAAACTTGAGGACTGTGCTTTAGAGGTTGCGAGATAAGAAATTATATGCTAATTTCTCAAAGTGTGACTGGTTGAGTTCTATGGCATTATTGGGGAACATAGTGTCCATTGAGGGTATTATGGTTGATACGGCCAAGATTGTGATTGTCCGTGATTGGGTGATATCTACTTGACTGACTGAGATTCAGAGTTTTGCTGGTCTAGCTGGGTATTTAAGGAGAATTATGTAGGATTTCTCTTCTATTACAGCTCCATTGACTAAGTTGACTCACAAGAATGTGAATTTTTAGTGATAAGGTAAGTGTAAGGAGATTTTTCATAAGCACAAATCTTGATTGAATTTTTCTCCTATTCTTAGTTTGCTCATGAAGGGTAAAGCCTTCACCATGTATTATGATGCTTTTAGAGTTGGCTTAGGGGGAGTGTTAATGTGGAATTGTAAGGTGGTGGCCTATGCTTCAAGGAAGTTGAAGGTGCATGAGAATAACTATCCTACTCATAATCTAGAGTTGGCTGCGGTTGTATTTGTGTTGAAGTTGTGGATACATTATCTTTATAGAGTTCATTGTCATGTGTTTACCAATCATACGAGTCTTCAGTATATTTTCAGCTAGAATCATCTTAATATGAGACAATATCATTAGTTATATTTTCTAAAGGACTACGATATTAAAATCTTGTGTCACTCGGTCAAGGCCAACATGGTGGTGGATGCTCTTAGAAGAAAGTCCACGAGTATCGGTAGTTTGTCTTCCATCTAGGTTGAGGAGTAGCCTTTGGCTAGAGATGTTCAGAGTCTATCTAAAAGTTTGGTTAGATTGTAGATTTCTAAAGATGGTGGTGATCTTGCTTGTATAGAGGTCCGCTCTTCATTGATAGAGTAGATTGGGGAAACCCAGTTTGATGATTCTAGATTGAGGACCATTCATGATGAAGTGTTGCTATGTGAGTCCAAGGCGGTCGTTTTGGATTCTGAGGGTGTGTTTTGAGGATTAGGAGTCGGGTTTGTTTCCCTTAGTTTGGTGACTTGGTTAGGTTGATAATGGAGGAGGCCCACAGTTCAAGGCATTCCATTATCCAGGGGAGAAAAAGATGTATCATAATCCGAGTCAGCATTACTGGTAGTGTGATATGAGGAAGGACATTGTGGAATTTGTTTCTAGGTGCTTGAACTATTAGCAGGTGAATTTTGAGAACCGGAGGTCGAGAGGCATACCGTAGAGGATTCCCATCCCCCAGTAGAAGTGGGAACGCATAGCTATGGATTTTATTTTTAGGTTTCCTAGTACATCCGGTGGTTATGACTCCACATTGGTGTTTCTTGATAGATTGAATAATTCCACACATTTTAATCTAGTGAAGGTAAAGTACAGTGCTCAGAAGTTAGCTCATATTTATATCAGCTAGATAATTCGGTTGCACGGTGTCCCTATATCAATTATATCTCATCGAGGTACTCAGTTCACTTCTCATTTTTAGAGTACTGTGCAACATGAAATAGGTACTCAACTTGATTTGAACACATCTTGTTATCCTTACACCGATGGCTAGTCTGAGTGCATTATTCAAGTGTTAAAGGATATGTCGGGGGCATGCATCATTGAATTTGGTGGCTTGGGACAAAGTCCTACTGCTTACGAGTTTTCTTAGGATAACAATTATCATTTGAGTATTCATATGGATCCTTTTGAGGCGTATAAGTTAGGAGATGTAGATCCCCGATTGAATGGTTTGAGACTTTTGAAGAGGCATCTGGGGTACAAGCTTGTTACAAGACTCCATGGAGAGAGCTATATTGATTTAGATTTGTCTACTTTTTGCCCAGAGTGGCGAAAGAGTTATGATGATAGGAGGGTTAAACCTTTGGAGGTCATGAAAGGTGATCGAGTGTGGTTGAAGGTGTTACCCATGAAGGGTGTGATGAGATTTATGAGGAAAGGAAAGCTTAGCCTTCATTTCATAGGTTATTTTGGATGTTGGAGCGGAAGGGAGAGGTGGCTTACAAGTTAGTCTTGCAACCTGGTTTGCCTGCAGTTCGTCTAGTCTTTTATGCTTCGGAGGTATATGCTCGATGAGTCTCATGTGCTTTAGTGGGATACTTTGAGGTTGGACCCAGATTTATCATTTGAGGAAGAGTCAGATGCCATTCTGGATAGATAGATTTAGAGGCTTCGAACCAAAGAGATAACTTCAGTAAAGGTGCAGTGGAGGCACCGACCAAACGAAGAGGCTACTTAGGAGATCGAGTCTGACATATTTAGCTAGTAGCCTCAGCTTTTTAACCATTCAGGTACTTATTTCTTATGTTATAAGACAAACATAGTTCTTAGTGGTCGATATTGTAATGACCCTCAAGGTCATTTTTATGTTTTCTATGCATTTTGATCATTTTACCTTTTCCTTAGTTGCATTATGATAAACTAAGTTTCATTCTATGGTTGGTTCAGGAATGGAATAATTTTTGAGTTAGCTTTTTGAAATTTTGGGTTCTGAAGCTTTAAAATGAAAAATAAGAAACTCTAGTGGTCATTTGGAGTTCGGAACCTCAAAATAAAAATCCATCAGTTCAGAAATGTTGATTTTGGTCTAGTAGGACCTTCGTTTTCTATTTTAGCCCATGGTGATTTTGAAGGGTTTGATGGGATAAAATTGAGTTTTTAAGGGAATGATTGACTTTGGTTAAAAATCTGATGATTCAATTGATTTTGGGAGGTTGATCTAGCATGTGGTCTCTTTTATTTTTGTGGTCCCCAAGAAAGTTCTAAACTTTTTGATAAAAAGTTAGTTTTTAAGCCCTTAACGGGTATTGGGTCAAGAAGATCATAGAATCGTATTTTGACAGCTCCATTGAGTCTGTAATATCGAACTTAGTATATTTTCATATATGATTTGTGTTCACGGGGTTCCAAACAAACCCTGGGGGTCCATTTTAAGTTTAAAAAGTTGGTTGTTTTTGTTGACATGAAGTTGTTGTTTTGACCAATTTATCGACCGTTTTGGCTGATAAATTCACATCGGTGGTCAATCGATCAGGACCGAATAAATCGATCATTTGGTACGATAAATAGTTAATCGCTGGGAGTGATACAAATACTCCAAATTTTAATTTTTCCTCTATTATTTCATGAACTAAGGCGATTTTCTTCGCTTGGGGTTTATTAAAAACAAGAATTTTGAGTCTTATCAAGTGGATAATGATCCTAAATATTCCTTTAATAATTTCTATATCACTTTAACATGATTGTTACATGAAAAATTGAAGGTTTTGAATCCCAAAATGGTGGTTTCAAGTATGAACTCTAAAATTAATAAAATTCTAATTTTCCACCACAAAGTGGAATGAGTTTTCAATAAGACTTGATATTTAGGTTTCCCTAATAATGGTCAGATGCACAATGCAAGATCTGCAACCAGCTTGATCATAAAGCTGTGATTTGCAAAAGCAAATATCAAAAATATGAAGCAGAAGTCGCCAATGAAGATGAAAACCACTTATTTGTGGTTACATATGTTTCAACTAAGAAATCTGATTTTTGGATGATTGAGAGTGGTTGTACAAATCACATGACATATGACAGATATCTTTTTAAAAAATTCTTGTCTATGAAAATAAGAAAGTCAAAATTGGGAATGGTGACTATATTCCTGCAAAAAAAAAAAGGTTTGTTGCAATCAAAACAAGTTTAGTTACAAAAATAATTTTAGATGTCCTTTATATGCTTGATATTGGTCAAAGTTTGTTGAGTATGAAAAAATAATTTAAATTATTATTTGGAGATAAATATTGTCGAATCTTTGATTCCAGTATGGAGGAAATTTTACTAGTTGGAATGAGAAATAAAAATTTCTTATTTAATCCAATAGAAGATGCACACAAACCTTGCAAGACCAAAAATAAATTGGCAGATTTATTCACGAGGTCAATACAATTCCTGATCTAAGGAGGAGTATTCGAAATATTTCTCTGGATATTGCGTTATCTCTAAAAGATTGCAGTAAATCTATCAACTTATTTTTAGGATTTTAAAATTATTTTATTAGAGTTCTATTTGACTTGAATTTAGGAGTTAGTTTTCTTCTTTATTTATTATTTGAATTTGTAGATAAGTCTAGTAGAATATTTTCTAATTTTTAGTTAGAAACTGTAGCTGTATATGTATGTCTCTGAATTATTAATAACATATTTTTCTTTTACATCATTGCAGTATTCTCTCTCATTATTTTTCTTTATTTTCCTTATTCCTTTACCAAAACACCAACTACTTTTATTGCTAGATACACTGTTTTATTCACAATAATGTTGCAATGGTTCTCTTTTTTCCTTCAGTTTTTGAGTTCTTTAGTTTATTGTTCAAATATTCTGTTTTTAGTTCGGACAAGTTCATGCCTAAAATTTCTTAAATGATTTTGTATTCATTTGTGGTTCTTATTAGTAATTTTGTTGACAAACTCTGCTGCATATGCCATGAAACAGTCAAATATAGGAATAAATGAACAAAATAATTTGTCATAAAACAGTCTAATATAGGCCACATGGATATAACCATGGACAAAAGTGCAAGGAGTATTGTGATCATAGTTCTGGATTCTTGCTTAGTTTCAGCCCAAAATCTACTTAAATAACAAACATGAAGGCAACCATAACATTGTTGCCTGTAGTCCTTTACAAGCTTATTTTTAGTTTTATGTCCTTTTTACACGTAAGAGAAAAGAGACCTTCATTTATACACATAAAAAATTAGTAAAGACCATTTCCTCTTATTCAATTTGTATGTGGCCTTGAGAGATCATTTCCTCGAAACTGTACCAATGCACTCTGAACAACAAACTCTGACTTATACAAGTTCACAAGTTCTGCAACATAGGTTAAAAATTTAATCATGTTCATTCTAAGGAGTTCTACAGGACAAGTGTCGAAACTGTTTCATAATAAACCTTCGGAAGGACATAGGAATCTATGAACAAAGTCTTTTGTGATAAAACAGTGTAATATGCATACAATCAATTTAGCATATGCAAAGAAATGTATACAAAGATCTTTCTCCGCATGAACCAAATTAGTTATCTGTTAAGAGAGGAATATGAAGCAATCATCTCACTGATACTGAACATTCCAAGATTTAAGAAATACAAGTAGTATAAGCTAGTCTGAGCCAAGAAACAGATAAGTGACAGGTTTACTTAAAAGAGTATAGGAAAGTAACAAAAATACTTTAAAATTCTGATGAAAAGCAAGCCTACCTTGTGATATGCGCGATAAAAGAATCCAACTCTATTCGAGAAGCACCCCCTTTCTCTGTGGAACGTCGTACGGCTTCTCCCATTTCTTCTGCTCTTCTCCTAATTGCATCACCTTCTTCTGATGCCATCAATTTCCTCACAACACTCTCAATAGTGGATGCACTTACTAGCTCCTCGCGTTTCTCCCACTCCCTCACAATCAGGCCTATTTTCAACATTTCTATCACCAAGAAACCATTTCTCGGTTGGTCAGAGTGCATAGGCCAAGCAGCTATAGGCACACCCATAGTAATACTCTCTATGCAAGAGTTCCAGCCACAATGACTCATGAACCCACCTGTAGAAGAATGAGCCAAGATTTCTGGTTGTGGTGCCCATTCTCTTACCACTAAGCCTACTTCTTTTACCCTTTCTTCAAATCCTTCTGGAAGCTTAACTTTTCTAGCTTCCCCGCTAAAGATATCTCCTCTGTCGGCATCTCTCAACACCCATATGAACTTCTGTTTGCTTTGTTCTAATCCCATCGCGAGCTCCTTGATTTCTCTATCAGAAAAAGAGACTGTTGTTCCGAAAGATACATAAAGAACTGAGTTTGGAGGTTGTTTGTTCAGCCACTCCAAACATATATTGTTCATATTTGATATATGATCGAGTTTAGTAGGCAGAATAGGTCCAATTGCCCATTGTTTCTTGTTCAGATTAATTTCTGCTTGTGCAAGCAAATCAAGATACTTGCCTTCAATTACTTTACTTGTATTATAGATATCACCTGATCTAATATCAAAATAAGGAAGCTGAGAAGCTGAAAAGTTCGTGGCTTCGTCTGTCATAATTCCTTCAAGGGAGGGTAGCTTTTTAAGCAATTCTTCTTCATGTTGGGCAGACAGCCTAAAAAATAAGCATATTAAACAGTACGAAGTGAAAGCTGAAATGCAACTAAACATATAGGATTCAGCATTGGGCAAAGAAGAAACATCCTGAACATTATAGGACATTAAAGGATCATGAACAACAATCACTCGTCTTGATTTTGATGAAATATCGCGGAAGAATGAAGCAAGGGGCTCTCGAAGAAGCATAGAAGCATCCCATAATGGCAGAAGCTGTGATGGGAATTTGCTCAAGGCATTAACGTCAGGTGGCGGTGAAGCAAATTCAGGGGTTGAGAGGTCATGGAAGTGGACTTTGGCTATGTCTGAAGGATTTAAGGAGTTTGCTCGAATCCTGGCTTGTCGATTATGCGTGGCAGAGCCAACATAATAGACAGGAAGACTGTAAGACGAGATTAAACATGAAAGTTGGAGAAGTTGGTTGAGATGGCCTTGAGCTGGAAATGGAACCATAACTATAGCTACTTCATCTGGTTTCAATTTGCTAAATTCATGGTTTGTTAAATTCTCGTCCCCAAACATGGAAGAAGGCGAACGGGAGTTTAGTACTTCAGTTGGATCCTCCCTATGATCTCCTGGTTGAGCTTCTGTCATGGTAGAGCAGGGATATATATTCAACCTTTTCTATTTCTTCAAGGTAAGAACTTTGAAGTCTATGAGAATTGAACAAAAGTAATCACAGGTAAGACTGGGAAATTTGGATTAACCATCCATAGCACTTGTTCTTAAAGTGTTTATAAATTGAACCAAAGTAAACAGAAACAAGTCATCTTTGTCCAAGTTATAGAAAATTCAATTGAACTTCCTACTGCTTTTAAGCTACTTGAATAATGTGCCAAATTGTGAGTGATTGTTTTATGTATATAAGAGTCTAGGTAAGCAAATTCAGACCTTTGAAAATGTTTGAAGATATGAAGAGGATAGGCTAGTAAATTCAGACCTTTCACTTAATCCATCTCTTTCACTAATATAGATATAACTACTAATAGTACTATTATTTTTGAATTATTGAAACTTGGGTATGTACCTTCCATCTTATTACAAGATGAAAAGACTATATGACAAAAAATTGGAGATATGACAAGAAAATATGTGGTACAGAAGTATTGTGGTCATAGTTTGGAGTCTTGCCTGAAGTGAGAGCTTCTTGAATGGAGTTAAGACTTGCATAAAGTATTGTGGTCATAGATTCTTTTATTGTGCATATCAAAAGATAGACTTGGTTGCACCAGATCAGCCAGTGATAACTAGGATTCTAGATTTTTCATTGTTTTTCTCTTTTCAAGTATTTTGGTTAATTTACAAATTCTGTAAGCTTGTTAGACACATGTTTGTTTCATGTCTCGGATTAATTCATTTCTTCCTATTATTTTACTTCTACACGATAAAAATTTAAAGCTCTGTTTAAAATAGCAGAAATTGAGTTCTCATTTTGATTTGTTTTGTTTCTTTCTGTCTTTTCCTTCACTCTTTCCCTTTTTCCCCTTTTTGTTAATATAAGTGCAAACTCCGCGCTTGCACCTGTGTGAGCTTGTTCATATTTCCGGTCCCAAGGCTGGATAAAGGAGGAGGGTTGATGAGGATCAATAGGAAATAACCTATCTAGTTCATAATGGTAGGGATAAGATTTTGTACATTTGACTCTCCCATGTTGTTGTTATTGTTGTTGGTAATACAAGTACGGGAGTTTATTTATACTACTCGGAATGGCTACATCATGCTACACTAGCATCCTTTTTCTTTTATTGATTTTATATCTTGCCTCATAAAACAGTACCAGGGGATCTACAAACAAAACCATTTAAGCAATATGGACGAACAAAACTGAAAAGCAACTAAAAATCTTGGAAGAAAAGGGAAAAGATTAAAGAAAAAAATAACAGGAACCATTACATCTTCTGAAAAAAATAACAGGAACCATTACATCTTCTTGTGAAAAACGAGCCAATCCATTGAGAAGGGCAATGAAAGAATTTAAATCTAGTTGAGAAGCACCCCCTTTCTCTCTGGACTGCGTTACTGATGCTCCCCATTCTCTGCTCTTTTCCTAATTTATCGTCGTCTTCTAATGCCATTAACTTCCTCACAACATTCTCAATGGGGGAGGCAGTGACAAGGTCATCGCATTTCTCCCACTCCCTAATGAGTAGGCCGATTTTCAACATTTCTGTCGTAAAGAAAGCATTAATTGGTTGTTCGGAATGCAGAGGCCAAGCAGCTATTGGCACTCCCATAATAAGGCAATAACACTCTCTATGCAAGAATTCCATCCAGAATGACTCAAGAACCCCTGGTTAAAGAAAACTGCAAAGTAACCAAAATACCTTAAAAAGAGGGAAAAAAAAAGAAGAGAAAAAGTAGAATCCTAATTACACTAGTTGACCTGGTGCAGAACAAGTCTATCTTATGATATGCCCAACAAAAGAATCCAACTCCATTCGAGAAGCTCCCCCTTTTTCTGTGGATTTTCTTACGGCTTCTCCTAGTGTTTTTGCTCTTTCCCTAATGACATCACCTTCTTCCGATGACATTAACTTCCTCACAACATTCTCAACGGTGGATGCAGTGACCAGCTCCTTGCGTTTCTCCCATTCCCTCACAATCAGGCCTGTTTTCATAATTTCTGTCACCAAGAAACCATTTTTTGGTTGGTCAAACTGCATAGGCCAAGCTGCTATTGGCACTCCCATACTAATGCTCTCTAAGCAAGAATTCCACCCACAATGACTCATGAAGCCACCCGTGGAAGAATGAGCCAATATTTCTGGTTGTGGTGCCCAATCTCTCACCACTAAGCCCACCTCTTTCACTCTTTCCTCAAACCCTTCCGGCAACTCAAGTCTTTCAGCTCTAGTTTGTCCAGTAAAAATAACTCCTTGATCGGCGTCCCTCAACACCCATATGAACTTCTGTTTGCTTTGCTCTAATCCCATTGCGAGTTCCTTGATTTGTCCATCAGAGAATGAAGTCGACGTTCCAAAAGATACATAAAGAACTGAATTTGGAGGTTGTTTGTTCAGCCAATCCAAACATATGTTTTCCCTATTTGAGATATGATCTAGTTTAGTAGGGAGAATAGGTCCTATAGCCCATTGTTTCTTGTTTTGTGCGGTTGCGAGCTGTGCCAACAACTCAAGATAAGTAGTACCTTCAATCACTTGGCTTGTATTATAGATATCACCAGCCTTGATGCCCGTATATGGGGACTGCAAACTTCCAACGTGCATTATTTCATCAGGATAACATCCTTCGAGGGAGGGTAGCCTTTTAAGTTGTTCTGCTTCCAGTGGAACGGGCAACCCTGCTGCTGCACATACGTGACTACAGTACATATCAAAACTAGAAATGCAGTTAAAGACATAGCACTCCGCATTATGAAAGGAAGAAACATCCTGAATATTATAGGACATCAAAACATCATTAACAATGACAACTCGTCTTGCTTTTGACGAAATGTCTCGGAGGAAGGAAGCAAAGGACTCGCGGAGAAGCATACAGCCATCCCAGACTTTCAGGATTTTACTTGAGGCAAAATCCTGACTAATTGGGAGGTCATGAAAGTGGATCTTGGCAATGTCTGAAGGATTTAAGGCATTGGCTCGAATCCTGGCCTGATGGTTGTAGTTGGCTAAGCCAACATAGTAAACAGAGAGACCATAAGAGGAAATTAGACAGGCAAATTGGAGAAGCTGGTTGAGATGACCTTGAGCTTGAAGTGGAACAACCACTACAACTACTTCATGGTCTTGTTTCAAACTGCTACTAATTAGTCCATTGTTTGCATTGTTAATCTCCATGGGACCAAAGGGGTTTGAGGATTCTATTTTTGTATGGCAATGAACTGAAGTGTATAAGAGTTGATGAACCAAAGTAAACAGATGACTCTGGAGAAAAAGAATCAGTAATATGCATACTTTAGCATTTGGTCGCGCGTTCCAAAGCCATACACGTGGTGGGGTGCTTCCAACACTATCAAACAAAATATGCAGATCTTGTCTCTAGTTAGCTTTTTAAATTATTATTATAATTGATAAAATTTGACATGTTTAACATGGTGCTTTTTTAACTCCACCAATCTAAGCTCTTTCGCATTATCAATCCAAATTCAAATAAAGAATGAGAATCGTTAATGATCAATAGAAAATAACATATCTACCCCACAATAATAGGAGTAGAGTTGCGTACATCTTATCCTTTTCAGACTATATTTATGAAATTACACTGAATTTATCATTGTTATTGATATAATCAATCATTAAAAATTTAAGATTAGCTGAAGTGAAATGAAAATGATAACTTACTGAACTGTTGGAAAAGGAAAATTAAGCCATAATACAAATTATAATCTTAACTTTCAACAAAATAATGAAATAATTTCAAAAAATAGAATTGATGAATTTATGTTACGTTTAGATTGAGTGGACATCAAAGGCGAGAGAAGATGATAGCCTGCATCAGCGTCGCGTTGTAAAACAGACATTGAAATGCTATATTTAACCGCTAACTGACACAAACCAACGTAAATATATGTGATGACCCACCATGTCATTACGCCACATAGGCATTACATGGAACAAAGTTATTCATGTGGAGAGCTTACATAAGAAAGATGCTAACACAAGTAAAAGATTCTAGAAATATGTAGGGATTTTTCGTGAAAGATTATAGAACTTCATGGATTTTTATAAAAAAATCTAAGTTTATAAAATAATCTAGAAGAGGCACTTATTAGCAAATAAATAGAAACTTGAGTAATAATTATTATTTATACTTTAGTCCCTATGTACAATAATATACAATTTATACACTAAAATACAAATTGAAATTTTGTCAAAATTCATAGATTGATTTTTCTCAAACGGCAAGATAAAATCTTCTGAAATTTTGTGGAGAGAGATTTAGCGGATTTTTATCATCCCCAATGCGTGAAACCTCATAATTCACAAAAAAATTTAATTGACAAAAAAATTAAAAATCATTAACACTTTGCTCTTAGATTTTGCTACAGTGATTGCATCGGTAACTTGAGATTTTTTTGAGTTGTGATGGAATTCTGAGACGATTTTTGTTTCTTTGGATTCGTCTCATCAAGATCTATCATCTGGTTATAAGCGGATAAAAAATTTTAAAATTGTGGATTCCAAGTAAATTAATACTTTTTTTGAAATAACTTTAATTAGAATTTTTAAACGCAGAATGTGTTGCTGTGGTGCTGAAAAAAAAAGGGAACGTGCTGAAAAAAAAGGGAACGTGGACATATTTGTTTTAAAAAGGAATTTATTGGCCGGTGTAAAAAGAAAAAGGAAAACATGCAGAAGGTGCTCAAGCGAGATCCCATCCTGCATCTTGAAGGAAAATGAGTTCGGCTGTGTCCTCCACAACTACTGGACCAACCAACACGGTTGATTGTAGGTTCCATTAATGAAACATATAAATTTATAATATTTTTTAAATAACAATTATAGAATTTTCAAAAAGGTAAGGAGGTTCTCAGGAACTCATATGATATACAATAGATCCGCCCTAATTATGAGTTTGGAATTTTGGAGGTTGGGAGGGAGCAGGGCTCCTATGGCAACCCTCTTAGGCCCTTGAGCTCTATTTTTAGACTAATTTAAATAAACACTAAAAAAAATTGGCTAAACTATATTAAATAACTTTATAAGTTGCACCATTATGTAATTATTTTCAAAATATAGCCAAACAGGCATACTAAATATTTCCCCTTCATTTGGGGGGTTGTACGAAGTGTCATTGATACAAATTGTCACCATTCAAACTTGGTGGTAAAAACTTACTTGCACATGGTTACATATACTAGAGAATGAACATGAACTGTTTATGGGATTTGTTTGAGAGCTGAAATCTTTTTACTCTTATGTACTTAGAAATTGAGTTTGAGTGTTGGAAATGAATTTTTATAAGTGTGTTTTTCTTTAAAATATATACTATGAGACACGAATCTAAATCAATCAAATCAGTAAATTTTTAATATTTAATTATAAAAAAAAGATTGTTTATTTAGATTCGACTTGAAAAGAACAATAATATTCACAACTAAGTGTTTCCCTTTACTCTTTCTTTATGGGCGTCTTTATGTCTTTTCCAATTTCTTCTGCTCTTTTTCTAATTATGTTGTTCTTTTTTTTATTTGGGGGGGGGGGGGGTTTCCTTTTCCTTTTTTTCC
>JBDJHY010000001.1:27492826-27504445 GCA_039654485.1 Withania somnifera | reverse complement strand
CCAAAATTGAAAATTTCATCTATTACAAAGACAATAAGGTAGTCAATAATAATGACAGGGTGATAGACAAGAAGATTCCTTATGCAGAAATTGTCAGGAAAAGTAAATGATCTTCTAGAGGGATGGACGAGCTGGAACAAAGGAGAGAGGGGACACCATATTCATTGATGGAACCTTCAAAGTATCCCAGAACGAACTTCTGCAAAGGAGCATCGTTTGTAACTGCCCGATGATTGGAGCTAAAACTATCAACTTGTCCGAAGTTCGCAGGTAGGCAAGCAAGCAGTGGCAATCAGCTCATGGTCTCAACATCTATGAATTGGGGAATAATGGCTTCCTATTTGAATTACCTTCAACTGAAATTGCTGAACACATCCTCACTGGTAGAATAAAGAGATTCAGCTTAAATAGTTGTTAGGTTAATACACTACATGCTAAAACAGTGATAGAACATTCTTGGATCAGTCTTGTGGGTCTCCCTTTACATCTATGATCGCAAAAGGTGTTTAAAGCAGTAGGGGATTATTGTGGGGATGTGTCAAGACAGAGGAGGTGACAGAACTCCGTAACCATCTTAGGTGGGCAAGAATATTAGTCTAACAACAAAGGAAAACCCATTTCAAAGAAGTGAAGATAGTCCTCGAAGGCAGTGGATAAATAATACAAGTCTGGGATGAAACTCAGTCAAGATATTTTCATTGAGAAGGAATTCAAGAGGGTGAAGAAGACATGGAGGATCTCATGTTGAACCAATGGTTATTGCACAAACCCATGCCAATGCCAGCTGTTGTTAGTAGGAATTTTCACATGGGATGTTCAAAATTTTTGAACTTAATGAAGCACGTGAGTGTACACGTAACCTGGGACAACATAACGGAAAAGGAATTAACCTTTTGGACCCTGACTCACTGGCCCAACAAATCAATCAATCTTTAAATTAGGAGGCCGAACTTATTAAAATAGTCTGAGCTTTTTTTAAGATGAAGTAGAGGAAAACAACAGGCTAACAGAGCAGATTGCAGAAGGTATGCTAATACCGTTGAATAATGGAGATGATGGAGTCATGGTACAACTTGAAGTAACACAGAAGGTAAGGAGGATGACATGTCAATTTTACAAATAGAAGAGAACAGGCAGGGAGGCCCAAGCGGAAAGCAACATGCAAAGTCAGGAAAAGGAGGAGACTGAATGAGCCACTGAAGACATACTACCTCTGAATTTTGCTGAGCAAGATACTGTTTAGACAGTAGAAAGTGACACTCCTGCATGGTTACAACAAAATATAATTAGGCTAAGCAAAGAATTCGGGTTGCACTTTATGGGATGCGAAGAAGAGGCTCTGAAACTATTCATGGCAATTGATGGCAAAAGACAAGGTGCAGAGGAAAACACTAGAGCAATTGTTCTTGTAACTCCAAAAACAAAGGTTACAAAAGAACTCAGGAAACTGGAACCAGCCAACAACTTCTTGAGCTATGGAACAAAAAGTAAGGGGGCCTGCTTAATAGATGTTCCTGAAAAGAGTTAATATTGTAATGTGGAACGTAAGGGCCCGAATGACCCAAGGAAGAGGTTGCAGATAAAAAATATGATGAATAAATGTAGGGAAGATGTGTTGTCTCCAAGAATCTAAAATTAGTGGTGACATAGGAAAAAAAATATCTAGGCAATTAGGAAGGTAAAGTATGCACAGCTAGAGACATGTGGAACTAGAGGGGGTATCATAATCCTGTGGGATAGTAATATTTGGGAGGGAGAAGTATGTGAAGTAGAAGCTTACTGTATTACATGCAAGTTCACTGGGAAAACACAAAATTTAGGGTGGCATTTGTGGGGTGTGTATGCACCAAGTAACAGGGAAGAAAGGGAAGAAGTTTGAGGAGAAGTAGGGTAGTTAGGAGCCTATTTAATGGACCTTGGGTCGTTAAATGGGACTTTAATGGTTAGATTTTCATTAGAAAGGAAGAATTGCAACAAAATCAATAAGGCAATGGAAGAGTTCTCTGACTTCATAGAGGTTATGGAGCTTCATGACCTACCTCTGATAGGTGGGGAAGTTTACTTGGAGGAAAGGAGACAAACATGATGTGCAGCTAGACTAGATCAGTTCTTGATCTCCGAGGACTGGGAAGTTTCCTTTAGGAAGATTAAGCAATCAATCTTACCTAGAGTGACTTGTGATCATAACCCAATTCTATTCGAATGTGGTAATTAGGAGAGGTCAAATTCATATTTCGAGTTTGAGAGTTGGTGGTTGCAGACCGACACTTGTGGCAGGCAAGACCATATGTTAGCCTGTAAGCTTAAACTACTGAAGGCCAAGTTGAAAGAGTGGAGCAAAATAGTCCATGGTAACCTAGGGATGCAAAAACATAGTGTCCTCAAGCAACTAGCTTATCTTGACTTGATTCAAGATCACAAAACACTCTCAGAGGATGAATCCTATCTAAGAACAGTACTGACAGTGGAGTTTGAAGAAATTGCAAAGAGAGAGAGTGGCTTGGAGGCAAAGATTTAGGGCTTTTTGGCTCAAAGAAGGGGATAGAAGTACAAAAATTTTCCATATGACTGGCCACTGTCACAGGAGGTACAATAACGTTGACAAACTAAACATAAATGGGTCCTTGGAAACTGATCCAAGCAGGATATGTGAAGAAATAATCACCAAGACCAGAATCTTGCATACCCCAGTTCAATCCTACAAGCCAACTAATGGTTAGTGAAGAGGATAATATGTTTTTACAAGGCCAGTTTGAAGAACAGGAAATCAGTTTGGCAACACTTAGATTAATTGGGTAAAATTTTGTATGTCTACTGTAAAGTTTATGTCTTAATAAATGGAACTCCTACTGGCTTCTTTTCACCTGAGAGAGGATTGAGACATGGAGATTCTCTATGTCCTTTTTTCTTCATTTTCGGTACGGAAGGACTCAGTGATTTACCGAAGACTGTTCAACAGAATAACAGAATCAAGAGTTTCAAGGTGAATGAGAAAGATCCATTGGGAGTGTATTTGCCACCTTCAGTATGTTGATGACACTCTGATGTTCTGTGATGCAGCATTTAATCAAATGCAACGCCCAAGGGTCATATTCATACTATTTGAGGCAGTATCTGAACTTCATATCAACTGGAGCAAAAGTTTTGTTTACCCTGTGAACGAAACGAAGAGTCGCAGATTAGGAATGAATTCCCCATCATCTACCTTGGCAATGCCTTTAGGAGCAAAGGGCAAGTCCATAAATGGAACTCTGTGTTGGAGAACTGTGAGAGAAAGCTGGTTAATTTGAAAAGTCAATACCTATTTTTAGGTGGCTAAGTCACTTTGATCAACCGTGCTCTCAGTACCATACCTACCTACATGATGTACCTTTTCCCCGTTCTAGGCAAAGATCATTAAAAAGTTGGATGCTACCAGGAGAAAATTCCTATGGCGAGGCAATGATGCAGTGGGAAAAAGTATCATTTGGCCAAGTGGGAGGTTGTTTTAACCAATAAAAGGGAAGGAGGTTTGAAAATCAAGAACTTAAAGCCACAAAAGCAGAGCTTATTGTTAAAATGGTTATGGAGATTGCAAGCAGAAGACCAATGTTTATGGTGGGAAGTCATCCTTGCAAGATATGGCAAGGAAGGTCCATGGATCACTAAGGAAGTCAAAAGCCCTTATGGAGTTGACTGTGGAGAACATCAAAAATCATTGGCCAAAAATATGGAGCAATTTTGTGATCAAGATGGCAAATGGCAAAAAAACCTTGTTTTGGGATGATGTTTGGGTGGGACAAACACCCTTGAGACAACAATACCCAGATATACGTAGCCTCAATCAGCAGAAATTGGCAACAATCTCAGAAGTCAAAAGCATACAGGGTTGGAACCTAACATTCAGAAGATTTTTCAATGATTGGGAAGAGCTTAACAAGTGAGGAAGGTAGACTGATGTGGAAGTTAGACAAAGAGGGCAAGTTCAAAGTGAGATCTACTTACGAAATTTATGGAAACGCAAGTCAAATTAAGAAAGATTGGCTTGTTTCATTTGGTTTGTAGCAAGACAAGCAGTCCCCAAACATGATAATTTAATGAGGGGCAAACAACTCTGCTTCAGATGCTTTTTATGTGAAGTTGAGACAGAGACAACTAACCATATTTTTTTAAATTACAAACTGACTGAGAAATTATGGAAATGGATCATCAACTTGAGAGGAATTAGCTGGACCATGCCCAGAAGTGCTGAAGAAGTCTTCGCATGCTGGCACAGAGTTGGAAGTCAGACATGAAACAAGGAAAAATAGAAGATTGTCCATGCCTACATTTGGTGGACAATATGAAAGGAAAGAAACCAAAGATGTTTTGGGAACAAGAGTATTTTCAAAAACTTAGATTGAACTGTTTAGGAACCTTTTATTTTTGGTGTAATCAAACTGTACCTAAGAATTAGGGGATTTCAGCTTATTTTTAGATAGCTTATGAGCCGATAGAGTTTGTTTTTGGAAATTTACCCTACTTTGGATGTAATTATCATTGAAGTACACCATTGGTGTATTTCTTTGTTTATAATACATGTTAACTTTCTTTAAAAAAAAATGATAATATGCTACTTTGAAGCAACAGAAGGTATAACCTAGTCTTAAGATTTCACATAAACAAATCTAGAGGTTAAGATTTCAAGAACTTATTTCATTTAAACAAATTAAACTTAAGGATGGTGTGGAAACTGCAATAGGTTAAATTTAAAGTTATACACTGTACATTGTATATTACCTATGAATTCCTTTCTTTATTTTAGTTCATAGGGCAATCTTTCTATTAGGAACATTAAATGTGCCACTTTCTTCTGTTACTATATTATACCATTTTCGAGAGTTCAAATTCATCTTACCAATCAAATTTAACTATAGTGTCATGTTTCTTCTATCAAAGTAAATTTAACTAGTTTAGTGTTCTGCCCTACTATGGAAAATATAATATTTCTGCGGAACTACCTTTTTGAACAAATGCTCAAATGGTGCCACATAAAGTAGGACAAGGAATGGATAATAAAAATTACAAGGTACCTTGTTTCTGCATGCTCCTTTTCAGGTCCGTCAAAAGGTTATAAATATTACTCATCCCATAAGGGTTCATTACTTGTTATGTCTTCTACTGAGAGAACAATTCTTTTCTTGAATTATATAACTGTGACGAAAGGGGATGTTTCCGGACCACTTCATCTTAGAGATATGGCTTAAGAATCAGAATGCTCCGTTACATTGTGCTTGCTTAGTTGCTTTTAGGTCCCTGTTGGAATGTAAGCTCAGTTGTCTCCGTTATGCATTAATTTATAACTATCTTGATGTGGAGTCAGTAGGAATATTAGAGTTAAGATCTTTCTTCTTGGCACGTAGAAAGAGATGGCGTTTTGATGCCAGTGCAAAGGGCTTCTTCAAGGGAATTTGGAAGCATCTTTGAGAATGAAAGTGTATTATAGTATACGCACATGTGTGTTTGTCAAAGTATATAATGTGACATTCTTTTACTATTTTGATGACCAAATGTCTTTCTTTTAGATCTGTTAGATTCTAGAAGTGATCTCCTAGACCTTTATAAATAAGAAAAATGAACTCCACGAATTCCTCTGGATTGTCAAGAAAATTGCTAGAAATTGAACTTCTTGAGAATACTGGAAGTACAACAACAACAACAACAAACTTAGTATACTCCCATAAAGTGGGGTCACAAAAAACAACACAAAGTACCAAAAATAAGGTTATCACAGAATAATGCTACAAACAAACCAAACCGACAGAATACACCTCCCTAAAACTTCAAGAAACAGATACTACAAGTAAATTACTAGGACTCCTAGCACGATTAACAAAGCAGATCGCGCCTATTTACTATAACAAGAATACAATCCTACCCACTATCCTTTTACTCTAATAGGCGTCCTCCACGACTTTCTATCTAGGGCCATATCCTCGGTAAGCAGTAACTGCTCCATGTCATGTCTAATCGCCTCCTTCCAATGTTTCTTGAGTCCTACCTCGCCTGAAACTAAAGAATTTATTTCCCTGCATGTGTTTCTTTGAAAAAAGGAAGTTCACTTTTTGTATTCTCAGTGATATTTGCTGGACACATGAAAGTTTCTTAACTGATTTTTGTACAAACTTTCCTTCATATCAAACATACAAATATTGCAAAACAAATTAACTTGCGGGCTCCTTTCCCTTTTATGGGCCATGAAACTGCACCAAAGGTCATGGCGCGTTCTTCTCTTTGCTGTGACCAAATTGATTATATTCCTTCTTCGCTCGTGATTATGATATTGCCGAATAATGGATTGCTTTTCTGCATTTGGGGTTCTAAGTTTGAATACACTTGACCATTGGATTCTGCAGAATCTTTGCTTATTTGGTTTTATATGCTTGAATTAGGTTTACAGGAATTGCCTGTTACCAAAAGTTATCTTATTCTATTTGTTTTATGCTTCTCAGAGATGGGGTTCTGGTGAAATGTGAGATCTATGGTGAAGTTCAAGTGAATTCTCATCTTTCTGGTCTTCCTGATCTTACCCTTTCATTTGCAAATCCTTCCATCTTGAACGATGTGAGATTTCATCCTTGTGTTAGGCTACGGTCATGGGAATCAAATCAAATTCTGTCTTTTGTTCCTCCAGATGGACAATTTAAGCTCATGAGTTACAGGTTTGTGGTGTTAACTATTGCAGTTGCTTTCATTCATGATAAGATTAGGTGGTTTCAACTCTATGTAAAGGATGTTCTGGTCTCCTGATCCCATTTTGGTATGTACTTGTACGTCATAGAGCTGTCTACTCCTTACATTCCCTCTGATATTGGAACCCATAATACTCTGACCGCCTCCTTGCTTGGCAAGAAGCGAAAAAGATTAACTTTCTGAAGAAATGGAAATATTTGGGTCGTATTGGAACTCTGGTGAAATGGCTACTGAACTTTTGCTCCCTCCAATAAGAAAGTTGAACTGTTAAAAATGCATAACGAAAGCTGAACTGTTCATAAGTGCATTCTATATACAGAAAGAAGAACATGTCTTTTTCTAATGACCATTATTTAATAAGATATTCCCCAAGTAGTGGCTGTTAGTCCATTATTGATGGTTTATGAGCAGATTTTTAAACTACAAGTTGCATCCAACAGACTTGAGAAACAAGAAATGACAATCCGTAAACCCATAGCATGTCAATTTTCACTATAGAAGTGCATTAAAGAATTCATTTCATTGCTGTCTTTGCCTTTATCTAAATCTTCTTTCTCCCCCTCTAAATTACGCCATGCAGAATAAAGAAGTTGAAGAGTACCCCAATATATGTAAAGCCACAAATTACTTCAGACTCAGGGACATGTCGAATTAGCTTGTTAGTTGGGATACGCAGTGACCCTGGGAAGGCAATTGATGATATAAGCATGCAATTTCAACTGCCCCCTCACGTTTTATCTGCGGATCTTTCATCAAATTATGGAACAGTACACATTCTTTCCAACAAGGTATTTGGTGTGCTTCCTGTCATTTACAAAGTTGCTTATCCTTGGTGCCTTTTCCTAATGGATGTCCCTGCAGTTGATTAGAAGTAAATGAATGAAGATGTGTTCTACAGTCAGTTCTAACCGTGACTTGTAAATGGATGCCAATCTTTTTTTCTTTAAAATAAAATCTTTTTTTCAGTCCGGTTCCAATTTGGAATTATGTGATAGAGGATGCTCGAATCTGCGAACTTCTCTAGTTGTGTCTTGACATCTTGATTTGTTAGTGCAGACCTGCACTTGGTCCGTTGGTCGAATGCCGAAAGACAAAACTCCTTCAATGACTGGAACGTTGATGTTGGAAACAGGAGTTGAGCGGCTTCATGTATTCCCTACATTTCTTGTGGGATTCAAAATTATGGGTGTTGCACTCTCGGGTTTGAAAATAGAAAAGTTTGATTTCAAGAATCTACCTACGCGACCTTATAAAGGGTTTCGAGCTCTAACCAAGGCTGGGAAATATGAAGTCAGGTCATAATCATTATGGTTATTTATATTGAATTTCAGAGCTTTGGTGCTGCTTGAGACCTGGGTGTTGAAGTGTCTTCTGTAGGATAGATACTAGTATTAGAATCTTACTCTTACACGATTTTTTATCCAATCTGGAAAAGATCGTACTATTTCAGGAAGGAACTTTTGTGTATATTGTCACGCCAAAATCATTTAGTGATACATGTTTTCGATTGATCATCGATTCATAAGCTCCATTAACCAGATATTGCGACATGGATTTTTTTCTTTGCTTGTGTTCAACATTTGCATTATTTTTAGGCCTAAATTTGTACCTGTAGAAAAGTCAATTTGGTTCATTTGGATTCCTCTTTCTTCCCCTTTTTGCTTTTGGTGTCAATAATATGATAATATTGGAGTTAGCAGGATATATAGGTCTCAGATGACAAGTGATTCAAAGTAAACATAAGCTTTTGGAAATTGAACTTTTCAGAAATGTTGTCTGCTCTATCTAAATCGTAGATTACGTTGGGACCATACCTATCCTCTTTGTCTGGTTCTAATTTTATCAAATGTCTTAGAAGGGGCAATTTGTAGCGCAATTGCTATGCAATTTCATCTGGAATACCCATCATTAGTAAATTTTATGTCCAATTGACAGTCAGATGTACTCCCTCTCTTTCATTTTTCTCGTAGATGTTACATTTTACTAGTCCATTTTAAAAACCAAAAGAATTTAATTACTTTCTTCTATATTATCCTTAGTTTATATAATTACCTAATGTGATAGTAGTCAAATTTATAGTTTCAAACACCATTAAGAAAGTTATTTTAGGGTTGTGTCGAGTCAACAATGAGTAGCAGTTGTTTATGGAGAAGTCCTTTTAAAGACGGTTCTTTTCTGCCTGATTCTTGGCCATTGGCCAGGGTAAAATTGACTTCATCAGAGTTACCCAAATGTACACCGGGTGGTTAGAAAATCGTTCATTAGTCTATGCCGCTTGAAACCAGTGATAAAGTTAGTTTATAAAATTATAACCCCAGGTTAATGACCTGTCAATTTTGTAATTCAGTTCCTATTGACCCGCATAAATTAAGGCTAACAACAACAATTTGCCTGAAAATTCAAATGCATGAATCCAGACTTGGTTTTCTCCTGATCCAAGTTGCACCACAAAAGACAAAATTGTCATTTTAGTATGGTGTGACATGAGAAAAACAAAAGTGCAAAAAGAAAACAAGAAGCACCAACTCATGGTTGGAAGATGAAAGGTTGCCGGATTTACTTCAAAAAGTGTCATTTTACTCAATGTTATGAGTGGACGTGAATATAGCCTTTGTGGATAACCACTCTAAAATTGAATTTGTCGGTCAGCAGTGCACGAGTCTTTTTTTTTTTGTTGATGAATTTGTTTCTTCCCTACGTACGTTGCTTTTGTTGTACTACAAGTCATGGGCCATATTTTCCACACGTTTACCATTTTGATAGCACAATTCTTGCATACGTGGTGAGACTCCGGAGAATTTATTTTCCTATATATGTATAAAAAAAGAAAATGGATCGCAAATTACTTATTTACAAGTCACCAATTCTTATCTCAAATTCCAATTGAACTCGTGCAACTTGGGTCCTGCAAAGTGGAAAATTCTAAAGGCACATTTTTACTTTACTTGCCCATCAACGTAATAGCTAAGACATGTATATAACCGATGAGCGGTCAAAATATATTAAAAGATCCTTCTTCTTCTTTTCCCTTTCTTTATTTTTCTCCTTTTTTTTGATAGGGCCACAGGGGTGAAGTACATAATCACACCATTTGTGTTATGGTTTTCATTTGCATTATCATGAGAGAGGTGAAATTAGTTCTCCTTCACTTATAATATGTCCACATATGAATGTGATTCCACTTATTATTATTGTGAATAGGTATGAAATTACGATAAAATTTAAGATTCATTTCAAATTTCTAAAACTAAACAACCACACATATATTTAATTGAAAGTAAAAATTGTTGACTAACTATTTAATAATCATCTTATTATATCTGGATTGAAGAAATACAACCCATGGTATAATTGCTTGTTATAGAAGTATCAGCATTTATTTAATTTTTTAACTGGTCCAAATTCAATCATCGAAGACAACTGTTTTTCATGTATCTTTGGGAACTGTTCTTTCAATGTAATCTTTATTAATTGAGTGATTGGACATTAAATAAAAAAATTAAATTTTGAAGAAAAAAAAAAAACCAAAATTTATTTTTAAGTTGAAAATGGTATTTGAAATAAAAGTATTTATGAAAAGCAATGCATAGCATATAAGAAGAGTACTTTAATAACAATAAACTAGTGTGATAATGAAAGCACATGAAATACAAATGATAACAATCGATTAACAAAAAATTATGAGCATAGTGCAAATACTATTGGTCAGAGAATAGGTATCGATACAACCACTTATCCTATTTCGCAGGAAAACAAGAATCGTTCAATTATTAACTAACCTTTTACTCTTTAATTTTCAATTTTCAAACTCTCTCACCCAAAATCATATCCTTGGTAAGATCGAGATGCACCATGTTCTATTTGATCATCTCTTTTATACTTTTTTGGCTGTCTCCATATCTCCAAACACCCATCACTATTGATCTCACACACCTCCTCATTAAAATATATATACTTTTATTTTAATATACCTAAATCATTTCAAACATATTTCTCTCATTTTGTTATATCAGTCAATTCACTCTTATTTTATTCTGAATATCTTCATTCTTAATTTTTATCTTCTCTAAATATGCTCAAACATCCATACTGATACCCTCGCACAAATTTCAGCTTTCATTTGCATCAAAATAATTTTCGAAAAAAGGTCAAAACTATTCTTGGCCAAATGACAATAAGTGTTGTCCTAATGCCTCTCTTTTCCAAAACTAGCAATAGCTGACAAGAAATCTTTTCCTCTGTTTTTTTTTTTTTTGGTTTTATTTGGTGCCCTTTTCTAGTGGTGAAAATAGAAAGAACCATCACAAGGCTGGCGGCTATAAATAACGCTGTACATCACAATTCAACCATTCCCACTTTCCAAAGATCTTCAAATTTTTGACGAATCATTTTTTCTCTCCTTTATCTTATCGCGAAATTCACTCTCCCCCTATATGTTTGCACATCCAAGTTTATATATTGGTCATCACAAAAATCTATTCATCACACAATCCATTATTACATCTTCAACAAATTTCTTAACTACCCTTTTACTAACGTTTTATTTGACAAAATTTGGATAAATTGTCGTATGAATTCAATCAATTTGATAACCATGACGCCTTGTTGTCGAATTTTAATCCCATGTAGGAGCAATTCTTTTCTGGGTCTTCCATTCAAGAAGGCCCTTAGCAATTCGTCGAATTTCCGTTTGAATTATAGGCAGAAATGTGATTTTCGCAGCTATCCACCTCGTAACTTGGGCTCTGGAAGGATAACGAACCGGACCCACAAGTTGTTTTGTGTCGTGCCAAATTCATCTTTGGGTCAATCTAGGGTTTTCTCAAATAATTGTAATGGTATTAACCCATTAAAGAGAGGTTTCAATGTTATTGCTAGTGTTGCCTCGGACTTTAGGAATTATTCAAC
>JBDJHY010000001.1:27476329-27492726 GCA_039654485.1 Withania somnifera | reverse complement strand
CGTATCAAGGTATAGCCTAGAGGTTAAGATTTCACATAAAAACATCTAGAGGTTAAGATTTCTAGAACTTGTTTCATTTAAACAGTTAGAACTTAAGGATGGTGTGAAAGCTGCCATAGGTTAAAGTTTGAAGGTGTGTGTTGTACATTATTTGTTACCTATGAATTCTCCTTCCTATGTTTCAGTTTATATAACAATCTTTCTATTTGGCAATATAAAATGTACCACTCTCTTCTATCACTATATTATACCATTTTTGAGAGTTCAAATTCATCTAACCAATCAAATTTAACCTTAGTGTCATGTTTCTTCTATCAAAGTACAGTTTTAACTAGTTTAGTATTCTGCTCTACTATGGCAAATATAATATTTCTGTGGAACTAACTTTTGAAACACATGCTCAAATGGTGCCACATAAAGTAGGACGGGGAATGTATAATAAAAATTATTACAAGGTACCTTGTAATTACTCATCCTATAAGGAGGGTAATCATTACTTGTTATGTCTTCTACTGAGAGAACAAGGCTTTTCTTGAATTATATAACTGTAACGAACAGATGCCATTATGCATTGAGTTATAACTATTTTGATGTGGAATCAGTAGGACCATTAGAGTTAAGATCTGCTTCTTGGTACATACAAAGAGATGGCTTTTCAACGCCATTGCAAAAGGCTTCTTCAAGGGAATTTGGAAGCATCCTTGAGAATTTAAGTTGTATTATAGTATACACACATGTGTGTTTTGTGGGTGTGTCAAAGTATATAAAGTGACATTCTTCTTACTATTTTGATGACCAAATGTCTTTCTTTCAAATCAGTTAGATTCTAGAAATGACCTCCTAGACCTTTATAAAAAAAAAACGGAACTCCAAGAATTCCTCTGGATTGTCAAGAAAATTGCAGAAATTGAACTTCTTGAGAAGACTGGAAGTAAAATAAAGAAAAAGGAATTTATTTCCTTGCATGTGTTTCTTTGAGAAAGGAATTCCACTTTTTGTATGTTCCGTGATATTTGCTGGACACATGAAAGTTTCTTAACTTCTTTTTGAACAAAACATACAATATTGCAAAACAGTTCAACTTGTGGGCTCCTTTCCCTTTTATGGGCCATGAAACTGCACACATGCCGCATTATTCTCTTTGCTATGACCAAATTGATTCTATTTCTTCTTCATTCGTGATTATGAAATTGCCGAATAATAAATTGCATTTGGGGTTCTAAGTTTGAGTACACTTGACTATTGGATTCCGCAGAATATCTGCTTATTTGGTTTTATATGCTTTAATTAGGCTTTACAGGAATAGCCAGTTACCAAAAGTCTTCTCATTCTATTTGTTTTATGCCTCTCAGAGATGGAGTTCTGGTGAAATGTGAGGTCTACGGTGAAGTTCAAGTGAATTGTCATCTTTCTGGTCTTCCTGATCTTACCCTTTCATTTGCAAATCCTTCCATCCTGAACGATGTGAGATTCCATCCTTGTGTTAGGCTACGACCATGGGAATCAAATCAAATTCTGTCCTTTGTTCCTCCAGATGGCCAATTTAAGCTCATGAGCTACAGGTTTGTGGTGTTAACTATTGCAGTTCCCTTCATTCATGATCAAATTTGGTGGTTTCGACTTTATGTAAAAAATTTCTAATCTTCTGATTTTGGTATGTACTTGTACATCATAGAGTTGTCTACTCTTCCCCCTGATATTGGAACCCATAATACTCTGGTCCCCTCCTTGTTTGGCAAGCAGCGAAAACAATTACCTTTTTGGAGAAATGGAATATTTGGGTCGATATTGGAACTCTGGTGAACTTCCGGACTAGTGAACTTGCTCCCACCAATAAAGAAAGTTGAACTGTTAAAAATGCATAATGAAAGATGAACTGTTCATAAATGCACTCGATGTAAAAAAGTAAAAACATGTCTTTTTTCAATGACCATTATTTAATAAGATATGCCCCAAGTAGTGGCAGTTAGGCTCTTGTTGATGGGTTTATGAGCAGATTTTGAAACTTCAAGTTGCATCCAACAGACTTGAAAAACAAGAAATGGCAATCCGTAAACCCATAGCATATCAGTTTTCACTATAGGAGTGCATTAAAGAATTCATTTCGTTGCTGCCTTTACCTTGTCTAAACTTCTTTCCTATGCCATGCAGAATAAAGAAGTTGACGAGTACCCCAATATATGCAAAGCCACAAATTACTTCAGACTCAGGGACATGCCGAATTAGCTTGTTAGTTGGGATACGCAATGACCCTGGGAAGGCAGTTGATGATATAAGCGTGCAATTTCAGCTCCCCCCTCGCGTTTTATCTGTGGATCTTACATCAAATTATGGAACAGTAAATATCCTTTCCAACAAGGTATTTGGTACTTCCACTTCCACTCATTTATAAAAATGCTTATCCCTTGGTGCCTTTTCTTAATGGATATGCCCTGCAGTTGATTAAAAGTAAATGAATGAAGATGGTTTCTACTCTAGTCAGTTCTAGCCTTGACTTGTAAATGGATGCAAATTTCTTCTTTCAAAGTAAAATCTATTTTCAGTTTGGTTCCATTTTGGAATTATGTGATAGAGGAGGCTCTAATCTGCAAACTCATCTAAGTTGCGTGTTGACATGTTAATTTGTTAGTGCAGACCTGCACTTGGTCCATTGGTCGGATGCCGAAAGACAAAACTCCTTCAATGACTGGAACATTAGTGTTGCAAGCAGGAGTTGAGCGGCTTCATGTATACCCTACATTTCTTGTTGGATTCAAAATTATGGGTGTTGCACTCTCAGGTTTGAAAATAGAAAAACTTGATTTCAAGAATCTACCTACACCACCTTATAAAGGGTTTCGAGCTCTAACCAGGGCGGGGCAATACGAAGTCAGGTCATAATCATTATGGTTTATTTGTATTGAATTTCAGAGCTTTGATGCTGTTTGAGACCACAGTTTTCTGTATGATAGATACCAGTATTAGAACATGATATTTTATCCAATCTGAAAAAATCCTACTCTATTTCAGAAATGGATTTTTCTGTAAATTGTCACGCCAAATGATGCATGTTTTGGATTGATCATCGATTCATAAGCTCTGTAAACCATATATTGCGACATGGATTTTTTGCTTTGCTTGTGTTCGATATCCACATTATTTTGGTTTCCTCTTTCCTCTCCTTTGTTCATTTTGGTGCCACTAGTGGAAGCTTGTCTAGGTCTCGGAGGACAAATAGATATCAGTTTTTTGGAAATTGAACTTTTTAGCTACACTTTACTTCTCTATCTAAATCGTAGATTACATTGGGACCCTATTTATTCCCCTTTTAAGAAGAGCTCTTTTCCGCCTGATTCCTTGTACTGACTTTCCCAAACAAGTCACGGAGCAAACTTAAGGCCCCGTTTGGCCATGGTTATTTTTTCGAAATTGGAGTTGGAGTTGAAGTTGATGTTTGGCCCTGAAAATGCCAAATACAACTTGGAAATGTGAAAACACGAAAACACGAACTCCATTTTTACCTCCTAACTCTAAAAGTTTTGATTTTCATTCAGTTCATACTGCCAATTCAAATGCATGAACCGGAAAAGACCAAATTGTCATTTTGGGATGACAAAGAAAAAGTGCAAAAAGAAAACCACCAACTCATGGTTGGAAAATGAAAGCTAGAGAGCTATTTGCCAATGCAAATGGATCTACTTCAAAAAGTGCCAAATATAATCATTATACAAAAACTAATCCATCTTTTACCCATTTTTCACATTGTTGACTAAAATTGAATTTCGTACCCATTTTTTTATGGCACAGTTCAAGACTCTATTTGGTTGGAGAATTTATTTCGAAAAATACAAATGGATCGATAATTACTTGTTTACAGGTCACTTATTCTAATCTTAAATTCCAATGCAAATTGTGGAAGCTGTACAATTTTGCCAATTGGAAATGCAAAATTCCAAAGGTAGATATATTTTTGGGACTTTTACTTGCCCTTCATGTAATCTTTTTGGCCTAAAAAGATCCTTTTTGCTTTTGTCCTCTTTATTAGTAAACTACATATTCATATTCACATCACTTATAGATAAGTACAAAACAAGAAAAAAAAAAAAAAACATTATGATTTGTTTTTCGTGCCGTGAACATTTTGTTTAGAGTTCCTCTCATTTATCTTTTCGACTTTCAATTGTTTTAGTTCAATATGCCCAAAGGCCTATATTAAACCTTTTTGATATTTTCCAATTGTTTTGTATGATTTGGCTATATCATTTATGAATTCTTATCATAATTTCATATTAATTCGTATGCGTTTGCACATATAAGAGAAAGGAGAAGTAACACAGCATTGACAACCTATTAATTAGAAGAGACACTACTACTTCCTTTAATTGGCTGAACCAGAAAGAAGCTATCTCTTAATCTATACCTTAAAGCTAACAAATTAACCAACTCGACTTTCTTGTTATTTACTCAAATACATTTTCGGCTATCTCTACCTCTTTGGACACCCACCTCACACTTCCTTATCATAGTTTTTACACTTTTGTTATAAATCATTTTAACTTCATTTTTTCTCATTTCATACTTAAAAAGGAATTTCACTTTTATTATATTTTAAATACCTTTATTTTTTATTTTATCTTTTCTAATATATCCATACATCCACTGTTTGATATCACTTTCAACTTTTAACTTTTATTTATTTCTTTTCCAAAATTATCAATTGTTGACTATAAGAGATTTGTTCCTTTCTTTCTTAAAATCGTATTTCTAGTGGTCGAAATAGAAAAAGCAAAGCTGTATTTCTTCCGTCACAAGGCTGGCGGTTAGCGATTCCCATTTTCCAAACATCTTCAAACTTTTTGACGAATCATTTTTTCTCTCTTTTATCTTATCCCAAAATTTTCTCTTTACCTATATGTTTGCAGATCCAAATATTGTTCATCACAAGAATCTATTCATTACACCATCCATTATTACATCATCAACAAACTTCGTAACTACTTTTATACTAACAATTTATTTGCCAAATTTTGGATAATCTTTCCTATGAATTCAATCAATTTGATAACCATGACACCTTGTTGTCAAATTATAATCATCCCATGTAGGAACAATTCTTTTCTGGGTCTTCCAATCAACAAGACCTTTAGCAATTCGTCGATTTTTCGTTTGAATTTTAAGCAGAAATGTGATTTTCATAGCTACCCATCTCGTATTTTGGGCTCTGGAAGGAGAATCAATCGGACCCAGAAGTTGATTTGTGTTGTGCCAAATTCATGTAGGGTTTTCTCAAGTAATTGTGATGGTATTAACCCAATTGGGGCGGTTTCAAAGAGAGGTTTCCATGTTATTGCTAGTGTTGCATCTGATTTTAGGAATTATTCAACTTCGGTTGAGAAAACGCGTGTTAATGATAAGAATTTTGAAAGGATTTATGTTCAAGGAGGTTTGAATAATGTGAAGACGCCATTGATGGCGAAGGAAAAGGCTGATTTAGAGGAACATGAACATGCTGCAGCAACTGATCAACATGAGAAAGTTGATCAGAGCGTGAAAGAAGAGTCGCTTGCGGTGAAGGAAGCATGGAAGTTGTTGGAGAATGCTGTAGTTACATATTGTGGGAGCCCTATAGGGACAGTTGCTGCTAATGATCCTAATGATAAGTTGCCATTGAATTATGATCAAGTCTTTATTAGGGACTTTATTCCATCTGCCCTTGCTTTTTTACTCAAGGGGGAGAAGGAGATTGTTAGAAACTTCCTACTTCACACTCTGCAACTGCAGGTAATGTTTGTTTTTTAAGATGTTTCCTGTATCCTTTGCGTTGATAATTTATTACTTGTGGCATTATAGTTGCCTCTCTTCCTCGAAGTACAGGTAAGATCTGCATACACGCTCCCCTCCACAGGACCCACTTTGTGGGATTATATTGGGTATGTTGTTGTTGGTATATAATTTCTTTTTATCTGCCTGAAAAATTGAGCTCCACTTTGTGGAATTATATTGGGTATGTTGTTGTTGGTATATAATTTCCTTTTATCTGCCTGAAAAATTGAGCTGCTTCTACCAATTGGAATGTAATATGTTAATGATTGACACACTTTGCAAGGGACTTCATTTTGGGAAACAGCACACCTGTTGGATATGCTGTACTTGTGTAGCTTTTGATTCACATAATCATTATTTCTTATATTGCCTTTGCCCACTTCCGACAGTAAAACACAGAATACGTCTCACGTGCAACAGTATGACTTAGAAATGATGATGCTTTCTGTTTTTTTGGAGAGATGGGTATAGGCTTTAGTTTTCTAGATTGTTCATTGAATCCTTCTTTCGTGGAGAATTGATCTCTTGAAAAAGGAGTCTGATGATTATCTTTTAAATTCAACTATATATCCTTCATCTGTAGCATCAGTATGAGATGGTAATTCTCTTGTCTTCTTAAAGACAGGTCCTATTATAGCCACCAAAGAAAATAGTTTCTTCGATTGTTGTTATGTGATCGCATGATTAACTACATATTCCATAAATGGAGATCTTTCATCGATGCATCTTCAGATTTAGTCAAAAACCAATGATTGGGAGAAACATCTTTTTGTTGGTTGGGTCCATGTTTTCCCTTCTCATTTCCTTGTGGTTGAGTAGATTTTAGTTTAGGCTATTCATTTACTGTAGAAGAATTGACTGTTGTTGTTTTCTTTAATTTAGAGTTGGGAGAAAACTGTGGACTGTTACAGTCCAGGGCAAGGGTTGATGCCTGCAAGTTTTAAAGTTAGAACACTGCCCCTCGAGAATAACAAATACGAAGAAGTTCTAGACCCAGATTTTGGGGAGTCAGCTATTGGCCGTGTAGCACCTGTTGACTCAGGTAAGTGTTTACTTTTCATTCCCTTGTGGTTGGGCCCTTTCCTATAACCCGTGCATGGCGGGAGCTTAGTGCACCGGGCTTCACTTTTTAATGGCTGGTTATTCAGGGGAGAATTTCAAACTTATCATATATTAACTAATGATTGAACATCTGGGAATTTATTAGTTACTTTTGACCAGTTAAAAGAAAAAGTTGTCTTAGAAAGAGCAGAACTTTTCTCATATTTTCAGTTGCTGTATAAAATACATTAACAAATTTCCTTTCAGAGCAACATACTGTTTCATTTTTACACCTTCACAAAAATGGAAAGTGGATGAGAATGTGGACTGGACCAAAACAGAAAACTGGTTGTTGAATGAAAGAAGAGAGTATTAATACTTTCCTTGCTTAAAAAAATGTAAGAACAGAGTATCTAGGTTAAATGATTTTAGTCGCCGTAAGCATTTATCACTAGTGAAGAGGTATTTCGCAGGTATTTTAAAGGACATCCTCTAGAAAAAAAAATGACTCAATAATATCAGAAGACGGTATAACAACAACAACAATATCAGAAGAAAGGGATTAAAGAAAATTGGTCAGGAAAGGAATCATCACAAAAGCTTGTTACTTCAGTTCCATCCGTAAATGGATATTGAAAGATCTGAATTGTGACTTTTTCAGGCCTGTGGTGGATTATCTTGTTGAGAGCTTATGGAAAGATCACCGGCGACTATGGATTACAAGAAAGAGTGGATGTACAGACTGGCATAAAGCTGATAATAAACCTGTGTCTATCTGATGGGTTTGATATGTTTCCTTCTTTGCTAGTTACTGATGGTTCCTGCATGATAGATAGGCGGATGGGTATTCATGGACATCCTTGAGTGTCGTAAGTGGCATAGCTGGTTCCACTTTTTTTGAGTGCAGTAAACATTTCAACTTCATCTTGTGAATCTTACGACCTGGTATGCTTATTTATTGCACATTATCATGGAGTGATCTGAAATGCTATCATTGTTTTTCTTCTATGACACTCTATGTTCTGATCTTTTCCGGGCTTGATATGTTCGATGTTGCAGGCATTATTTTACTCAGCACTTAGGTGCTCCCGTGAGCTGCTTTCTTTTGATGAAGGATCCAAGAATTTGGTGAATGCCATAAACAACAGACTTAGTGCATTGTCATTTCACATTAGAGAATATTATTGGGTTGATATGAAGAAGATCAATGAAATATACAGATATAAGACAGAGGAGTATTCCACTGAAGCCACTAACAAATTTAACATCTACCCTGAACAAATCCCTAGTTGGTTGATGGACTGGATTCCTGAGGAAGGTGGTTTTCTTATTGGAAATTTACAGCCTGCCCACATGGACTTTAGATTCTTTACACTTGGAAATCTATGGTCCATTGTTTCATCTTTGGGTACTCCAAAACAGAATGAGGCTATACTGAATCTGGTCGAAGCAAAGTGGGAGGATCTTGTGGGTCTTATGCCCCTTAAGATATGTTACCCAGCTCTGGAGTCTGAGGAGTGGCGTATAATCACTGGGAGCGATCCTAAGAACACGTGAGTTCACTGTATATATATATATATACATATATTTATATAAATGTGTATGTGTATATACAGGGACTTAGCAGCCTACTACACGAAGGTAGCGGGTTTGCACTGTACCCCCTTTTCATTTACCCAAAATACCATCCATAGTCATCTCAGAACACATCAATTATCAGGGCCTTTTGGTCTTTCAATTAAAAAAACCTAGATGTGCTTCTTCTTCCTCATCCATCTATTCGCCGGGTTAGTTTGGGTAAATTAAAAGTGGGTACAATTCTATCCTACTAACTTCATGTAGAGGGTTAGCAAGACCCTAGTTATATGTACATACAAAGTGTCGAGTTGCTAATCTATGCAAGTTGACTGTTGCAGACCTTGGTCTTATCATAATGGGGGTTCATGGCCAACTCTTCTCTGGCAGGTAAGGTTGCATTCTCTTCTTATGGTTGATTGATGATTTCCTCTTCCTTAATGATCTCTCTTTCTTTCTGCAATCAGAATTGCAATGCTTTTATGTTCTTGACTCAAGTTACACTTGAATTTATTTGATTGATGTCCCTTAGGTACAAAGACTATAATACAATTACTTCATCTCTCTCTCTCTGCCTGTAATTTTTATTGTCTCCGGGGTGCCAGGAGGCTGAGCAATAATCCAATAAGCTTATAAATGTTTTTTCTTGTCATGCTATTTGCAATTGTCTTGGATACATAGTTAATTGACACAATGATCTTAGTTTTGTCCTAGTAAAGTCAACCTCGTACTCATATGGAAAGCCCAAAATTCTCCATAACATGTGTACCCATTCAGCAGACCGAAGAATCAACTTAAGCTTATTGAACGAAAAGAAAGGATCATATTATTATAAGTTCTCTTTCACTCTTGATTTATTTAAGATGATATAGCAGCTGATGCATGATGCATAATTTAAAAGGATGACTGAAATCTGTAATGATTATTTACAAAATTGATTGTGGAAATGTTCCACAAGGCCGTACACAGAGACTTTCGCCTCTTACTCTCTGTTTCATAGTTTTCATCAGTGAGTTGGTTTCTGAATTATTGCTTAAGATGATAAACTAATGTTAGCCAAAAGCTATTGCAACAAACATTGCTAGCTTGCTCCCACCTTTGCTGTTTTATGACGTTGCTCCTTCTGTTCGTTCAGTTCACGCTGGCATGCATCAAGATGAATAGGATTGACCTGGCTAAGAAGGCTGTCGATTTAGCTGAGACAAGGCTTCGAGTGGATCAGTGGCCTGAATATTATGATACAAGGTATGGTAAATTTACGGGAAAGCAAGCCCGGCTGTACCAAACATGGACTGTAGCTGGTTTTCTGACATCTAAAATGCTGTTGGAGAATCCAGAGACAGCTTCTTTGCTATTCTGGGAAGAAGACTATGATCTTCTTGAGATTTGCGTCTGTGCTCTTAAGAAATCTGGAAGGAAAAAGTGCTCACGTGGCGCAGCCAAGTCTCAGATCCTTATTTGAGTTAAACATCATTCTTTGAGAGGTTTAACACATTTGTGTACAGGAGATAGCTAGGATAAGGGTATGTCTGGAGGGTTTTTTCAACCTCAAGACTTGAACAACAAGAGAAGATTAGTCTTTTCACACAGCATTATGGAATTACCATTGTTTTTGTAAGACAATCAATGTAATACACCTTCATCAACTTAGGAAATGAAAGCCAAGTTCATTTAAGGCCTTCATAAACAGTTACAGGTATCCACAGGAATTCATCTGTATATATATTATTATACTACGATGAGGGACATGTTTGTATCTGTTTCTTATAGTTTGTGTAAGATCCATAGGAGTGAGTTCTTATGTTTCTTTATGGTTGATATTTTATCAGTTTTCATAACCTTTATTAATTCAAAACTGACTTATAAAGTTCAAACTTTCACAATCTAAGTGCAAATTTGTTTAGTTTCAAGCTTCATGAACAATTCATAGAGTTCAAACTTTTTATCTGTTCAAATTTTTGGAATCATTCATGAGATTCAAACTGATTAATATTTAAACTCCAGTAAAAGTTTCTTGCCAAAATTTTATTTGTAATGAAAAAGCGGCTAAACAATGAAGTGGGTTAAAATACTGTTTAAAATTAATCAACAATCTGAAATATGGCTATTTGTTAATTTCTCCTAGTTATTCAAACATCCATGAGTTCATTACTTCATTTTGATTGTGTTTTTTTTAACCCTCTCGAGCTCTGTCACTGTTGATCCGAACCCATAATTTTGAAATTGTAGTTGGAGGATGCCAATCAATTAAGCAAACTTCGCTTACATTTTCTTAATTTTAATTAATTACTTAGTAATTTGCCAAAAAAAATAAAATAGTGAGAAAGATAAAACACTGGAAAACACTTGCTTACAAAGTGTTGGGCCTCTAGAAGGAGAGGCTATACTCTCTTCCAGTTGGGACTCAAAGACAAATGAATCAAAGATTTCTACTTTCAGTAATGCAAGGCACATTCCTTAAACCGATTATTGTTAATCTTACATTTACGTTTCTGATAATACTATGTTAAAACAATGAATGCAAGAAAACTAGTATTGCCCCAAACTCATTGTAATCAAATTCCAATCGACCCACCCCGTTTAAACCCACCATTTTTACCAAAGCCTCCTTCTATATTAGCCACTGGACTTCTCAAATCGTATTTTGAAAGGGGTCTTTTAATAGAAGCACGTACACTGTTCGATGAAATGCCTGAAAGAGACGTTGTTGCTTGGACGACCATGATTTACGGCTACACTTCATGCAATCTTCATGGACGTGCTTGGGTAGTTTTCTGTGAGATGATGAGGTATACAGATGTGCCTCCTGAGTTCACATTATCTAGTTCGTTGGAGGCTTGTAAAGGGATCAACTCGTCCTCTTATGGAGCTTTGGTTCATGGTGTGGTAGTTAAGCAAGGCATGAGTGGAAGTCTTTACGTTTCGAATGCACTCTTGGATGTCTATGCTACGTGTTGTGTTGGATGAAGCATCCGCTGTTTTCCATGAGATAAGAAGGAAAAATGATGCGTCTTGGACTACTTTAATCGCGGGATACACTCATCATGGTGATGGATATATTGGGCTTAATATTTTTAGAAGAATCTTATTGGTATGTATTTGGATATATTCTGGCAAAAGACCAGTTGATGTCTGTACAAAATAGTGTCATTTGTTCTCTTGAATTCACCATGTTATAGTAAAAAACTAATACTAACTTTTCATGCTTTTTTTGGTGATATTTGGATGGACAGGAAGAGGGTGAATTGAACTCGTTTAGCTTTTCAACTACAGTTAGAACTTGTGCCTCGGTCCATTCATGTACATATGGGAAGTAACTTCATGCTGCAATCGTCAAGCATGGATTGGACTTTAATCTACCCGTAATGAATTCTGTTTTAGATATTTATTGTAGGAGTAACAGCTTAAATGATGCAAACCAATGCTTTCATGAAATGACTCAACTGATTCAATCACGTGGAACACTTTGATTGCTGAATATGAGAAGTCTGATCCATGTGAATCTGTCAGCACATACTCGAGTATGGAGTGTGAAGGTCTTAGCCCCAATTGCTTTACATTTTCAAGCATTATAGCAGCTGTTGCCAATTTGGCAATTTTGAGTTGTGGAGAGCAAATTCACGGAAGAATCATAAAGAGAGGCCTCAGGTGGAACTTGGAGTTGGACAATGCTTTAATAGACATGTACGCAAAGTCAGGAAATATTGCAAGTGCCCGTAGAATTTTTGATAAAATGCCCCATGAAAAATCTGGTTTCGTGAACCTCAATGATGATTGGTTATGGAAGCCATGGATATGGAAATGAAGCTGTCGAGTTTTTTTGAAGAGATGGTTAAATTTAGAGTCAGGCCAGATAGGATAGCATTTGTGGCAGTTTTAAATGCATGTAGCCATGCTGGGCTTGTGGAAAAAGGTATAAGGTATTTTACCTCAATGGTTAGTGATTACAACATAGCTCCAGATCCGGAGATTTTTGGTTGTTTAGTAGATTTGCTAGGACGCGCTGGAAGAGTTGAGGCTTTTAAGTTTATAGAGAGTATTCCATTTGATCCCGATGAATCCTTTGGGGAGCATTCCTAGGAGCATGTAAAGCACACAACCATCCAGATTTCGGCAGACTGGCCATAAGAAAGGTTTTGGCGTTGAAGCCAAAACTTGCGGCGGCTTACATAGTTGCCAAATATCTATGCAGCTGACGGTAAATGGGGCGACTCTGCAAAAATGAGGAAGTTGATGAGAAGGATGTCTACGAAGAAAGAGGCAGGGAGAACTTCAGTAGAGATAAAGAATCAGAACTATAGTTTTGTTGCCGGAGATAAGATGGTTTCACATTTGGATTGTGTTGATGAAGTTGTGAAAATCCTGGTGAGCATATGAGAGACACACGATATCTTCCTGATTTGGACTTCTTTATACATGGCTTAGAAGATGAACTTAAAAATTAACAGCAATGAGGTACAAAGCGCTTGCTGTTTTATATGTTCGTAAAATTCATTTGTTCTGGTCCAGTTAAATTCAAGTATATGCAAAGGAAGATAGATTCATCTTCTGCAGAGGTCATGTTGCATTTCAAAGAAAGTTGAGGGTGGATAACCATTCAGCTTTGGTCAATAGTTGATACTATGAAAAAGAGAACTTGTAGGTTATCTAACCACCTAAAACCATTCTTTACCATGATGCAGTACATTTGAAGTGTATGGAAAGCAAGCTCTTGATTATACTGAACTTGGAGTCGTGTGAATCTTTTGAATTCTCAAATGCTCTTGGAAGATCCCGCGAGGGGACATTGTTGTTATGGGAAGATTGAAGAACTCTGTGATCTTCTTTAAATTTGCATGTTTTCATTAGTCGTTACCATGTCTGGAAGGAAATAAAGCTCGGTATCAAACATGGACTCTAGCAGATATGGTACTAGGCATTTGAATTCATAGGAAAGCAAGCTTGGTTGTGCAAATAACGTGGATTGCACTGGATCTTCTGACATATAGCGCGTCCTAGCAATGTAAAATACATCAACGTATTTTATATTTTAAGATACGTCATACAACTCAAGGAGCTATGTTGAGTTATTAAAATACATCAACATAGCTATTTGGAGTTAGTTAAAATTCATTGCCCCCTTGAGCTATTTAAAAATACATTGCCCCCTCAATGTAAAATTTGGACTTCATTCTCCCAGTTTATAAAGTACATCATACCACTAGAAAGGGGGGAAAATATCAAAATTACAGGCTCAAGGTAATAGATACCTTCTTTGCTGCTTTGTATCATATACTCTTTATCTTATCTAGAGAACAAGTCGTGATTCTTCGAAATAAGAATATCATGTTACATGGCAGTTTTACAAGCGTATTGCTGTATATTTGGCTGTACGATTCCACTGATAGCCCGAACCCAGTTGCTTCTACCATACATGCATAAACTTGTTCATTAACTAGTACAGAAATTCTTCAACGTACTGCAAAAATAATATAGAAATGTCACCCTTATTCTGTTGTCTCTCTGATTCCCAAGGAAATAGATCTACAATTCCTTTTGTTATTGGTAAAAGAACAATGGAACAGGTCAATGCTTCTCCTGTTACTGACAAGTGGCAACCTATATGGTTATCTGAATAGCACCAAAATTTGCGCCATAAAGAACTACAACTTGAACGCAGAGTAGTTACTTCTGGTTCGAGAACTTAAATAAACAAATACACCTGCATTTTAACATAAAACAGCTATTCCAAAGAAGTCCCATCTCTTCTGTGAATAAAGTGCTGGTAAGTGAAGCAAGCGTTGAGTATCCAAACTGAAATAGGCATGTCTATATTAATCTTGAAAATGTTTAAAATCATTATAACAGCAGCATGCAAAATCTTATTCACCTGTTAAGCTTAAAAGTCGTCAAGAATGGGGCTAATGCTTTGACTAAAATACACAACGAAGCTGCTTATACAAAATATCTTCCTCCTGCACTTTAGGTGGCGGCCCCCAAGTCATTCAAGTGCACTATTACATATTTAAAGGCAAATTTCAATCACTGCAGTGTGATAAACTGCTTTTACCGTATCATGCTGCAGTTGTGACTGCAACTGTACAACGTAGCAACAATATACATAAGCCTGGTAGTGACTGACCAAAATTTTCAATTTTGACTAGGAGTTCCTTCTATGCTACATTCCAAATCTAATAAATTAAGATTATCCTATGGCACAATCTGAAATATGTGGAGATCTGGTAAGAAAATGAGGACTGGAGGAGTGAAAAAAACTGAAAGCTTTAGAGGCAACAACAGCGTAAGCATCAGAGCCCTTGCCTTACATCCATATCTCATATGGTGGGTTGGCCCTATGGGAGATGATAGCCTTGTTGAACCCTATGCACAGCTCATACATGAATGGAGCCACTGGCCAGTTAATGTTGCAAGGAAGATTGAGGCATTCAACTTGAACAACCTTCATAATAGTTCTTTAAGGGCCAGCAACAGGCTATTAGCTACCAAAACTCCATTACTACGTTCCGTATCACTCTGATAAAGGATATATCTAACCCAGTCGCAAGGCAGAGGGCTCTACCTGCTATGCCTGCAGTAGCACGGTCAGCTGTCGGACCATTGGAATTTGACTTTCTTCTGAGTCAGTCAAGTCAAAGGTGCATCAACGGATGAAAAACCTTCATAAAACCTCCTATAGTAACTGAGGGCCCCAACCTACTTCTCAAAATCCATCTACCTCAGCAACAAGATCTCACCACGAAAATGGGGACCACTCGTACCCGAATTTGCCCAGAAGATGCCCCAAACCTCATAATGCTAACCACACTTCCTCTGAGCTACTCTGATGCACTGAGATAAGGTGAGGAGGATGTCTCGGCTCAATAACCAATCCTCACTCAAGCACAAACCCCCATCAGCTTCGGAATGACGAGTTAGTTTTAGGAGGACCTTTGTTTTCAGTTCTAGGCCTTTCGTGTTGACTTAGCTCACTTGCCTGATAAAATTAAATTTTAAGGCCAATTTTTTTTTTTTTGGCAATATTTAATCATCTGACACTCGTATTCGAATTCTTTAGATTCCATTGGGTTTGGAGGTCATTTTGGGGCAGTGAGACTGCTGCACCAATCAGCGTCTTACGGTGATGAGAACGTGGAATGGATTTAGGGAGGGGTAGTTTTCATATCAACCATTTACAACTTTTCAAAATTTTATCCACCGTAATCCTTATAATTTAATATAAAACTAATATACACTTGATCATTTTAAACTTTAGACTCAAATACCAAAAAGGTCTCGCAATTGTGTAATGATATCACAATCGCGATGAGGAAATGTATGCTGCACCGGAACTACTACAATAATAGTGAGACAACCAAAAATCAATATAGAAAAAATTTACCCAGAATTACTAAGGTCCATTAATGGAGAAAATGTGCCAAGGTTATGGAAGGGTTGATCAAGATAGCTTATCTAAGCAAACTCAACGAATAGAGTGTTCAGAATGCGTTTGGAATTCAATGTACATAAATTAAATATGCTATCTCCATGGAAATAACATTTCTGACTCAACAAAAAAAATGAAATTTCAATCAGGATCATTTCAATAAAATATTGACCAATGCTGATCATTTTTCATTATATGCATTTTAATAGTATTATAATATGTTAATGTATATGCGGCAAATTAGTGATAAAAGTTTTTCTTTCCTCTTGACCGCTTGTGACAGTTACTAATGGAATTATATGCCCATTTAATTGGAGTATTATTAGCCATAATATGACGTTAGACATTTGGTCTTTTACTCCAATTAGTTGCTTAAGTGACAATAAATTTTTATTTTTTTTGCAGTTTTTCTTTGGCATTTCAGCCAATTATTCACAATAGTTAATGACCATTAAGTGTCATCTTTGCTGCCCGTTGTGGGTTATTATTCCTTGGAATAATTGGCTGAATATGGTCATGTTTTTTTGCCTTAAAACTGGCTACTCCGACGTCTTGA
>JBDJHY010000001.1:27445096-27456252 GCA_039654485.1 Withania somnifera | reverse complement strand
CTTTCCTTGGGCTTCTTTATTCAAACTTCAATGCCCTCGATGCCCACCAAATCTACCTCTCGAGACCCCCAATACCTCTCTAGTTGCTTTTGTAATGCAACTGGACATCCTATTTCACATATTGTTTGCATCCCAACTATTGCCCTGAGCGCCATGCCTATCAACTTTTTCCCTATCTCCTGAGCGCTGGTCATAGTCAAGTTACCAAACCTTGGCTGGTCTTATCATCTTTCTTATGATCTCCAAATCCGATCACCGAAAGTTTATTTTCGGTCATAAGATTTTTACTCAGAATAATTTTACAATCTTTAAGAAGCAAATAGTATATCTTAGTCTTAGCCACCATACTACGGATCGTTATCAAGTGGTCCTCCTTGGGAATCACAAATTGCCTACCACCAATTCAAAAGCTCTTGCAAAATCCAAAAGTGAGAATCCTCCTCCATTCCTATCTTACCCGTCGGAATAGTTCTGATTTGACCCTTGAAATCTCTTTGTATTCATAATTTTTCATTGTGCAATATACCTCCCACCACCTCATACAAAATGTCCCAAAAGTGTTTCTTGTCTTCCTTGTCCAAGCCCACTTGCATTGTGCATACACTAATAATGTCCAAAGTGGACATTTCAATGACTAACTTAATCGTCATAATCTTGTCGTTGACCCTCCTAACCTTGTCCACTTGCTCCCTTAGCTTACTATCTACTAAAATTTCTATTCCTCGCTCCTTTTGAGTACCACAACTTATACGTGTCCATATCCCGCGCCTTTGTTCACCCATTTATTCTCCTGCATACAACTATACTATTCTCCTTTTCTTGAGAGTCTTCACCTACTTTATGGATTTCCTCGTTAAAGTCCCTATATTCTAAGACCCTACTCTCAGTCTAGATGTTTCACTCAACTCACTTATCACCCTTGATCCTCGCTCCCTTCACCGATTGAGAACATTGACCCTAGTCTACCATTCGGCATCAAAGCCACTAAAACAAACAAAAAACTAATTGAAGTTTTTATACTAAAGCAGTCAGGAATTAATAAAAAAGAACAAGTAAGGATCTGAAGGCCGGAATTAATGTCATGACTCAAAGGCAGATATATTGATAAGACAAGATTATAAAAGATAATTACTACTAGAATTTCTAGTAATCTTAGTGACTAACTATTTAATATTATATTGAATATTCTAGAGCATACGGATAAATGTAGTGACCTAGAATTTCGATTTATGTCAATTCTAATACTAATATTATTAGATAGTGATTGTAAATACTATTAATTTTCTTTTATTTTCATTTTCAATTTGAATTGTAAATATTCTTTTGACCACAAATAATCTAAAAAGCAATACCAACAAAAACAGAGTGTAAACAATCTGATTGTCTTGCAAATCAGTGAGCATGTTTTCCCCCTTTGCCTATTTTCCCTATCTGATTGTCTTGCAAATCAGTAAACAATTTTTTTCAACTCTTTTCCCCCTTTTGCCTATTTTCCCCAGTAATGCCTTCTTTGGGCAGCTTATTCCAGCTTATCCCCTTTTTCCATTGGGCATATAGTGGCCATCCTTTCCCTTGCGGACTCACCTTGGTCCCAAGTAACATTCTCGCAGGACTAATAAGCAGCACAACTTTCCATGTTCTTTACTGCACGCGGGATTCATGCCCAATATATAGGCTTCGCTTGTGCCATCCCTTCATGGTGTAGTGACATTTCTTTCTACTCAGGGGTTCCTTATTTGCAAAGGACTAGCAACTGTGTTCCTTGTCTATTAATCCTTTTATGCGCCAGCAAGCCAGGATCTTCAACCTGTTTTTTAAATGTTTAGGTTCTTGTTTTGCATCTTTACTCCATCCGTTTGGTTTGCTTGCTTTTCCAACATCTATGTGTTTTATTTTTTGGCATATTGCAACTTCTTTTTTGATGGGCTATTGGACACAAGAATAAATTGCTCTCCATTATTTTCTGTCTAAACGTTCATTTTCTTCTTTTTTGCTTTTTGTTTTCTCAAACTCATATCCCGTACTGATTGCATGAATCTCTCCTACCTGAAACAAGTATCTTGTACTTCACTTAGTTTCAATAGCTTCCTACCAATCATGTTTCCTAAGCTTAGTAAGGTTGATTCATGTATATTCTGTTCAAGTTAGTCATTATGTCTTTACTACATACATTTTTTTAATAACGTTTGTTCGTCTTTCGAGGTGATCTAGTGTTGCATAGAACTTTATTAAGTTTTCAAGTTTAGCCTTACCTAATCTCTCATTTATTTGTGTCTGTAGATTTATCGCGGATAGTGTGGTTTGTTCAGGATCGTAACATATATAGGATGTGTTCCTGCCTTGTTGGATTAAAAAGATAAGACCTATGAAGAATTTGAAAATGGAATCTGTACTCCTTTTAAGAGAAACCTAATTAGGTCTCTCCATGTCTTAACAATATTGTGTTAATTTCAATTGTGTGTGTAGTCTGTAGTGTAACCCAAGCATACGGATAACTTCAGTTGTCAACTTCTATCTTCATGCGCTATCTTTTTCTTTATTTTTGAATCTTTTACTTACTCTATTTCGATATATTTGTCTGATTTTGATTTGATAAAGGGTTTTAAAAAGAAAAAGAAAGACTTTTGAATCTGGTGGTCTTAAATAAATATACATAGAATTTATGAAAATGTCTTTTAATTTAATGTGATCTTCCCACATGGAAAATTGAAATTAAACAGTTAGTCAAAATCGAATAAGATAGTTTTTTTTAAATGGATTACAAAGTAAAGTATAACCGACAAATTGAAATGGGAGAGTAGTATATATGGGGTGTTATATTAGTAACATTGGAACAATTTAGTTAAATTGAAAAAAAAGACTCATTTTTAAAATCAAATGGATTGGATTATAATTTAGAACCAAGCATTTGAACTAATTACTCGGAAGCTGGTTGACTTGACCTTTGATAGCCATTGAGATTTCTACAAAAATAGTAGCATATTTTTCTTCGTATTACATATTAATAATGTTTATATTTCTTTCTTTGAAGACGCGAAACTAAAAGTTATTATAAACGAAATAAAAATTAGCTTTCTAATTATGCGCATCAATTGACTGGCAACCAATATGCGTCTCTCACCAGCCAGCAACTTTGATGATGACATCTTGATTAATTACGAGAGCTTAATTCAAACTAATTAAACATTGCATCCCGAAAATTAAGTCATACTAGTACTATCACGCAATTAGCTCTACACAACAACCAAGAGTAGTTCTAACTCAGAAGTTGATCAATTTTGGGACAAAAGGAAAAAAAAAAAAAAAAACGTAACACACTCATAAAGCATTAAATAAAAAATTGTACGTGTTGATCATTGCTTGGTGGAATGCAATATTCCCAAACAATATTAGTAGAAATTGAGTTTGATTGGCGATAGGGAAAATTCACATTTGGCCAAATGGATTGAAGATGAGACTGAACTTTCACAAATAAATTGAGGAAGTTATTTTGGTAGTTTGGGAATTATGGAATACACACACCACCTAAGGTTGGAACAATAACGATCTAGTATCAAATGCAATTCTTTCGAAGGCACAATTTTGATATTCATAGTGGTATTCTCGACGTGAGAATGTTCATAGGATTCTTAGAGGAGATTTAAGTGGTGGACAAGTAAGGTTTTTAAATAAAGTATCTAGTTCGTTATTTACAAAGAAGATGGATCTTTGAAAAGCAATTACAAGTTCATCAAGCTCTTAAAGAACACATTTTAGATAATTTTTATTTTTGATTTTCTTGTTTATAATTGTAAGACACTAATAAAAGGTTTTTCAATTAATGTCTATTTCTCTAGTTAAAAAATCATCCAATTAAATTGCTCTAATCTTTTTGTAGCTAGAACTAAGTATTTCTATATTTCCTTCATAACTTGGGGTCTGTTCCAATCTTTTATCTCTGACTTACTTACTCAAAGAAAGCACCTTTAAATAAAATTAAAAAAATCAACACTGCTCGTTGCTAATGTCTTTATAATGAGTTACGGACCAATTAATAATTGTTAGGTGATGATTTTAATTAGGATATCAACTTTAGTCAAAACCATTTTTTCAATGTGCAGTAATTTTTTTCAATTTCTTACCTAACTCAACTTTTTTTAATAGTTTAATGGAGACACCTCACAAACAAGTTCTCGTTTAGGGCATGCTGCATGGTTTTAGTTTATCCATTTTTGCAGTTACTATTTTTTTTCCAAAGTGACTTCTTAACTTATGCTACTTCCTTTTCCACTATTTCTTTTAATTTTTCTTTGACCGTGTATATTGAAAACAACCTTTTCACCTTTAATAGAAATAAGATTTGTGTACGCTCTATCCTGCCCACACCATATTTGGGAAAATATGAATATGTTTATTATATATTGATGATACATCTATTCTCTAAGAGGAGTGTCCGTTGCAAAATTTAAATTGAATGACAATTTCCCAGCAAGCCAATAAGTTAGAGAAAAGATAGCATATAACATACGTAATGTCATTGCTATGTCTGTCACAAACTGTACCACTCGAATATACACTACGTACAATTTCTTTATATTTACTGTTCCTCAAGGTAATTATCTGAGTTTTAACAAGTTAGGGTTGTTGATTCCACGCTAACACGAAAGATTTGCATCTCCATTTCATGAACTGTCGAACTGCTTGGAGAGTTGAAATGAAACATAGATTTAGAGATCATGAAAACAAACTCTTGAATTAAACTAAGTTTATTAATAATATCACTAAATTCAAAGAAGATAGGACATAATTAGCCAGTTCATCAATGATCATCATCCTCAACTTAAGTAGTAGTACAACAACTTTTTGATCAAAATAAAACTCCTTCCTTTCTTTCTCAGTAATAAGCAAAGATTAGATTAATTATATTATGCCAAGCATATTTTTTCTTACACCTCTTTCACTTCCACTGCAGCAGCAGCAGCAGTGACTTCTTTTACTTCCTCTTTGACTTCCTTTTTGGGCTCATCAAGTTCAAAAGCTGACACAGGAAAAGTCCTAGAGAGCCCAGTTGGAGTCTTGAAATGGATTTTCCCAGAAGGTGGATCATCAACACAGATTTCATTAAGTGTCAACCACATAGGAAGCTCTTTAGCCTTAACCCCAGTAAGTTTCTTGATCTTGTTGGGCTCAACATAGGCTGTGACTTCCGTTGCATATTGCACCAACTTGCCTATTTTCACAAACTTGTGTTCTGTTTTTTTCTTGGATTTGAGCCAAACAAAGCCTGTGTCCTTGACATAGCCACATTCTAACATGTCTTGCATAGGAAGTAGGCCATTAGGTAGGCCTACTTCTGTTAGCAACAACTGTGATTTCTCTTGGCAGATATCATTTCCAGTGTAGAATTCAGATGCACTGGCCCTGATCTCATCTGTCACAAGAGACATTTTTTCTTTTTTGGCACTTTTGAGTTTCGGCTTACAATACTTGTAATGAAAGAGATGGATTGGTAAAAGCCAAAAGGAATTCTAATATATAGATGGGAATATCAGAGTTTACCCTTGGGTTTGGTTCAAATTTCCAAAATGACCTAATTTTTTTTTTTCCAATTTTACAATTTAAAGAGTAAACCAAAAACTTGGTATTCTCACTAAGCATCAAATATGCATGACATTATGCTTGTCCAATCAAACACTTTTTTTGCGATTTATCTTTAATAATTATTTAACTTTAAATTTTTATTTATTCTTAATCGTAAAAAACATTATTTATTTTGAAATAAAATAAAAAAAGATAAAAGTATCACCTATTTTAAAATGGAGGGAGTAAGTACTAATTCCTCAATTCCAAAACAAGTGCCTTCTAACAAATAGGAATTGTCTCAAAATAAGTGCGCTCTTTGTTCTTTTTTAATTGTCACGTTTTGATTATTGAGAACTAATTTGATTAATTTCTTAAAATATCGATCAAAATTTATATTATTTGACTACACACAACAGACGTTGTGACGTTTGGAAGCCTAACCTAGCACGGTATCGACAAGTTTTGTTACTAGAATGTTTTTGTTTCAACATATTTTTTAATTATGTTTTCCAACTCTCACAGTTACTGCATGGTTCTCATATATGCAAGATTATTACACTATTCAACTAAAACTAGTTAAAACTTCAAAAGCTATGTCTCTGCGATAGTATTACATTTAACCAGTGGCAGCCAAACAACCACCTACCTGACATGCTTTCAATGTCCTTACCAATTGATGATAGCAACTACCAACTCCCCCTCCATTCAAGAAATCTCCTCAATCTTCCTTTCTTATGCTTGAACTTCCGGTTTGAAGTAGAATTTATCAACTATAATAATATTTTGAAAATATAAAACTGCAAATAGACAGCACTATATGACAAAGAAATGATCCTTCAACCTATTCTATGGAGTAAAAATCCATCCAATTGTTCCTTTTAGAAAATCATAACAAATAACATAAATTATGTGTCATTCAACAACATTCAATTTCAACGACCCCCTTTCTTGTTGGTAGAGTAGAAATGGGTTCTGAAAAGGAGCACTGATAAAATTTCTGAAGAAAACAAAGCAAGAAACACTTGGTGCTGTTTATTTTATTTTTTTCCTTCTTATCGTTGCTGTGTCGAAGCTTTGGGGATTTAAAAGCAAACTAACTGAGAGCAGCTCTAGTGTCTATTCCCCTTCCACTGCCGAAGTTGTTCAACAATGACTCAAGGTGTTTAATTTCCTTTGGAATGGAAGCCGTAAGCACCTGACTACCACGAGGTAGAAATTGGGATAATGGTCAGACCTATGGCTAAAGATTCATTAACTGACTCTACTTTCGATGCCATAAAACCAACTTAATCTCTCGAGGGGTAATAAGTTCCGGAAATAACTGAAGGCTCAGAAGCGATGCGGACTGGTACTTGTACAACTAGGCTGCTTAAAGCAATTGAACGATTTCTGTCGACATACCTCATAACCTGATTCTGTAATAAGAACTTCATCTTCAATTCTAATACCAATGCCTCGGAACCTGAATGACAAGCGATTATAGACGATTAGATTTCAGCATGTGGGAACAATAAAGATTTGTTAAAAAAGCACGCCTTTTATTTGTTAGAGGGAGCAAGAGAATAATCTAGCTCCTTAACTACAGATGAATCACCAGGCAACAGAAATTTAAATTTGACAGCCACTTAGCTCAAGTGAGAAATTATTCTCTCCACAAGATTTACGACAAAAGCAACCATTTTACCTTGAGCGGGACAAGCTGAAAATGCCATTTGCTACATGGAATATTTCATCGAGATGTGGAATCTTTTTTAGATCTTGTAAAAGAAACTTCGAAGCAAAGGTTGCTGATCCTGTTCTTGGTTGAACATACATAGAATCTCTAAGGAACTCGAGGATGATCTAAGATATAGAAATCTGAATGCATGTCAAAAGGAACATTAATTTGATAAAATAACAAGCATACCTTTCTGGACAATCAAAGCTTGAAGGGATGTATACTCCTGGTTCAATTGTGATGACCTACATATAGAAATCAATGAAGATTGATTAGAGGTTCTTGCAGAAATCACAAGTAATTTAAGCTGATACAAATAGATTAATCAATTTTTGTGGTCAGGAATAAGTAGAGACCACCAGAGGGAGCAGGAGCTTACAAACGTCTAAAGAGAGCAGGAGCTTACAAATGTCTAAATAGTGAGCAGGCAATTTTATGGAAAGACTACTAGCCGTCTAATTTAATCTGATCATTTTGAGCTACATGCATCTCTTTCGTCACTTTTAGAGAAAGCGTAAAGCATGTCTCACAATTGATCATGACTTTGGCAAAATGCTAGATTTACAAATGTAGAGAGTACCACACAGTATTCCAGGAGTCCAAGGTAAGGAAATAGGACACTGCACATAGGAGCAGAACAATCCTAAGTCATGTGCTTAATCAAATACAGATGTAAAGCAGAATTAGAATATCTCTCCTCAGATATGATTAAAAAGAATTCTACAAACTAAGAACCTCTGAGTAGCGTGTCCGGAGTGCTTCTTGTTCAAAATATAGTAGTTCCGAGAAAAGTTGAAAGACCAAAAAACACATGCACAGATGCAGATATCATTGGCACTATAGACCTCAGTTAAAGCATATATAACTCAAAACTACACCTAAACCAATTAGTTGTATTATTGGAGTTACAATCAGTAGTTTTGCATACAACATCTGAAAATATATATTGCATATGATTTTCTTGTCATATTAGACAGGTTGGGAGCATATTCCAATTTTCTATGATCGGTGAATGGCGGAAAGGATGCAATGGGATTACTACTATTTTTTCCTACAAGGAAGAAAATGTGGTGGATGGTAAGAACCTTTCACAAGGGTGAGGTACTTGTCTCCTGAAATGGATTATACCTGACGTACAAGAACAGTTTGTACTACCAACATGAAAGCAAGATGGGCGAGCAACTAATTTTTTTTTTTGCAACTACATATAGCATTAGACGTTCCGTAGGAATAAACAATCCTTGCAACTCACAATGATAAGATATACAAGAAATTTGTAAAGTGATAAAGAATAGACACACCAAGAAAGAAACCTTTATCTCCAACAAAAATCATTGTGTATGAAGCCGGCTTAATGTACCAAGGGTCTAACAGTATTCATTTCAAATATCTTCAAAGTAATCAATGAACACAAACCTAAATAGAAAATGCAAAAGATATTTTAATCTTTCTGCTTAATTAAACCGTCAGAGATTTAAAAATCATTAGTCAGAAAATCCGTTCTACCCTGATGTAAACAAACCTTCTACCAATCATTTCTGAAATTTACTTTCTCCATGTAGCTACCATAGAAGTGATGAAACTTAGAAGCTACGATAGGACCAAAGAGGAGCATATGACAAAACCAGTACAGAGAATGTGTACAAATCATCATGCAATTTTCAATTTTAACGCCTTCGTGGAAAGAAAAATTTGACCATATGGCTCTAAAATCAGAAGCATGGTCAGTTGGTTTATATTGTAATTAGTCAAGAATCAAAGAGTGTCTAAATTATCCGTGGGGGGGAAACCTTGTTGTAAATTGCTAAAAGAATGATGCAGTATCGCAAATCCCATTTGTTTCCAAATGAACAACTCACAGGTGCTCATTCGCGTAGAGGCTTTGAAAAGAATGACAGCCAATTTATTTTGCACCCCTTGTACTTCCCCAGTTCTTTTCAGAAATCAAAGCAACCATCAGTAAGGGAGTAAACTTACTACACCAGATTTCAGAGGTCGATCACATCCAATTGCAGAAGAATCATGAACATCCATTCCTAGATAGTGACCTGGAAGTATGATTTAACAAACCAGATTCATTCAGAGATGGTCGCAGTGGGCAAGAAATCATTTATCTTCTCAGAAAAAAACACAATAGGAATAGTAACTGAGGACATTCTGAAAGAGAGAAAGACTGCGATTGCACATGCGGTGTTCTTGTATCTGCAGTTGAAGAGTAACGGATTAAAGGAATAACCTATACTCGTAGGATTTAGCATTTCATATCTTCCACGCCAATCATTTTTTAGTATCCCAATCTCCTTGAATCCTCTTCGCAGCCTTCCTACCTATCCCACATCAAAAACAAACCAAAAAAGAAAAAAAGAATGAGACCTTGGCACTTATTAAAAGTAGCTGAACAAAATATGGGGCAATTACCCACTACAGAATGTATATCATAATAACCCCATATCTTGAACAGTAATAAGACCTTTTATAAGCTGCCCTAACACAAACACAAATGTAGTAAAGCAAAACAATCTTTGCACTAATCAAGTAATGCTACCCTACATTGAAAATCAGCAACCAAGGACACTACATTAATTAGAAACCTCTAACCATAACCTTAAAGGCTTATCTTTTACCAAAGCATTACCATTCATCATATATGAAGGAACACTATTTTCAAATCAAGGGAGAGGCAACCAAAAGGCATCTATCTCTACCCAACATCGCTAAACTCAAATGCTTGAGAGGAAGGAAACTTTGCCTATATCTTCAAAAATGCCATTAAGCCGCATTTCCCTCAGCCCATGCAATTGAAAACCTCGAAGCTTCATTGCTATTCGCAACAGGGGGTGGAAGCCAGTGTAACTTGAAATTAGGCAAAACACAAAATAAGACTGCGGTTTTAACAACTGTACCCAAAATTAGATCATCGAGACTGGACTACCAATGTGACTTGGCACTATAACTGGCTCTAAGACTATGAAAGTTGAAAGGCAAGGAAAAAGGAAAAGAAAATAAAATTCCTAGTCCCAACAACCCCTGGAATATAAAACAAAAAAAAGCTAAGGATTAGCCAAAAAAGTACCGAGTAGTGGTCTATTTCTCAGATGCTTGAGCCAGGTCTGCACAGCTGCATTCCTTGTTCGTCTCCAAAATAAGATCATAAAGTTCCTACTGAAAGGAACAGATCAAGTCTTCGAGCTTATCACCAAGTTCCAGATAATAAATATGTATAGAGATTATATCACAGAAAAGTAGCAAACAAAAGCCATATCAAGGGAAACTTATTTCTCAAACATAAATCTGTAGCAAAGAAGTAAAATCAAGATTTTTTTTTTAATAAGAATGAATTTCATTATCATTCTCATTGAATCCAGATCAATATCAGCAAGGCCTTCGAGGGTCTGGAAATTAATATCTAGCTTTTGAAAGCCTCTGATGTAGCAAGGGTTCCAACATATTAGGATCGAGGTGAATAAGTCTTGACGCCTAAGCATTGGATCCTAAGTGCAGAAATTTAGTGGCTGTCAATGGGCATATGATGTGCAGATTCTCATGTGAAAAACAGAAGCTGGACAGATTTCTTATCTACTAGGGTAATGGTGCTTCACACTTCAGAATTGACGACAAACAATGTTCACAATTATGGACGTAGCCTACAGTTAAGCAAAATAGTCTATCTAGACACCCAGACCACGTAAAAGAATTTGCTTGTGGGGTGCTATGTTAGTACCAGAGCTAAGTGTTCAGAAAAGTGCCCATGAGAAACATCAACTACACATAGAGAGCATAATCCCAGGATCCATACTGAGAAGATATACCCAGTTATTCTGAGTGGTCTTTGCTAAACTCAAAGCTCAGGGTTGACACAATGGGAGGAATGCACAGC
>JBDJHY010000001.1:27411076-27427327 GCA_039654485.1 Withania somnifera | reverse complement strand
TCCATCACGACAAGGTTACCATCTTCAATCTGTTAAAACAACAAAGTCCCCATCTTCAATCTGTTAAAAGGACAAATCAGATTCTCGTATTCAATATGCTTGATAATCAAATCCAACTGCGCTGGAAGATACTAAACATACTTTCTGATCATTATGAGAATAGTGAATGATACTGCCATTCGGTCCGCCACCAACAACAGGGTTAAACCTGCAGAACAGGAAGAGAAAAATGCAAATCCTTGAAACAGACTCAGTTAGAAGTATGACAAAAAAGGAAATCATTCAGGAAAAACAAAACTATCAGAAACTCAGAGAATAGAAAGAAAAATAAAATCAATTGCATGCTTAGATATGACGCCTTAAAGGCATTTTGATTCACTCTGCTGCAACCATAACAGACCACGATACTCAGAATTTGCAAATCGCTCCCCTCTCTATATACAAACTTCCAAAGATAATGCAAGAAAAACCTTACGCCATTCTTTGAGCACCTCTAGCTCTGCATTCATATTCGAATTTTGCTGACAGAATTCCTTCATCAGGAAACAACTTCGAGTACAACATGGTCTGGATAAGCGCCTACCAAAAACATACACATTATAACATCACGAAACAAAAACTATATTTTATACGTATAAATAAGGACTGGACTATTGAGAGGAAAATATCAACACTCACATATAACTCCCAACTATATTGCTAGATAACTGCATACAAGTTTCAGGAATAGGAAGACACATTTTCTAGACCAGTCTCTCCTAAGCAAACATGCAAATCATGATTGTGAAATAGGATGAATGGGTAGTACATACACATCTTTTCTTTAAGCATGTCTAGAACTTCTGAACTACTAAACACAGAAGCACAAGATCAAAGAAAAAAATGTACAAGCAAGAACTGTTCCTTCTCAATCAGAGTAAGAATATGTTAAATTAGATCAAATAAGTAAGTAATGTCCAACTTTTTGGAAAATTAAGAACCGTCTACTTGTGACTGGTGATCCTTTTATCTGTACTTTTTTCCTTTCTTGAATAACTTTTGGATCTTTGGAATGTAGTATCTTCAACCTGAATACACCCACCTTGACATGAAAGAAGTAGAGGAAATAAAGGGAAATGCAAATACCTATTATCTTTTTAGGAAAATTTGTAATATAACAAAATGACCGACAGGTCAACTAAGATCCTATCAGCTGATATGCAAACGATGCTTTTTTTATAAAAGAGCAGCCCTGTGCAGGATCTGGGGAAGGGCCGGATCACAAGTCTCTATTGTATGAAGCCTTACCTTGCGTTTCTGCAGGTCGTTTCCACAGCAAACAATGCTTTTTATAATTTTGAAAAAAGGTTGGTGAAATCTCAATATCCTAGTCACATGTTAACTCTATTAAGAGTATCAACTTCAATAGAAGACAAATATACATACGAAAGTTAAGTCAGCTGTCTATCTTTCCATCTGTATACCTCAGAGACTGATTTTAAATGTCCAATCAGAAAATGAACCTATGTGAGTAAGAACTACCATCCCGACACATGAACCTAACAAAAAGGAAACAACTACCGCTACCCGACAAGCTATTGATGCAGAATCTCTCATCAATTTAAGTTCGGCTGGAGACTTCACCAGTCTGGCTTCATGAGTGTAAACAGAAAAATCTTTCACTTTGCAATTATTGACTGCCTTTCTATAGGCCTCTAGTTCCATGTAAGATAAAGTCGTCGTCTTCACATTATGGAACACGTTGGAAGAACTTTCTATCATCCTCGAGCGCATCTGAAAAGTCCGGCAAAAATTAGAAAAAAGAGAAATTGCAACATGGGAGCAAGTGAAATCAAGTCTCTACACTGAAGTCATGTACAGGAAAGGCAGCATAGAAGGAAATAATTGACATATCACATCTTCATTTCCTGTTCTTTTTTATAAGGTAAGAGTTTACTGATGTTCCCCGATGTAAGCTCTCATATGCAATAGGTATACAATAAGTAGATAATCTACATAATATGGTTTTCTATAAATAACACTTGGTCATATATAAATCTTCCTTTCCTGTTCTCTATGTCGTCAATTTAAATAGTAACTGTCATCATGTGGTCCAAATGGTCAACCTAACAGCCACACAAAAAATATTCTTCTGCCTAAATCGTCCATGATTCCTTTTGGAAAACAGTTTCCACTTTCGTTACACAAAGTCACTCTTCAACTTCATGTTCATAATATTATATTCTCAACTCATCCTCACATGATGCCTGTTTGATTTCAAATATTATGAGGAAAAGTTACATTCAGTGATAGGTCCTTTCAAACATGAAGTTTTAGGTAAGAGAAGTCTGACTTGTATTTATGTGAAAACTTTGACGTTCCATCCAGTTTGGTCCTTCTATACCCTTTACACATATTAAAGGAGGAAAATTATTTCTTTTCCAGGAAAGAAAAGAGAAAAACGTATTTTGCACAGCATTCCATTATAAGGAGCTGCATCAACAGTCAAAGAGAATCCATAAGACATCTTTCATGGGTCCAATTCTCTGACATAAAATTCTATAATCAAGAGGAAAGAAGATATATAGGATTCCCATAACAGAAGGATTTCAGTGTGAGAGGTATCTGCTTCTAACAAAAATCTCAAACTTGTTTTCAGTTGGACATATGATACTTTAAAAAAATTTACCTCAGGCAATCTGCTAATAGGATAAGCAAGGTCAGCCTTGAATATCTGTAGAGCTGCATCCACTCCAGCCACTTCTCCTTGCCAAAGAACATCCTAAAAATACTTTTGGCTTTAACAGTGGAAGCAATCTTTAACCTTCAACAATGTATACTAACCAGTCCATAATACTATAGTAGTAGCTGAAACTAAAGAAATATGTCACTAAATTGAGACAATTTGCTCTATAAATAGGACAAAGCTTTTCTCTTGTTAACAGCTTCCTGAAAACAAAAACGAGGCAAGTAAGCGGTTCCTGAAGTACCTTGAGGCTTGGTTCTGGCATGAAGATGCATAAACCACAGTCATGCCCTAGAACTGCAACACCACCAGGTTGTTGGCATCCGTTGATGTATAAATAGTCAGCATCCTGCCTAAAATTGTAAGGTACAACATCAGTCATCATTTTTGTGGGAGCAGCTGCAACAATAGCTAAACTATTCTCTGGAAGAAACTCCAATAATTTCTTCCTTCTATGCATATATTCTTCACTGGTAATGCCAGGAGTCATCTCGCCTTCCTTCATTAACTGCACACATTGACATAACAAAGGAAGGTGGGTACACCTCCTACAAGGTAAAGAACCCAAGCAAAACAAGAATTAAAATTTTACTTAATTTTTTTCTTCTTTTTTTTTTTATGATGACAAGGGAACCGCAGCCGCTACCCTTTGGGTGCGCACAGGTTTAATCTAGCTCCTGTGCAATAGCTCGCAAACTAAATGCCGTTACCAAGTATTTAGCTATATGCGGTATAGAATTACCTGAGGGTGAGTGGCAGGAGTCGGCTGCCAAGCGTCATATATTTTCTTGGTAGAATATGCACTGGTATTGACTACCTACCATATCCAATTCACAAGATATCAGCAAGAGACCAACACAAATTGAATTACAAAAAAACACATTAAATTTAGACATCAAAAATCAACTTTGATAGAAAATAAATGATAGTTTACCAAAGAAAGAGGGAAAATCCCACTGCATTACCACAACTAAGAAACTTACTCTAAAGAAAGGAAGTTGTTTTGACTGTTGTTATTCAAAATAACTTCCTTGAAAATGTCATATGGAAAAAAAATGCGAAAAGGGAAGAAATGGGTAGAAGTTCTGAATATGTGCAGGAAACCCCAAGGTCCTCAAGACATATTCAATATCCCAATATATGTTATTACACTATTAAGCTAAAACAAGAACTGAAAAACTTGCTCTGATTTGGAACTGAAACAGACAAAGCAAAATAAAAGATAACCAACATGATTGAGGAAGCTTGAGGAGATTCTGTGAAGTGGGTTTCATCGGAGAGCCTGCATGCTGTTACTTTCCTCGTGTTGTGCTCGTCTTCACTTAGGATCGTACAAGCCTACTGGGGTTCTTGTTTGTTTGTGTTTCTTGACTATTCTCAGTTTTGGGTTTAAGGTCCCTACGAACTTTTATATTTGCAGTAGACCCCAACTTATTATCTATATCATCCTAATATTTTTACCAATACAAGTTTGGCTCCCTTCTGTTTGGTGAAACAGCAAAACGCTCTCTTTTTCCTTCACCTCTAACATTTTACCCCTCTCTTTTCTTTTTTCCTTTTGGGGAGGGTATTTTTTAGGGGTGTAAATTCGTGTTGTGTCGTGTCATGGGTTGGCAGGTCATGTTCGATAAGAATATAAAAAAAATTTAATAATTCGGACACGACATGAACCCAAAATTTTTTTATGAAACCTTAACACGAACACGACCTATGATTTTTTCGGGTTGACACGACACGACCCGAATTGACACGAAATTGCAGTGCTCAATTTACTTGACACGATCAACCTAATTGACCCGACACGAAATGACACGAATTGACCCGACACGAAAAGATGAGTGGAGTGAGTGAGGTGAAAGTGACCTAATGTAAGTTAATGAGCTGAATTTTTAATTTTTTTTAATTCAATATAATAAGTTAAACAGGTCAACCCGTGACCCGAACCTGACCTGACACGGGTTGATTTTCAGTCAACGGGTTTGCGGGTTGACCTGAAAAACAACCCGAACCCAACCTGCTTTTTTCGTGTCATTTTTGGGTCCGACCCAATTTTGACCCGGAGCTGTTAAGGGATGTACCTGTACCTGCTATTTTCATGTTAGGTCCGTATCGTATTTTCGTCTCGTGTCAGCAATTTACACCCCTAGTATTTTTATATAACTTTAACTGTCTTTTGCTTCTTAATTTAGTATAAGTCGTGTATGGATAAGATGAATCATGATGCTTCTCTGACTATTTTTTAAAGTAATAATCTTTTACTTTTTAATAATTTGGCTCAGGATGCAACATTCAGATAAGCATGATACGATCTTGAGGCAATATAAGGTTGTCACAAGGCTTTGGCCAAATAGTAATAACGTCACATGATAAAATGTATGTTATCGGTTTGAACTTGTTACAGCTAAAAAATTAATATTCAAGTGAAGAAGAGTAAAAGACATATTCATTATCTACTTGTTTTTTTGTAAAAAAATAAAGGTCAACTACATAACATAATGAGCCTCCTAAACTTGTCAGGATATTCTGTTTAGACAGGATATTCTGTTTAGACATTGAACTAAATCTTATTTCAATTAAACACATTAGCTTCTAATAAAGTGTTTCAATTAAGCACTTTCGATTCAAATTTTGAAGAAAACAATTGTGAGCACTTTCACACTATTAAATTGTTAAGTTAACCATTAAAAATGTGTCATATCCTTTAATTATTCACAAACCTCAAGTAGAAAATGTATGGAATTTCACAGCTTATTGAGGCAAATACATATTTAACTAAAGAAACAGATAAATTTTATGTTGTTAACATAATTACCTAATAGACAAATGAGAACACGCAAGAAATTTCAAAATTTGAACCGAAAGTGTAATTGGAACACTTTATTAGAAACTGAAGTATTCAACTAAAACAGTTTAGTTTGAGTATCTAAATGATCTTTACAAGTTTAAGGTTATTATACACTACAATTGTGCTTCGGAGATGAATATGTGATCTTGAGAAGTAAATTACTCATCGTTGAAACCAGGGACTCTTGATTAATAGTGTACAAATTATAACATACTGGCACAAACAAAGCATAATTCCAAATGTGTAATGACTTGAAGCCCTAGCTTATGTTAAGCAAAGCTAACTTACATGAAGCGTTTGAGGAAATCTTTTACCTCATCTATATATGGAGGTCTTGTAGGAATTATATGACCAAAGTCATGCTCAATAACAACAGAGCTTCCATTCTCAAATACAGAAGCAAGGTGTCTGCTAGCTTGGTTCTCTATCTGCCTATCTTTACCCTTGTTGTTGCCAAATATATGAAGTGAAGGAACGTTGACTAAACCCTGCTGACAATTGTTCATATTAACAGCAAATCCGGAGCACAGAATCGCAAATCTGAATTCCATCTCTCCTTTTAGTTTCTGTTGATGCAGGCAAACTAAAGCTGCCATTGCAGCTCCTTGTGAAAATCCCAATATCCCATCAAATGGACCTGACTTAGAATATAAGGCTTTTAAATATGCAATTGATTTGTCGAAACCTTCAGTTTGTTTCTGGTACTGAAGAGGATCAAAAGGACTATCAGCTATCTTCCAATCAGAATCATTCTCTCCCCTGTGATCAGGTGCAACTAACCATGAAAACTTTTTATTGCAACTCTCGAAAGGTGGACAACTATTTTCCATTTCTGATGCAGAATGAGTGTTCCGATGAATTTGATAAATGAATGGCAATTCATGGGGTGCATCCACAAAAACAAGCTCAGCAATGCTCTTGAGTTTCTTGGCTAAAGACGCAGTTCTACCTTTGAAACCAGAAGAATTCTGGCGAAAACCATGAAGGCAAAGAATTCTCAGTTTTCGCAATGTCTTGGTTCCTGCAGTGTATTCCACAACATATTGTCAAGAGTCCATGGAACACCAAGCAGGAGAAAAAGTAGTCTAGAAGCATATCCTTGAATTGGTTTCCGTAAATATGTTTGTGCTGGCACAAAGTGTGGGATTCAAAAAACAATCACAGACTCAGCCATGAGAAATGAAAGAAACATGACCATGTTAGATGGTGTACTATAATAATTTTTGGATTGCCAAACAGCATGGCTTAAATCAAAATTGATAGAGTGCATATCTACTCAACTATTTTTGGATAGTCATACAGCCTTGCTTAGATCAGAGTTCAAAGAGTGCATGCAAAGCTGAACTCGAAAGTCAGTACTAGACATCATAGCATTACCTGAAACCAAGGGAGATCGAGCAACTCTATCAGAGGGAGAGACAGCTTCAAGCTCCCCGACTTCTGATATTTCCACTGTGTTGTCAAACTCTCTTGCTGAAGTTGGCTGAATACACTGGCCATTTTTCTGGCACAGTTCACAAACATAAGAAGAATCTTTCTCCTGCAATACAGGAGAAACATTAACAAAAGGAAGAGAGGTGAAGAAAAGATGATAAAACAATTGAAAAGGAAATACTCCATATATTGCAAATTGAGCAAACAGAGTTGACTTCCAAGATGGTTGACAAGACCACTGTGTTACACTATTATTGTAATACTTAGAACTTTGAATATTTGAAAAGGGTACATAGATGTTACATCAAATTCAAATACTACTCCCTCTGTACCTAAATACTTGTCATCCTTACTAAAAATAAATGGACCACAATACTTGTCGTTTTGGAAAACCAAAGATATCATTGAGTATATTCTATCCATTTTACGCTTGAAGTAATTATTCTTGAAAGTAAACATTGACTAATTTAGTATAGGAAATGGTGATTTAGCCTTCCAATCTCTTTATATATGGTTATTTAGAAATTTACCATCAGCACACGTTTCATTTATTGAAGAGAGAGCATACTTTTCATTAATTAAAGAGAGATGAGTAAAGAAATTAAATAAGGGTATGATGGTAAAAACACATAATTTCTTAAGGGAAATGTAATAAATATTAGGAATGGAGGGAGTATAAAGCAAGACTATTATATTGATTTGATTTTTTAAAGTTGATTTCTATTGGAAGAGGAGATCATCCTTTGGGGGACACAGAAATATCAAGCAGATGAAACAAAACGGGGCAGGGAGCCTGGAGGTAACTGCAGTACTAGTAGCCCAAACAACAGTTCAGGTACTTCTAACTGAAAGGCAGATATCTAGTAGTTCGCCAGTAAGTCCATAAAAACATAGAAGTTAAGATGGGCCTTACTCATCAATTATTAGGGAAATCAACCCAAAAGTACTTACTAGGTATGCATGTTCATCATCAAGGTTTCTGATGGGAACCCAAAAGAAATGCTAAAATTTCTCACCAGTTAGGCCTAGAGGCATACAAGCAACAATCACAGGTCGAGATCTAGCAGTTAACCATCAAAGATAAATGCTTTATCCCCTCACTACTCCTTATATAAACCATGCAATAACAGTTCAAGTACTACACAAGTATTCAGCAGGGAGTCTCTTTCCTTCATTTCTTTCTGCCCATGTGTATAGATACTTTATGGTATTCATTTCACCTTGTATAATCTGTCAATAATATAACCAACCAAAGAACTAAAAATAGAAAGTCATTGCCTGTTTATCTCCACCTAGCTGGAACTAGCTAGATAATCCTTTGTATCTACCACTCCACCCCCAATTCACACCCCTTCCATTCCAACTCCAAAATAACTTTTCTAAGGTAAATTAGAGACTCACCTACAGGGTAGGTAAACATCATGGGTCTAATTTTTTGTGAACAAAACCGAGTATTTAAGTGGAGAAAGGAAGAGAGGCAGGGTTATTATCCCACCAGTTCCAACACTCTAAATAATGCATTTCTTGGTTGAATGAAAAAAGTGTAAATAGATTCTCTACAAGTGGGGGTTAAGACTCCTGGAAAACATTGGACCTAATGTAAGTATAATGACAACAATTAAGCCTTAATATCAACATGCGCCACTGCCTATTATTCCAAAATGTTCTAACTTAGTTAAATTTTCCAAAAAATTATAGTCAGTCGAGACAACTTTCCTCCATTGAATTTAAGTGTACCTCATACCTTCTTGTCAATGCCAATCATGATATTGTGATACCGCCAAACAGATGCAAGTAGAGGTCTAAGTTGGACATGGCCAAATCATTTCACGCAACCTTCTCATTGTATCCTCTATATGTGCTTCTTCAGCTCATTGCGGGATTTATTGACGTCTATCATGTATAATCGTGGATCTATCTTGACAATCACATTTCTAAGACATTCATTCCAATATAAAATTGATGGTCTCACAACTGTCTTACAAAACTAGTCTCACTTTGTTAGATCTCTTTCTGCCGCATAGCGCTCCTATACCACTGCCTATTTGCAATTATTAATGATAGTGAAGGACATTCTGGCAGAAAGTAAATCCCTAACAAGCGATTGAAACTGCCAGATCAAGGTTTCAAGTTAAATTAAAGAAGAAAAAAGGAGTCAAGATATCTTCACACTTGGTGAAGAGCTTCTACGAGAGTCTAAGCAAATACAATTGAAAGTTCTTTCTCAAATCATCAAATTCACAAGATAAAGCATGCATTGAATTTCTGAGCAAACAAATAATTTTAAATTTCTGAGCAAACAAATAATTTTAAGTACCCAATCAATCTAATGCAATCAAGAGGGACGTAACATCAATCTTCCTAGTGATACTTACTCGGCAATTATCACAGACTAATACAAGCATCCTGCAGAACATGCACCGGCTCCGTGACGAGTAATCATCAAAAGGAGAACTACAGAGAAGACAAGTACCCAAAATTCTTGAATCCGAGCTTCCAACTGAAACCCTGCCAAAATCGGAATGAAGTAGCACAAAACATTGAGTATGCCTCAGGAAGATACTCTTCAAAGGAAGTAAGTGAACACCCAGCACAGCATTCTAAAAGAGTATTATGGCATGGATACTGAAGTGGGGAAAAAAAACTTATGATATATATATATATATGCCAACATCAAGAGCCGCATTATTTTTCTTTATTTTGTAGTAAATTTCCTGTGAGAAAGAGTGCAGATACACATATTTTGGACATTTCCCAGTATTAATGTGGTTGTAATCATATCAGTAAAGAATGCTGGGTCAGTGAAACCAAGAATCCGACTAGGGATTGACTAAGAAACATGGAATTACACTGACCATACCTGTGGTCAAAGACAAAATTCTTTCCTCTGAAGAAACCACCGTCAGGAAATTGCTCCAGATATCGTTGTATCCCACCATAAAGCTGTGGAAAGCAAATACTTTGAATCAACAGTCAACATCATTTAGTCTGTAAACCAGTATTTACCCACAGTACAAAGATCCTGATAATCATGAAATGGAATTTCTAAAAAAATGGAACTTAAAACGAGTCTGGTTGTTCTCCAAAAGAAATTCTTTAGAAAGCAAAATATGGATGTTTCAAAACAGGCCCATCTAAGCATTAAGAAATCTCAGTCTTACTAAGGCAACGCTTGAAAGGTCAATTTCATGGTTTGAAAACAAAATTTTAAAAGGTTAACCATTGGCATAAGGTTTCACGTTCCAAATTCAACAGAACAACACTTAATAAAATATAATTTAGTTTAACTTTCCAATACCAGAGAAAGGCCCAACAATGCTAAACAACTGCACTAGAAGGATCTGATTTTCATAAAAGTTTACCTGGAAAACATTTTCAAATCCGGCACCTTTAGACCTGATATAGGCTGATGCCATCTCACATCTAATTCCTCCAGTACAGTACCTGAAAAACATCAACAAGTGATAAGAAACAAACATGCTCAGACAATAGCAGGTTGTAGATCATTTCTAGAATGCATGCAATTCATAGAGTGTTACATCTGATAATAAGAGCCTATGTGCTGCTATTTTTCGTCTCAACTCTGAATTACATGCATTTAACACAACATCCTCTGCAACTTCTCGTCCATATTTTTCATCCTAAACCCTAATTTTCTAAAGAAATTATCTAAATTACTAGTACATTACAATGCATGCAAGTATATTCTGATAGTTAAGCATCAACACAGTGCTATTTTATATCTTAACTCTGAATTAAATGCACTTGCATTATCCATCCACTTTTTCCTCCTAGTAAGCTGGAAGTTGTTTTTTTGAAGCTGGTGACTACTACATATATATGCACCATACAGTGCAAAAACCTTTACAAAACCCAACTAAGCTTCGGCTACTGCTTCACAAGGACCCTATCATGTCAACTAGTGATTCAGCCACCTCAGTGTAGCTCTCTTTATACCAAAAAAAAAGCAAAACAATACAATTCATCTTGATTTTCTGCACAGAATTGTATGTCTTCAAAAGCTCTATATTCCTCTCTTTCCAAATAGTTGACCATATACAAGCAGGGACAAGTTTCCACCAATTATTCCGACTAACTGCCCCATCATTCTCGTTCCAACATTTGAAAAAATCAAAAGTTTGTAGCTGGCATTGACCATCTGATTCCTACCATGTCCAAGAATAGTCGCAAGTTGTTGCAACTAGACAACAGACACAATGTGTTCTACACATAATAGTTGAAGCTGAGCAGATTATCAACAAAAGTAAGCAAGTTCACTACTGTCTAATAACATGAAGGCATAATGCCACAGATTTGAAGTTTAGAATAATTCATTCCTTGCAATGTTACAACAGAAAGCCAAGTGGAGATTGGACATTTGAAGAGAATAAAATAGTGAAGCAGGATAACAACAATGCTTTAACTGAGTACAAGTAAACTCTGTACAGTTTCTCCCAATCTAAGATGCATAAGATACCATTGAATTTAAAAAATGCAAAATCACAACAATGAACATAAGAGAAATATTTCATGCAATTCACCAGAGCTATAGTCCACCCAACAATGATACGATGTTGTCAAACAACACTTACATCAGAATATTGTTCCCACGCAACTTCTCGGAATTGTCCTCTATCCAAGAAGGAAGGTCACTGTACTGCCGGATTTCTGGATCCATAGTCTCCACATTTGCAGTACAAAACTTCCCGATTCTAGTCTCATATAAATTCCTTGCATCAATTAGGACAGTTCCTTTATTGCTGCCTGGAATCAGTTTGTCTTGAGAGTTCCCTGATAAATATTGAAAATTCAACAGCTACTAGAAAGATATGCAGATTCTTCCAAGAAACCTCAATGTGAGAACACCAGAATGATCATGGTTAACTTATAAGCACATTGATTAAGCTTCATCAGAGAGGTGGAGCACAAACCAACATTGTGAAGGACGGAGTGGAATTCGGCTGCAGAGAGATGCTTCCCCGCATTTAAAATTTGAGGTGACTTAGACAAGGGACAGGAACTTAAAGTTACCAATTCCTGCGTGAGAAGGTGAGGCATCACTTGGAAAGAAAGTATAAAGACAAACAAACTTCACTACAAGTCAATAACTCAACAAAAATGAGCCAGATTTTCCTTCATAGAAGAAAATCCAAAACATTTATTGTTATGATTAGATGCTTACACTATTGTATTTTTGTTCAAAGTCTACATGCTGTCAATATCAGCATATACAAAGTTCAACATCCTGCTTAAAGTCAGTTTCACTCCGTACAGAAGTTCACTCCATTATATCCAAGATTTGCTAACCATATTAAATGGATCCGAAGCTAGCAGCATTTTGCTTTCTTTAGTGCACACCCAAATCAGGCATACTCTAATTGTTTGTTTATTTTTTTGGTTAGAAGTATCAGCAATATAATGTGTATATAGAAGATGCAAGTCGAATACCAAGAATCACAATGACATTTAAGCAAGATAAGACCAGGAAGAGTAGTATAATGATAGCCTACTTCTACATTACTTCAATGGTATGCCCAGAGGGCTACATTACTTCAAGGATGGAGTTTGTGAAGTACAGGTTAGGTGCACATGAAAGGTTTGAATCCTGCTGGGAAGATATTTAAGTTGGAATTAGAGTAGAAGGGCCACAGTCCCCAGTATTTCAAACTCAATACCTTGCAAAGTGTGGTTGTAAATTGGGCCCACGGGTGATCACTCATAGACATTGCTCAATGGTTTGGCTTCACAAAGAAGAATCATTTAATGGTTTTTGGAGGAGATCACTCTAGCTTCTTGTGATCCTATGTTCCTTCGCAAGTTATATGGTTTGCGAAAAAATCAATAGAGGTGTCAAGACTAATAGTTCAACAAATACATACGATTAACAAATTCCATTGCAGATTTTTCTTTTCCTTTTGGGGCATATCTAAATTCGTCGTAGTTAATATATCTAGTTGCTCAATTAGAAACAAATGCAAGTGGCCTTCTTAATACTCTTAAGACTTGGGAGCTTGAACACTGTAGTAGAACTTCTACCAAAAAAAGTGGACTTGACTGACTAATTTATTTAAGTTAAATAAATTAGTGAAATGTAACTGTGAGGGTGCAAAACAAGAAAGTGAGGAGCAGCTCACATACAATCTCCCAATTTCTCAAATTGCTGAGCAGGGTCAATGCCGATTGCCCACACACTTCATGGTGCCTTGAATTCTATCATACAGAAAGCAGCCAAACATCTCTTTGTAGAAAAAGTCAAAACATGGGAAAGTTTTTCATTCAATGTACTTACTAGTCTGCCGCCAATGCAACTAAAAGTTCCATAAGTATAACCTATTCTGACAACTAATCAAAATCAACCATATAACTTGTTTCCACAAATGAAAATAGAACAAGATGAAATTAGCAATCCAACCTTAACTATACGTATGGAGAGGGAAGTAAATCCACATTCCTTGGCGACCCTATCGTTCGATGGTTCATGGCAAGATGCAAGCTTGAAGTCTGTCCCTTCAAACAAACAGTTCAACTTCATTGTAGCAATGTGCTCCTCCAAAGCAGATAACTTGCCCCCAACCTGCAGAAACCCACCTAATAGCTCAGAATCATCATACTTGCAAATGAATTTGCAAAAATGCACAATTTTGAACAAATGGGGTTTTCATGTTTCAAGTTACAGTGACGTTGACGCCATTGGGGGAGAGACGGACGCGACCCAAGAGTGATAGAGACTTGCAGTTGGATTCATAGAAGCTTAATAATGCTTCAATGTCCGGAATGGTAGTGTACTTGTAGTATAACAACACCCCATAATCTTCTTCCGCTGTTTCTTGATTCGCCATTGATATGACAATTCTTTCTGTGCAGCTACAGGAGATTTGCTTAAACCCTTTGTCGTTTCGTCATCGTGCAAAGTCCTCTTCCTTTTGGTTTATTGCAAGTTAGCCCCTATACTTCGTTATAGTCTTTTGGGGATGTTTGGTTCGGCTTTTACACCATAAAATAGGATATCTTGTCCTTGAATTTAAGAAAATATTTTTTATAAACATCTTATGTGTAAAAATAAAAGAATTTATATATAAAAATTATTTTTTAAATACCATAAAACTAAATAAAAACGAACTTATTTTCTAATTTTTTATTTTAAAAATAAATTTATGGTATTTTGATAATAAATATTTATTATTGACATATAAAAAAATACTTTTATATTATAAGAAATCTAAAAAAATATTTTTCTTATTTATTTGTTTTATAAGAATCATCTCCTCAAAATATTATGAATATAGTGATTGTTTCATTTTGTTTTTCTTTTTCACATAATTACTATCTTCCAAAATTATGTGGACGAATATTACATGCATATCAAGTAACAAATTGATAAAGAAAAAAATCATGTAATGACAAATATTTTATTTTATTAATAGAATAAAGATCTAGCTAAATAAATAATTAAAAATTTAAAATGCTAAAAGGTTATAAGTGTTGGTCTTATTTATAAGCAATAATGTATTTGAATAGAAATATTAAAATTGTTAAAAAGTAGTTTATGTATTTGGTAAAAAAATATTGATAAGTGTTTTGTTGAAATGACTAAAATGACATTAATATTTACAAACATTATAAATTCAAATACTCTTTGTTCAAATAAAAAGTAGAATAAATTTGAAGTGAAGAGGAGGTTATAAGTTTTATTTTGGAAAAAGAATAAGATGTATTTTTGATTCTTATAACATGTAGATTGTTCTTCCATCTTGTGTATAATATGTGATGTTATCTCGATTTTTAATATATTTTAAAAAATTTATTAAATTATTATTATTATTATAAAAAAATTTAAACTGAGAGTAAATATTAAAAAACTCACCTCTATATTTGTTATTATAGGGTCGCCTTAATCGATAAGGCATACATTCACCGTCGGAAGGCAAATGCTTTCGTTATTAAGAACTCTCAAATCCTCATCGATAAAAGAGTTTTCATTATCACTTCGTTCATGGCTTAAATTTAAAAAAATTTTAATAAAATCTTGTATAAAGAGTTTTTCAATTCCTCGTCAATATTAAGATTTTTGATTTTTTTTTTTTACTCTACAATATTTGATATAGTGGCCTATTCTACTACACTTATAACAAACATTTGGCTTTTTGAATTTAATAAAAATCTTTTTATCTTTGAAACCTTTTCTTCTAGATGCTATTTTTTCAATTTTTTTGTTCCTCTGATCACGACTTCTTCTTATTCTTATTCCTATGAAGCTCTTTTGACTTCTTATAAATGTCTATAACAAATTATTCACAAAATTCACTTAATTATCATTTTCATTGAGACGATGCCTATTAATCTGTTGACTTAATTTTATTTTATTGCATATGAATAATTTTTTGTTTCTGTACAAATACTTATTAATTTTTTATAAGTATAATTATCATAATTTATATTAATTGTTGAATTAGGGGCATTTTAGACTTGTAATGGGCATTTTTTACTAAAATTATATTTTCATAAAATATATCCGGTAATATTATTGTAACGGCCTATTTCTTATTTGGTATTAGGGCCATGATGTTAATAGTAATTTTAAACTTAATAAAATTATACATTTATTACTAAATATATACGTGTATGCATTAAATATTTTCATTACTAAATACATACTTATTGCGTTAAATATTTGACTTATGAACCATATGGTAATTATATTCTAACAATTTATCTTATCAAATAGTGGTTAATAGGGATTTTCAAGCTCTACTAATACATTATAGTTATCTAATATCTATAGAGTTTAATGAACATTCTAAATATATTTCAATTGTATATATTTTGTGTAGATATTATTCAATATAGTATATATATTATTTATATGCTCTTTGTATCCTTATATCCTTTAGGATAATAAATATGTTTGAACAAAATATAATTATGATGATAGACTGCGTTATTAACTTAGCAAATTTTGGCTCGAAAGCAAGAAGCATGTGACATGGTCACCTGACACATTTGCTAACTTTACTCTATCAAAGGACGTTTGAGATTGTTAAATTATGAATAAAAGAAAAAAATAAAGCTATCATAATACTTTTTTTAATTTCTTTGTATGAAAGAATAATGATATTAATTATTTACTCGTCTAATTTAAATTTTGATAAATTTTATTTTTTTTTCTTTCTTCAATAGAGTGGTGTGGGGTGGGAGAGGGAGAGGGAGAGGGAGAAGAAGGGGAAAATTGCTTTTCTTATAGAGCTAT
>JBDJHY010000001.1:27398914-27409366 GCA_039654485.1 Withania somnifera | reverse complement strand
AATTTTCAGACCTTGTTGCAAAAGTGGTGGATAGAATTAATGGTTAGCACTCTAAAATTATTAGTTATGGTGGAAGGGTCGCTCTTGTGAAACATGTAATTCAATGCATCTTAATCCATTTATTTTCATCTATCACTCCCTCAGAACATCCTTGAATCAGATCCAAGAGCTCATAGATGACTTCTCTTGAGGATGGAAGGAAGAGAAGAAGAAATATCACTGGGCTACATGGGAAATTCTGTGTTTTCCCTATTCTGGAGGCGGTATAGGGGTAAGAACAATTTAAGATGTCACTAAAGCCTTCCAGTTCAAAGAATGGTGGACACTTAGGACAAAAAGTACCTTTTAGGGAGATTTTATGATAGTTAAGAATTGTCAAAGAGTCAATCCCATAGCCAAAAAATGGGATACTAAATATTTCATTTCATTGAAGCATTTAATGAAGAACTAGATGGAAGAGGAGAGATAAATAAGATGGCCCCTCATCTCCGAATCTTGCAAATTTTGGTGGGATAATTGGTTAGGTGTTGGACCATAGCTAATTTCAACAACATCTACAGGAAAGCTAAATTACAACAGTTCAACGATTTCTTACTAATGGAAGATGGAATTAGGAGATGATTCATACACATGCTCCTTCCCACCTTATCAAAGACATTCTGTAAACTAGAATTAATTTTAGAGAATGTGTGCTTGACCAACCTTACTGGAAGCCTAATTTAATAGTAAATTCTTGTGTTCATCTGCTTGGAATATAGTGAGAAAAAGCTTCCCTAGAACATTTTTGGTACCATTACATGGCAGAAATACATTCCTTTCAAGTGTTCTTTCCTTCTTTTGAGAGCACTTTGAAAGAAACTTCTTACTGATAAAAAATTGATATTTTTTTTTCCTAGAACCAGCAACAAGCTACTGGTTTTATTCTCCTTAGAATGACAACATTAACCATATTTCTAATGACGGGCATTTTTCTAAACACATTCAGAATTACTTTATGCTTCTTTTGGTTTTGAGCATGCAACAAATAACCTGAGGAGCACTTTAATGAACTGCTGAATGAGAAGGCATAAAAACACTATCCAGAAACTTGTAATGTAGTCCACACATATTCTTATTTGTTGGAACTTATGGAAAAATAGATGTGCATCTAAGAATTGTTGAAAGAAATCTAATTCTAATAGGGAAAAGTTTGGTGTTTTTAGATATACTTCATCTATTTCACACAACCTTATCCTATATTTGTTGGCCTTGAAACTAGAAATACATCATTGTTTTATCTTAATCTTGCTTCCAGGAGATCAAAATCACAAAAGTTCTATGGACTAAACCCACCTTAGGTGTTCTCAAACTAAGCATTGATGGTAGTGCTCTCAACAAACTGGAGTTTATTGGATCTAAAGGAGTTCTAAGGGGTGAAAATGTTTTTTTGGTTGTTGCATATGTTGTACCTTTTGGGGTAGGAATAAACAACCAGGCCGAAGCCAAGGCTGTCATCATTGGACTTAAATGGTACCTTGAACACAATTTCCATAAGATCATCTTAGAGGTTGACTCACAATTGCTTACTAAGTGGATCACCAACAATATAAACCACCTTGTTCATTTCCATACTACATTTAGAACTTTATTTCTCTCACTGGACAGATGCAACATGTCCACTGCAGGCACACTTTTAGAGAGGCAAACAATGTTGTTGATTGTTTTTCAAAGAATAACCATACTGTTTCTTCTTCTTTTTTTTTCTAGACTATGCAACAGCTCCCAACAATTTCCATAGGACATACTAGAGTCGAGTATTGGGGTTGCCAACCTTTAGAAGAAGACACACAAAGAAGATCACTTTCCATGACTAGTACTCTGGAGCTTCTTTGATTCTTTGCTATTCACATTCTTTGGTTAGAAATATTATTTTTCAATCTTCATCTTGGCTATGATCTTAGTATATTTTTTGTTATCATTTTCATAGTTGGGCTGAAGATGACTTATTCTATTTTCCTTTTCTGCCATGATATAAAGGGAGAGTCTCCCTCATTTATGTTTAAACTTAGGATATTTGGTACGAAAAGGAGTCCTCTTCATAGTTTCTTAGATCATAGGACTTGTAGATCTATTAAGGATAAGTTTAGATTCCTTCGATAGACACTAAAGTTTTTTCCTTACATAGGATTCATTGATAAGGTTTATGTCCCCCTCCTTGTACTTATTTCTTTTTCTAATCATTATATGGTAAGTCCTGGGGGTGATGCTCAGCCCCTGGCCTTAGCCTTGGGGTATAGCCTCAAAACTATACCCTTTGTCTTGGGTTAATTAATAAAACAAATTCATCGAGGTTGCATCAAGATGTACTGAGACTTGAGAGAAGTATATTGGTTGAATGATATAAAGAGGGACAAAGCAAATTTTTTTCTAAGTGTCCCATCTATAAGCAAGTGAAAGTTCAGCATTAGAAACTTGAAGGTATTACTTGAGAGTTTGGATTCTTGTATAGAAGTGGGAAGTGGTTAACATGGACTATATTGTTGGTTTAACTCATAGATGTAGAAAACATGAATCTATTTTTGTGCTTATGGGTAGAATGATGAAGTCACCCAGCTTCTTGGCTTTCAAGACTTCCTATATATTAGAGGAATATACTAGGCTATTCGCTCAGGTGGTGGTCAGATTTTATAAGACTCCCTTATCCATCATTTGAAAAAGGTACCCAGTTTACTTCTCGGTTTTGGAGATCCTTTCGAAAAGGTATGGGTACTCAAGTGCATACGGATGAACCTATGGACTGTAGTATTGATAGTATAAACCGTAGTCTTAATTCATTCCTTGAGCCTAGCATAGTGCAACTCTGAACATTGATTTCATGGATGAATAGTAAGGTCCATGATATAAGTAGTACGTACCACACTTTTAATCATATTACCAAGTTGTGAAAAGGTTATGTTTCTGGATCCTGAGAATACTGACCAATAGTATGGACCGTACTATGCATAGTACAAGACATACTATAATACTATTTTATGGGCCTTCCAAATAGTTTTTAGGTCTAGGTTCAAGGTCCAACATACGAACTGTGGTATAATACCATAGACTGTGTACTATTGACCATCATATCGCCTTGAAAGTTTTCAACAACTATTAAGTGAGGGAAGTCCAGTTATTTCCTACACTTTCCATATTCAATGCTATGTCATTTTGGCATCTCCTTAGGGTATTATAAATACCTACACTTAGAAAAATCCACCTTGTATATTTTAAAACTCTCAGACCCAAAGGGGATTCTCTTAGGCAAAGATAGGGTTCTTATATCGATCTCCATGTTAAGAAATCCAAGTCCTACCACTAGAGTTTTAGTCAGAATCCTTATTCAACAGGTATGTGGGTATTCAATGAGAGTTTCCTTCAACTATCATGCCTATATTACAATTTCTAAGTTAAATTCCAAGATATCATGAGTTAGTGTTCTTACAAATTTAGCATAAGGTTTTAAATCCATCTTTATATGATAGTTTCATGATCACAACCATGCTGCATAAGCTTTATTGTGATTTTCCATAGTTATGACACAATTTCCAAGTTGTCTTCATACTTAAGCATGATTTAAATTCTCAGTCAATTTTTTCATGAATGAGTTATCCTTATGGTAGTGGTTATGCTAGTGGTTGTATTCCCTCATGTCTGCATGATGAGATTTAGTCAATTTTCAATTTTAAGAATGCTTTTCATGTCATTTTTTGTGTTTCAACTGTCTTCTAAATTATTCATAAAAGATTTTTTTCAAGAATAAATTAAGGTCATTCCATATTTCAGGATCTAAATTATTACAAAATCAGATTTACTCCAGTATGACTAGTACAAACTCAAATTAATTAATGTTTTAATAGTATAGGTCTGTATAGTTTTAACACCAATATTTAGTTTTAAGAGTAGTATATAGCACCGATAAGATGGGAAATCATGTATTCCTCCAATAGAGGTTGGCACCCTAATCTATGAATTAAATGATCTATTTAATATATCCACACAAACTAGGATCTATGCCTTTGGCAAAATATAAGACAGCCTACCAACTGGTTGTGTATATTAGAATCCATAAGGATCACAAGGTTATTATCAGATAAAACAATCCCCCACTTATTTTCAACTGTAATTAAATTCATTAGATATATCTATTCTAGTATTCAAATTACAGCTTCAATCAGAATAGTTTATGAGTATATGTTTCCATGCCATATATGATTGAGTCATTTTACTTATGTTCATGATCTATCTAAGTTCATGAGTAATTTCAGTTGTTATAGTTGAGTCATCTTTAAATCAGCATATATATATATATATGTGTGTGTGTGTGTGTGTGTGTGTGTGTGTGAGAGAGAGAGAGAGAGAGAGAGAGAGAGAGAGAGAGAGAGAGAGAGAGAGGCATAGGCATTGTCCCCTGAATCGCCCCCATTTCCACAAATATGTCTCTTCGACCCAGCGCTCGTACTGAAGTTCGCAAGAAATCTTACAAAATTGGGGTTGATGCTGATGAAGCCCGTAGAAGAAGAGAAGACAATTTGGTTGAGATCAGGAAGAGTAAGCGTGAAGACAATCTCCTCAAGAAACGCCGTGAAGGTCTTCTGTTTCAGTCTCAGCAATTACCTGATGCTACTCAAACCCCTGATGCTATTGAGAAAAGGGTATTTTGAACTCTTTTTTGTATACCATTTTGTGCTTTTACACTAATCTTGTTATTGATGCCACGGAATGCGGAAACGTTTTGATCTTTGTTACTGATGGGGTGATTCTTGATTTGATTGGTTGGTTAAAGTTTGTACTTTTCACTAATTAGGGGTTAGTTTTTTTTTGAAGTTACTGATTCAAGTGTATTAATGGAACTCTTAATAGTTTGACTCCACTTAATTGTATGTGTTAATTATTGGGATCATGATTAATTGCTTGGATATATTTTGTAGGCCAGATACTTCCACTTTGATTATATGATTTTTTGGCACTGCAGAGAATTATGTGTCCGCTAAAAATACTTTTTTTTTTAAAGCTGTGCAGCCCTTGATTACCAGTGGGATCAACAAATGAACTCCTTATATAATTTTATTTGTAACAAATTTGACTAATTAATATAATTGAAAAAGTCAATTCTTTTCAGTGTAACGAGAGAATGCTAGTATGTATAGGTTATTAGGATAGTGTTATATGGTGGATGTCATGCTCAATCACCTGTATATAGTTTTGCGGCATCCTAGTATAAAATTTATGAAATTATCTCTTGATTTATTAAAATGGTAGACTATTTGCCAAATTTCATTATGCTCTTCAAATTGAGGGAGTGGTAGATTGAGTAGGTTAATACTTACCGGTGATATTGGAATGGAGCATCAGCAAGGCTTAGAAAGAGCTAAAAAGGGAAACCCATACTTTACAAATAGTGCGCCACAACAATTTTAAACAAGTCAATGAAATTTCTTCTTCTAAGTCCTTTGTAATCTGAGATAATCATAATTAGAGCTAACTTCTTTTTACTAATCGAGTTCTTTTTTCCACCTTTTCTTTCACATCTTTATGTGTATATGGTATCTTTTGATAAGTGCGAAAAAGACAAGTTGAAATCTTGGGTTAATGTATCTGTAATTAACTTTTATCAGGCTAATATACCTGTAATTATTTAATGAATAACATGCCCATAATTGATCTGGGGAAATAATTAACCGGATTTCTGTCAAGACCAAAAGGAACTCTTACCTTCTGAGGCTCCAGGTGACAGGAGTGTCCATTTTGTAATATATTATCACTAATCTATTCTTTCTGGCATGAAATGATTTTATAATTGTGAGGCAATGAAAACCGAAAAGCAAGACTCATTTTGATAATATTATTGTCTTCAGTGAGATGTAAAGCTCACACTTTAAACAAGGTGCGTGTTTCATCAAAATAAATGTCCTCTGGGTTAGAAAATGTGAAAGTTTTCTCAACATAATTAAGGTAAAACTCTCTGTTTTGAGAAATTTATTAAAATTGAGCAAGTGCTTACTTTTTTGTTAAAAGCCATCACTTCACTGCTTAAAGTGATGCAAAGCAAGAGGTTATGTACACTTCAGAGAAGTGTACCTTTCAAAGAATGACAAGCAAAGAGTTCCAAACGATAAGCTGTTGGTTCTTGAAATGTCAACTTTGAGAAGGACTAATATCAGTATTATTACATAATGGATGTTGAACTTAGTTATCTTAATTGCAATTTTATTACTATAGACTAAGTTCATAATTTTATTTTTTAACTTTTTGTAAATTGTTCACTTCATTTCAAAGAAGGGTGCCATGTACATTTCACTTTTTTTACTTTAAGCCTCGTGAACCTTGTCACGTTCTTGTGCTTTTCGCTTTAAACACTATTTTTAACTTCAGGAAGGTCAAGGACTTAAATCTGAACAACCTAAATATTAGCCTCAATTTTCAGTATATTATTAATAGTGTCACAATCTTAGTCACATAATATGTCAGTACACACATGAATTTCAATAGAAAACTTCTCTTCAAACTTAGCAATAGTACCACCACATAATGTGGAAACAGAACCAAGGAATTGTAAAATTAAGAGATGAGAACCGAAGGTGAATGATGCTAGCATAAGCACAAACATAAATGTAAAACTTAGCATGTTTTCTTCTTGAAATTAGGAAGAATGGAAATCAGTAAGTTCCTCTGGTTCACGTACTATAGTTTAAGAGGTTTTTAAAGCATTTAACCTTTTTCTTCTTCTGTAAAAGGTAGCATTAGTTTTATCAGAAAACATCATATCATGCTTTGAATAATAAGTGGAGTATATTCTAGAGATTAAAGATGACACTCTTATCCTTTTCTTGCCCAAACTCTTTTAGTATATCTAGTTCACTTATAATATCTTTTTGTGTTTCTAACAGCTGGAAAGTATTCCTGTTATAGTCCAAGGAGTGTGGTCAGAAGATCCTGCTGCACAAATCGAAGCAACTACACATTTCAGGAAGCTCTTATCGATTGGTATTTGTTGTTTCGTTGTTTTTGGATTTAGATTTCTTAGCTTATTTTGCTGTTGACACTATTTTTATTAACGGTAGAGCGCAGCCCTCCAATTGATGAGGTAATTATAGCTGGAGTTATCCCTCGATTTGTAGAGTTCCTTGGGCGGCATGACCTACCTCAGCTTCAAGTAAGTGTTAACTACTCTTCCTTCTTTTCCTGTTATGTTGCCTTTAGTCAAGATGCAGCAACCGTCTTATGTTTGATTCCTATGTCTGAAGTTTGAAGCTGCCTGGGCGTTGACAAATGTTGCATCTGGAACATCAGAGCATACTCGTGTTGTGATTGACCATGGAGCTGTTCCTATTTTTGTGCAACTTCTTAGCTCAGCCAGTGATGATGTCCGTGAACAGGTAATCTTGTCTCATTATTTCATTTTATTTTTATTTAGGAAAAAGGGTCAAATATACCCCTCAACTTTCATTTATGTTAACTTTGTCCTTAGTTATACTATAGGCCAATTATACCCCTATTGTTACCAAACTTCACAAAATTATCCCTAGTTTAATGGGTTCCCCCAAATTGACCTCATTATCCTAATTTCACTTAAAATTACCTGGTTCCTTCTTTTAACCCGACCCTGACCCACTACATTAATTTAACCTATACCAATTAAACCCCATTTTCTCATTTCGATTCCCTTGAAAATGAAAATGACTGAATCTCCTATTTCTATCTAAGTGTTCAAGCGATCAGACAAAAAATTCATTGTAAACATATAAGAATAAGTATGTGGATGACCATCAACTCAACATTCATACAAGTTTTTCTGAACTTTCTCCATAACTATCTATACTTAATCATCATTATAGAATGTTTCCTTATAAGTACAAAAAACTGTTTCCCCACTTAAATTTCCTCAAATCTTACCTCAGGTTCTATCAAATTTTCCCCTCTGGCATTATTCCTATCCAATAACGCAATCAGCTTCATCAAGAATCTCAATATGACTAGGGAACTCATTTTCCTTGACCATTTCTGGATATCAAGTAAAAAATTGTAGAAATAATTAAACGAGCGTAAAGGGATACAATGTTTTGAGATAATAGAAAAGGACAAATCTGATGGGTCCTCAAGTAAGTCATGAGCAAGAAGTCGGCAGGCAGTGGAGATGAATGCGTCGGAATAAATCGATCTTTAAAAACACCCGTTAATGGTGCGATAATGATAGATAAAACGTGTTTGTAAATGTGGTAGAGATGTGGATCTAGAGGGTTAGTACCATTGGAGATTTTTCCCAAATCTAGGCAAACTATAAGTACGAAATTCGCCAAGAACTGAAATGCAACTTTGGGTCACGATTACTGTAGCGGATCCAAGTCGAAGCTTGTGTGAAGGTTGTTTAGGAAAAGTAGTTTCAGCAGCAATTGCTTTGTAGGGAAGGAATAGATTGTCGAGTTCTCCCTTCACTACCCGTAACCGTCTCCTCTCTCAACTCGTGAAATGGGAAAATCTGGTTTTGACTTAGTTGGTATCGATTATTAATAGAGTAGGTCAGGTTCCGGTTAAAAGAGGGAACCAAGTTATTTTAAATGAAATTTGGGAAATGAGGTCAATTGGGGAATCCGTTAAATTAGGGGTATTTTTGTGAAATTTGGTAATGGTGGGGGGTGTATTTGACCCTTTTCGCTTTTATTAGTGCACCCGATTGTTGGACGTGAATTTCAATATTCTCCTGGTTAGTGTTATAGTTTAAACTTTGTCACCTTTTGTACAAATATCTTTGGTTTGTGCAAGAGGACGACGTTGCTATTTGCTATATATTCTAAAACATAATTTAGTACTGATGAGCTTCCTTATAATTAGTCAATAGACTTCAAGAAACCTCTATTAGGAAAATAATTATTCCATAAGGTAGATTTGATTTTGCTTAGTATAATAGAATAATGAAGAAATAATTAAACGATAATATTTTCTTGATGTGCAGTTAGACGTAGAGACAAAAAGAACAATGAATTTGTGAATTAAAAGACAATCATTTGGACCACTAAATTTAAATTTTAAAGTAGCTACGACATTGTGTCCCCACTGTGAGATGCATTTTGCACTTTGCCAAGGGATTAGTGAGTTGTATCTTGCCGTTGTCAAGGAGTTCAATATAGAGGTTAGCACTCTGATACCACTTGATTAGAATCTAGTTACTTGGAAGGAAAAACAAAAAATAATGCGGAAGCAAAAAATACGAAGATTGAAGACTGGAAAAAATAATACAAGCGAAATTCGAAAATTCTCAAATCTCAAAAGTGATAACTAAGAATCCTAATTGAATATAATAAACCTAATTAGCAGATTAAAACTAATCATGATTACTTGCAAATTCAATTCAAGAACTCAGATAAAGTGATCTAGATCTCTAATTGAATAATTAAAGTCAGTAGTTATTATAAGATTACTTACCTTCTTTAGTTAATCGACTAGAAACCATAAATATCAAGTACAAAATTAATCTTACCTAAAAAAAATTGTTCTGGTAAGGCTTTAATTAATCCAAGTAGTCAATATGCAAAGGTGGTAAAGAAAAGAACTCTCAATCATATTGTAATAATGTTGTTGTCCAAAAAACCAAAAAGCACTCCTTGTGCATTTCTCTCCTCTTGGACTTGGTCGTGGACCATGAAATACGTATAACACTTAGCGCACTCTTCACCATAATTCTCGGGCTCTCCTTCCATGATAAGCATCTTGTTGAATTCCCATTGAAGCTCATCAACCTTATCTTGTATATCCTTAACTTCCAAAGCTTCATCCGAGTCCTTTAATGGAAGTATGTCACCATGGGTGCTATCACCACACTATTAGTATGAATATAGGAGGTTTGAAAGTTTTCCAGATTTTTCTTCTGCAATTTGTGTTGGTGATGCTGTCTTGTCTTCAAAGAATTTATTTGTCCAAGCTTTTAACAAAAATGCAAGTCCCTTGACAAAGTAAACATTAGCTTCTACTAATTGTTGGATCTTTCTGAAAACAATTCTATGTTGACACCAATTTAGTAATCAGGCAGTCTGGGCTTTGGGCAATGTTGCTGGTGACTCCCCAAGTTGTAGAGATCTTGTTCTAAGTCAGGGTGCGCTGATGCCGTTGCTAGCTCAGTTGAATGAACACTCAAAGCTTTCAATGCTAAGAAATGCAACATGGACTCTCTCTAACTTTTGTCGAGGCAAACCACCAACACTATTTGAGGCAGTAAGTGGATTTAAAATTATGCTTCCTTATTAATGACAACTTTTTTGTGCCTTATAAGATTGTGCTGTTTCAGGATCTATTTAGAGAAGTAAAGATTTATTTCAGAAATAATTGGCCGAGTGTATTTTACAGGTCAGTCCTGCATTACCTGTTCTTCAACAACTTATCCACATGAATGATGAAGAAGTCTTGACAGATGCTTGCTGGGCTCTTTCTTATTTATCTGAT
>JBDJHY010000001.1:27353050-27363072 GCA_039654485.1 Withania somnifera | reverse complement strand
CTACAAACATTCCAGATTTACTCAAAATAACTTTATCAGCTTCGAACACCATGCGAAATCCATGCTTGTTCAACAAGAATCTTGATACAAGGTTCTTACGAATTTTTGGCATCTTTTAATGTTAACACTTTTCCAAAAGTCATCTTTAACAACACCTTTTCTTGTCCTTCAACAGCAGCAACGACAGAATTACCCATATAAATCATTTTCCCTTAAACTGCCTCAAACTCGGAGAAACACTTCTTGTTGGTGCAGATATGTCTGGTGGCACTAGTGTCAATCTACCACTCTTTTGCATTGGATTCAATTAGGTTCACTTCGGATACCACAAAAACCAAATTCATATCTTCCATATTTTTGGAGTTATCATCGATCATGTTATCCTCATGATTCTTGTTTAGAGCTCGACAGTCACTTGACTTGTGGCCTTAATTTCCACAATTGAAGCATTTTCCCTAGAATTGTAAATTTTCTTAGAAATAGCACGAGTTGCCTCTAATTTCTTCTTTTTGTTGAACATCGTGGCTTTGTTCCTGAGCCATGATGTTTTCCATGATCCACAACATTCACCTTTGTCTCAACAGGAACTATGGCCTTGGTTTCATAGATCTTGTTGTCTTCTTCAATTCGAAGTCTAACAATTAAATTCTCCAAGGCCATTTCCTTTTTTTTTTTGTGCTTGAGGTAGTTCTTCAAACATTTCCAACCAATAGGTAGCTTTTCAATAATACCAGCCACTTGAAAGGTTTCACTTAACACCATCCCAGCAACATGAATTTCGTGCAGAATTACTTGAAGTTCTTGCACTTGACTGATCACAATCTTAGAATTAGTCATGTTATAGTCAAGAAAACGCCCAAAAAAAATTCTTAGTGCCAGCATCTTCCGTCTTATATTTCTTCTCAAATGATTCTCATAGTTCTTTAGCAGTTTTATAAGCAGAATAAATATTATATAAAAAAAGAGTCATGCAAACCATTCAACACGTAGTTTCTGCACAAATATTCAAAATAAATCCAGGCTTGAACTGCTAACAACGGTTGAGGATCTCCCGACTCCTCAGGTATCTTGGGAGCTACTTTGATCAAGTACTTGGCCAGATTCAGCGTGGTGAGATAGAACATCATCTTTTGTTGCCATCTTTTGAAGTTCACACCATTGAACTTTCATATATAAAGTGTTACCCTTCCCTCTAAATTACCAATGTGGGAGAAAACACACTCTTAACTTGACTTTTCAATTAATTTATCATTCACACTCACTAAATATCCAACAATAACTTTATAAACATAATCTTGAGATGGAATAAAGAAAGTGTACCGTTCATCTCCATTGATTCAACAACGGTAGCAATCGGCGGCTAAACCTAAGACCAACTTCCACTATCCACTAGCTATCTTGACCGATGGGCCGTCAACCACTATACCACGTATTCAAGAACAAAATATGCTAAGGTTTTCTAATAGCTAGAGAAAGGGGGTTGATCACTATTTATAAAGTGTCTACCATCAAAGGCCAATAGTTATTGGGACTAACTTATTCACACACATAGCCTTTTATTAATCCACCACTCGGGTCACATCAATATCCTTTTGGGCTCTAACAAATTAACACAAGTCCAAATTACAACAGTGAACATGCCATATTATTATTAGCAAGAAAATAACTTGAATATAAATCTGATTCATGTATTGTACTTCAAATTGTCTATAAACATTGATTGGTGTATTGCTTTTTTCAATAATATTAAAATTTCTCATGAATTGCAGGAATTGGGCTAACCCCATGGATCAGATCGTAAATTCTTTCGAATTCTTAGTTTCACTTAGTTATTTTGAGGTACGAGTGATTGAATTCGTGAGAAATATATTATTCTTATTATGCATATAAACTTTGGAATGTGTCTCATCTTTCTGTCTTTTTCCAACTAGCCTTCAAAATCTCTTCTTTTGTTAACACGATTCTTCCTCTCTGTCATATCCAATTTCAGGTTCATATGAAGCGTAGGGATGACAATTTGTTTTCTCATATCTATTGGTTTTAGTTGTTTACGCTTCATTAATTATTATATTATCTCCCTTTTATTTTACTTATTCACTATTTTTAAAAACGTTTATGTATTTGAATCAAAGGAAAATTCATATCTCCCTTTTCTTTTTCTTTTTTTTTTGTCATATTCTTTTTTTATGCATGATTATCAAGTTTATGAAGTAAATATTTTTATTATGCACATCTTTGTATAAATATTTCGGTATATATATGCCTTTAAATTAAAATATATATCACTAAAGTATTATCTTGTTAACAAAAAATTTTAACTTTTTCATACTACTATTTTCTAAATTTATGTATGTTATTTAAAGCAAAAAGAAAGTTGAAAAATATGTGAATCATTTATGATTTATCATTTGGTAAATAAATTTTATGTTAAGTAATATGGGATAAACGTGTAATGCACACGTTATTAGAGATTAATTTTAATAATAAAATGAACCAACACTTTGTATATTTTATTTTTATATGTTGATTGTATTATTTGTATTTTTATTATTGTATTTGTACTTGAACTTGTATTTTGTATTTATATTTATATTTGATTGACTTCATAACTTATATTTTTATTATTTGTTTTGTGTTTATAGTTGACTGGATGATACTTGTTTATTATATTTCTATTATATAGAAAAGTGAAGAGATGACGACCAAAGGTAAAAAGGTAATTTTATTACTTAAAATATCAATTACTTAAATCTCTTATACTATGACCACCACATAAATCAATTTTCGCTCTCTACTCATTTCCTACAATTTTAATTTTTAGTAGATTAGTTATCAATTACTCCCTTTTATGTGTATAGGTCTCATTATCAATCCCTAAAAAAAATTATCTACAATTTAGAATCTAGAATCACCATATTTCTAATACAACACAATTTCAAGAACAAAAATTCAATTATGCAATATATTTACCTCATCAATTTAAAAAATAATTAATTTAATAAAATCGCAATATTGCAAAGAGCCGACCAAAAAAAGGAAATATCAACACACATATTATTATATTTCAACAAAAATATAATTGTAAACATTAGTTATACGCCAAAAAATAAAAAATGATGAAATGGGTAAAGACATTTTTGACAATTAAAAATTATAAAGTAGCAAAAATACTTATCAGTTCTAACACGTAACTGTTATATTACGTGTTATTCTCTGCCTATTTTATCTGTTTCATTATCTCAAACATCTACTTTTAGAAAGTCATTTCACGCGTATTTACAATTAATAAAATTGATAAATATCAAATACTCTGTTCATTCACTTTTTATTGGCCATTATTTCAAAAATTATAAATTTTTATTTTTACTTGTCACTTTTAAAATATCACAAAAAAATAATTATTTTTACATGTTTTAACCTTAGCATTAATTACCTATTCTCCGAATCATTTTTCAGACCAAATACTAGACATCAATTAGTGTGGGTATTCAGATAATTACTCATCTTAATCATACTAAAAAAGATACTTTAAGGAACAATGTGAACTTTTTAATTAATTTTATCTTGACTTTGTAAATTGATAAGTAATTTAAGATTTTTAGTGATATGAGTCATTCAGTAGCTAATCAGAGTTATACAAATATTAGTAATAAATGAATAACTCTCGATCGGGACCCAACACTAACTCCCGATTCAGGATCTAACCAGAGATCTGACCCGAACTTTCAACCTGGGATACGAACCCTAGATGTAGTGTCTGATTTGAGACTCGATATTCACTCCATATTTAGGACATCTAACTCTCGACCTGAAATCTGATCTCAAATCTTGAGTGGGGACACAACTCCAACTTCTAATCCCAACTCAAGATCTTATCCTTGACCCAAAACTCGATTTCAGTTCTCGACTTGAAACTCGACCCTAACTTTCGACTCAAGATTTAATCTCTAACCCCGATTCTTAATCCACTACTCGATCCTGACTCTCGACTGACCTCAACTTTTGACCGTGATCCGAGATCTAAGTCCGAATCTTGATATGGGATCCGACCCTGACTCCATATTAGATGAATGCAAGAAAATAATTTGAATGAGAAATCAATCAAAACCAAAATAAGAAAAAACAAGTTAGTTTGTCAATATTTTATTAACACAAGAAACTCTTATATAAATTTAAAGAACTACAAAAGAGTTGAAATATTTCTATTGTGAATTAAAAGGAATTGAAAACACTCCTAATAAAGTGAAAAGTGAATTTTATTAGAATAAAATAATTCAAAAATGTGATTGGTACATAAATTGAAGTGAAAGTGAAATATTATTTTTATGTAAAGTTTAAGAAATAATTTTTATATTTGGTGTTACATCTAATTAGGGTTTCAATATAATTATTTGGATATAGAAGTTATAACTAATAAAATTTTAGTTAATTTCAAAACTCCTGGATATACAAAAAAATAGTATTGTATACTGTAAAGTCTTTTAATGAATGGTAAAAATTTTTCTTTAGATATGTCATTTTACATAAATCAAATAAGAAAAATATGATTTTTATTAAGATACCAAAACTCCTCTACTATTAAACCAAAAAACGTCACTACGACTGGTACACCCATGCATATCATTTCTACATATTAGATTAGTTATGAATTATTCCTAAATATAATTTAGACACATTATTTAATTAAAAATATTTAATATCCAAATGTTGTTGATTTTAATTTTTCAAATTAAAAAGATAATTAACGACGATTTTGTTTATGCAAATTCTTTTAATGAAGGATAAAAAGTTCAATAAATAATTTTTATGATCTTATCAGTTTTAATATTTTCTTTGCACGTTTCTCTCATTAATCAATAAATTTATACTCCCTCCATCTTAAATAATTTGCATGTTTTATTTTTTGAGAGTCAATTTGACTAAATTTTCAAGAAAAAATAGATTATATTAATTTAAAATTTTAAAATAAAATTTCAGATATTCAAAAATTATATGAAAAGTAAATTCGTAATTTTTTTTATTTTTAAATATGATTAAAAAAAATACATCTTAAAATGTTGGTCAAAATTTATATTATTTTACCCTAAAAATAGAAACTATGCCAACAAATTTGGGAGAGAGGGAATATATAAGAGAAAAAATATTATTAAAAGGTAGCAATTGATATAAAAATAAATAACATGCCTATTTAAATGATATAGTTTGACATTATGAGTTATTTATTATAATTATAAATCATAAATATATTAAAAGTAATAAATAAAAAAATTACTTTAATGTATTACTACAACAACAACAACATGTCATAATTCTAAGATCTTAAAATAACTATTTGAAGAACTTTGAAATAATAAATATATATGAAAATTCTATAGATATTTTTATAAGGTAAAGTTTTAATAAAATGTTCTTCTTACCATATATTTTAAGATTTCTCAATTAGTAATTCTCCTAACACTTTCTATCATATATTTTTCTCTTACCAAATTTTTACTACTCTTTGATTTTTAAAATATAATTTTTCTCTTACCATATATTTTAGATTTTTTTTTAAATTATAATAAAAATAATTAAAAAATAATTTTAGAAAAAAAAGTAAAGAGACTGTTTTATCTATTGGATGGTCTTTTAATGAAAGACAAAAAGTTCAAACAACAATTTTAAGAATTTTCACACTTTTTAATATAATATAGATAAAGATTAAATTAGCACCTGACCGTGATTTCAGATTCGAAATTTGACTCCCAACTCGAGACCCGTTCCTATCATCAATTTCTATTTGGGACTCAGCTTCGGACTCTCGACTCGGGACTCAACACAGACTCCCCATTAGGAACCTAACTCGAGATTCGATCTTGATCTTTCAATCAGAATACGATCCCTAACCCCAATTTCTAATTCGAGACTTGACTGTGACTCCCGACTTAAGATCTAACCCTTAATCCCGATTCTTGATCCACTACTCGCATGAGTCTCCACCTAGGACCTAACCCCGACTCTCGATTGGGAACTCGATCTCGAATCTCGCCCGATACCTAATGTGAGACTCAACCCGACTCAAAATTAGATGAATGCAAGAAAATGACTTGAATCAAAATTAATCAAAACCAAAATAAGAAGATAAAGTCATTTTGTTAATATTTTACTAACACAAGAAACCCTCATATAAACCTAAAAAATAATAAATTATTTAAAATATTCCTAGTCTAAAATAAAGAGATTGAACATTCCAAATGAAGTTGAAAGTGAATTTTATTTCAAAAAAAATAATCTAAAAATGTGATTGCTACGTAAATTGAAAGTGGACTATTACTTCTATATATAAACGTGAAAAAGAGTTTTTATATTTTGCGCTACATATAATTAAGGTTTTATATAATAGTTGAATATGAAAGTTACAATGAATAAAAATTTAATTAATTTCAAACTCTTGAATTTTAAAAGATATGTAGTATTGTCTGCTATAGATTCTTTTAATGAAGGGTAAATTTTTCTTTTAAAAACATGTCATATTACATAAACCAATCAAGAAAAATATAATTTGTATTATGATATCAAAATTCCTCTACAGTTATGCCATAAGAAGACAATACATCAAGTTAAAATCCATGCATATGATTTCTACATATTATGTTACTTATGAATTATTCATAATAGTTTAAATATATTATTCTAATAAGGAAATATATAATAGCAAAGGTTTTTGTTGATTTTTAATTTTTTAAAATTTAAAAAATAGTAAATGACGATTTTATGTATTGCTGATTCTGTTAATAAATGACGAAAAGTTAAAAAATATTTTTAATGATCTTTTCACTTTTAATATTTACTTTGTACGTGTTTTTTTAATAAATAAATAGTTAATGTTATAAGGATGCTGATATAATAATTGTGGGAAAAAGTAAAAAGACGATTTTGTTAACTCCAAAAACTTTTAATGAAGGGTCAAATATTCAAATTAGTTTTCTAACAACCTTCCACTTTTAATATAATATAATATAATATAGATATAAATATAAATATAGATATAGATTATTATTATTACTATTCATAATTTTTTATAGGTTATTGAAGAAAAAGAAAACAATTTAATAAAAAGTACCAAGCAAAGTCAATCAATGAAAATTACTATAATTGTAGCGTAGAATAATAATTAGATAACTTTATAGACTATTTTGAAAGAACAACTTGTGTTTGCATGGTAATAAGAAACTTTCCATTGTTAATCCTGATCATGTAAGGGGGAAAAGTTCATAGTTTCTTCTTATATTATAAAATATAAACGTTATTTATCTAGTAAAAAACATATTACAATAATAGTGTTGGAAATATTATATATTGTCATGTGGCCAAAATTTTGGAAGCTTATGGGCATGTCCATGTGGCTAAAAATAAGGCTTAGTGACTAAGCCTTATGTTTAGCTACATGGCAACATAGTTGTTGACTAATGACTTATAATGCCATGTGTCACCAACCATGGTGGCTATAAATAGGAAAAATTGGCTGTTTTTTTAAGTTTAATTTTTCTTTCAATTTTAAGAGAATTCTCCTTTTAAAAAGTTTCTAAAAATAATAACTTTTTATATATAAAAACTTTCTACTTTTAAAAATTTTATTTTGTTTTGTATCGTATTTTATTTTATAACAATAACTAATTTAGTTACTTAGTTTTTGTACATGCTATAAGTACTAAGTAGGATGATGCAGGTGGAAGTTTTTGAGTGGTGAATAAAGAAATTTCAATTCCGACACATTTATGGTGGGATATTTATCAATTTAATCCACTATCTTACTGCATTATGTCCTTATAATGTCATAAATTTATAAGCTTCCTAGATTCATCAATCATGAGGTGAAATTAAACATATTGGTCCGGATAAAGAGAATTGACGAGGTTATGGTGGTATGTGTCATTTCTTATCTCATTGTTAAAGCAGCTACTGTTTCTATTTTTGTCGTCTTACCAAATTTGCTCTTAGTGTGTTTATAGAGGTATTTTTAGGGTCATTATTTAGACACTAAAAACCTAGCTAGCTCTGCCCCCTATGCATGTTAGGAGGTACAACTCCTAAAGTTCCAAATTTCCATATAGGATAGTTTCACCTAATCCCCTTTGAGGTCTTGGAATTGTATTTAGCCCCTTAAGGTTTGAGAAAGTAGTCAATACACTCCTTCATGGTGTTTTAGTATTTCATTCTTTTTAAAGAGATACTATGTTTTACTGTGTGGAAAGTCTATTAAAACAGTCCATGTCTATCTTATAACCCTTTATTATTACATCAATAATTTCTCTTGACTTTTATCATAAAGGATGAAAGGTATTGCTAACGAAATATAATTTTTATTTTTAAATCAACCTCAAAAGCTAACTCATAAAGAAATATTGTCCAAGGACCAAGATCATACGAGGAAATCAGCCCATTCTGCTAACCATTGACACGAGGCTCTTCAACAACCATCTCACGCTCAGTGGTCTGTACATTTAAAATTTGAACTACTCAATATGCGATGAGCGATCTCCTTATATAATTATGAACAATCCTATCCTTTTGATTAGTATTGATTAGATCCTTTTAACATACATCACTTAGTTGAGACACCTGAAAGACTTGAGCATTATCACATGTCAAACCTCAATGGGTTTCAAGTGGAAATTAGCAAAATAAAGGTATTGGAGAGATGGGGATTAGAGATTTAGCAATTGTGGGAGTTTCAACGATTTAACTCATACACGGCACATGGTGGTGAGATAGTGGGTGGGGGCAAAAGGGAAGAGGATCTTGAAAATGTAAGCACGTAAAGGGTGTCTCTCTCTCGCTTTGTAGACTCATCTTTTGGCCTATTCTCCCCACTTGCCAGCTTTCTTTCATGTGCGTTGTGGGGTTTGCTTAGCCACTTAGCTCCCGAACCCCCCTCTAACCGCCCGCCTTAATCACATCTAACTAACCATTTTTTCTCAAGTCAAAACTCAAGTTTCATATTTCAATACTTTTAATTCGGCGAGTCTATCCATTAACTTATTTTTTAGTCTATTTATTCACTTTGAACCTATTGAAACTTTGATTAATGAAAAATATTCATTAACGAATTAATTAGAAGGGAATCAAACAACTTTCCTTTGGATTACAAGAATTTAGCTGGCATGTCTGCTTAATCAACCAATAATTGATGAATAAATTAATTAAAAAATAATTATATAATGCTAATCCAAAAGCAAGACATCAATAGAAATAAAATAAGAATAGTAAAAAATTAAAAAGGAATAAAAAATAAATTAGAAAAAAGGGTGGACAGGGCGGAAATTTTGAGAGCAAAACAGGAAATAAAAGGTAAAGAGGGGGACATGTATACAATAAAATACAGCAATATAAAAACTCTCAATTATTAACAAAAAGTTTTAGAAATTAAAAAAAAAAGAAATAGAAAAGAAAATGACATGTAAACGAGCCACTTAGCCGAGCCGATCGGGGTGAGCGGCAACTGATCCTGCTCCACCGGCGGAGAGGAGGCCGGTCAGAAAAGTCATGGCTCGGATTTGCATCTCTAGAGCTGATATGTAGTCGGTAGTTTCTTCTAGAAGGTTCGGAAACGAGAGTTTCTGACAACCGGGAACTAAACGGCCGAGAACACGAACTTTCCGCTGCAAAGCCGGTAATCGCTTCTTCGCCGCCGGTTTCTTCTTCTTTATATTGCCGTTGTTCAGCTTAGCTTTCTTGTGCTTTTTATTGATTTGGCTAAGCCTGAGGCTGAGCCTGCCAGTGAGAATGGCTCTACTCCAACGACTCCTTCCCTTCGCTGTGACAGCGAGGATTCTGTCGGCAGTCTCCCTGACGGCGCGTTCGGCATTAACCGGAGACGGATTGTCATTGCTGCGGCGAACATGACGGAGAGCCTCGAGAAGCTTTGACGAGTAGATCTGTTGCTCGGTATCAGTTCTCCACCTCGATTGATCAAGGCTTGTGAGTGGCTCAATTTCCCCAGCATCTCCAATTTTTCTTCTCTTTTTGCGCTTGGATTCTCG
>JBDJHY010000001.1:27333498-27345416 GCA_039654485.1 Withania somnifera | reverse complement strand
ATATGTATGGTAGATTTGAATTGTGATAAATATATTATATAGATAGCGAGGAGGAGAGGTGGAGACATATATATTCTACTTTATGCTGGAAGTGGTATTCTCATTCCATTTATGACAATTACATTACGTATGAAATGTTACAACTTCTGGACTCTCCACTAAGTGAGAGCATCTCTCGTTCTCATTCTAGAATAATTCTATATTCATATTCATGAATGAAAAAGATGTAATTGATCGTTCATTACTACAATAGTTAATTGAAAAAACTAGGTGCAGCACGTAGATTTATATTGCATTTAAACCCAAATAGTAGTTTGTTTTTTCCCATTTATACATGCTATAAAATAAAAGTAGATAAAGTAACCTCTTATTTAGCATTCCTCTATACCAATTTATTTGATATGATGAGAATATCTATCACGACACTCAAAGCACGTAAGCATAACGATCCCCTTTATATTTGCAATCAGTCTTATGTTTAACTAGTTATTGTTACCTTTCCCTGTACCGCAAAAAAAAATGATAGTTAAATAGATTGGATTTTTAAATATTCCGTCACTAATTAGCATCTTTTTTTATTTTTATAATTCATCTCTAAATAGTTGTGTGGACAATTTTTTGTTCTTTAGCTGTGAGATATATCCATCACTAATTCCTGCAACTTTTAGTGCATAAGAATGATAAATTAATTTCATAATCATGGTTATTCCCTCAAGAATATTTATGTGAAATTAACATTCGTCTGATCTTGCCATATGTTCTTCATTTTTGCTTAAACAGAACATACTACCATATAATCTTGTATAAGATAGTGTTAGGAAATTAATCAAATTTGATCAGTTTTCTGTAGATAGAAGTAGCATGCGTGTATCTTACAACTCATAGCAAGCATCTTTCTAAATCCTGCCTTATAAATAGCCAAAATAATAAAAAAAGTTTTTTTTTTTTTTAAAAAAAAAAAAAAAGAAAGGGGATAATGTAAAATACAAAAACCAGACAAAGCCAAATTATTAGGCAGTGACATGCCAGAGTGTTTTGCCTCTTTTAGTCAGACATGCTTCAATGTCATTAACACTTATAGATCAGTAATTTCCAATTTTAATCTAACAGCTATGAATCAAATGCTTCTACGTTATCAATAATGAATTATCAGTGGTCATGTTTCAATTTTTGAAATTAAATTGATTCTGATTAATTGGATATTTTTACAAAATATAAACTTTAAATATTTAAGATCTTTACAAAAGAACACTATAAATTATGGTTTTTTTTATTATATTTATATGGTAAATAAATACTTTAAAGTATTGATCAAAAGTCACATAGTTTAACTATCAAAAAATAAAACACCACAAGAACTTTACCTATCGCTGTAAATGAAAAAGAAAAGAAAAGAAAATGAACCTCTCTTATTTAATATTATTTTCACTATGTATGTTGCAGGAAAGCTACCAATTATATACAAAGACTATGTTTTAAGTATAATCTTGGATAATTTTATTTTTTTTCCCCATAATAAATGATTTCTTTTTCTTCTCTTCCATCATGAGATAGACTTTGCTTTTTTAAGACAAAAAGCTTCCAAGTATTTTGTTATCTTAGGATGTTTGTACTAAAAGACCCTAATAAATCAAATGTTGGAGCATGTAAAATTGTATCGTAATGACTACGTTTTGAAAAGTAAATTACGAGTTTCCTCTGCGTCCCGATAATCAGTTAGAAGAAATCAAAGCCAAAACGTATGCAGATTATTGGTCCTAGAGAAATTTCAAGAAAAGGATTACATGGCAATGGTTTCCGGCATTTGGTTAATTTGGCTAGACAATTTTACACATGCTTTCTTAATTCTTCTTACTTTCATCCTAAGATTCTTACTTATCCACAACCTTGACCTTTTCAAGTCTATAACTACGCCACTACTAATAATCAGTGTTTCTTTCTGCGCTCTCAAGAACATGGTTTATAACTAAACGCTATTTGACTATTCCCCCCTTGTCATGATTATTTTCACAAGTTAGTTTTCAAATCAGACAAAAACAATTTACCATTATCAAATATAAATATTTATATATTATAAAGGAATAAAAGAAAAGCACCGGCTGATACTCATAGAGAAGTGGATACTGCAGAGAATACAATTAAGAGAAGAATGTTCACTTAATCATACTTATTGGTGTGCAATAAACGCGTTGTAAGCTGTCATTTACATATATAATATAGAGTTTAAGCGATTATTTTGATTAAGAGGATTCTTTTTTCATTTTTATAAAGGACAATTATATGATACATCAAAGACTGTCTTGAAACAAATAATAATAATATATCTAAAATGATTGAAATTAGCATTAACCAGTGCCAGCAATCATCATCATCCGACCATTAAAAGACAAGTGCACACGAGTGGAGTCCCTTTTCTTTATCCTTTGCTTATCATGCAATTAATGATCATGTTGGTCGTTAACTCGTGACTCATGATTATGATTATGACATCTATTAAAGTACTAAACATTATCAGCTATTTTAATATTATTTTGTGTAGGATGAGATGGTAAGATATCTTGAATTGAATGCAAAGCACAAAGGTACAAGACTACCCACAGCTGATATGTGTTCTATACAATCAATTATCACGTAATATGTATTCTCACTTTAATTTGTGCCATCGACGAATCACCTCTGTAAGCTACTTTGGCTTCAAGTCAAAAGGAAGTGTGAACATGGCAGGGGCAGAATCTGGATTTTCCTCTTGAAATGGTACTTCAAAGGTCAATGACCGGTACAAGCAGACCTCATCTTCTTTGCAATTGTATACCTGAAATTGGTTTTTACAAGTTCCACATTAGGTTAGTGGCAATAGCACTCATGGAAAATGTAACTGTAAGATTAAAATAGGAAAGTGATAGCATTCTCCTGGGGCTAAAGCGAGGTACAAACACTGCATGAGATGCTAATACCACATTGCTAGTCTAACATGGTGAATTTGGGCCAGTTCCAAGGCCTTCAGTAGGTTTGAATGCAACAAGAACATCATACCCAGTGTGACCCCACAAGTCGGGTCTAAGGAGGGTGGGGTGGAGTAGAAAGGTAGTTTCCGATAGACCGTACCCCTAGACAAAACATTATGATTATCATGAGATGGAACTAATAAATTATTACTTGAAAGCATATATATCAATTCCAAAGCACATGAAAATTTGAAGCAACTGATGCTTTGTTTTGCTCGAAATATTGCTTGACAAAGTCGTCCCTTTACTAAATAGGGAATATACACGTGCATGGCTTAAGGAAGTAAATTCAATCCATAGACTTCATTAAACCAAAGTAAAACTTAAAAGATACATTTGACAGATAATTGTACCTTGCAATAAACTCTGCCAGCGGATGATGAAGCAGAAGATCTTCTGAAGTGCACTACTGCAGAACCCTCAAGGTTGAGATTTCCCTCCAAGGGATCAACCTCAGCAGCATTATCTGGAACAAATTCTATGCAAAATTTACTCTGAGCTTCCTGCATTTGGTAGAAGGCAGAAAGTCTATGAGGCAAACAAACAGGACATACTAAGGTAGTAAATTTAAAGGTAGGAAAATACTGTTCCGATTTTCTTAATCAATTTGATCAGGAAAGAGAGAAAGAAAACCTTTGAGAAATGGTATCCTTCAGGTACTGAGATTCTTAAGTTCAATGTACCCTGATTGGACGAACCACCATTAACTATGACTGTCAGTGTGTCAGCTCCAGATTGTCGTCTAAGGCGCTTCAAAGACCTGGATCTAAGTGGAGGCTGCACCCCCTTCAACTCCAGAGTAAGAACTTCAGCTTCTGATTTGTTAAGGTCTAAGTATCTTATCACACCGTTTTTTGTATCCGCTATGTATAATCTTCCTAAAAAGTTATCTAGAATAGAGTCAGATACAAGTTTCAGCGGTTACATTTTAAAAGCTTAAAAGTGAGATACATACAATGATAATTAGCTGAAAACAAGACATGATGAAGCCGCTCCAGATCACTGATCAAATTTCAGTGTGTATCGACAATGCAGTTCTAGATCTAAAACTAAACTTTTCTTTAGGTCTATCAGGGGGTCAGATAAAAAAAATCATAAAACTAAACTAAAACTGAACAAAGGTATGATCTAACTCAAAACTTTAAGACTTGGATATCACATTCTGGAATACCATTGCCATCGCAGGGTATATTTTTCTTGACTTAACTTGTCAATGAGACTAAAGTTCCTTAAATAATTGAAGACACTGTAAAAAGAATTAATGAATCTTAAGCAATTGATACCCAAGTGATCAGAAGTGTATATCATCCCACTCTTCTATCCTAATTTCTTCCCTTTGGCTTTTCCTTCTGTCAACACCCAATTGCTCAAATAAAGGTAACAACGGCCTTGCTCGCAACCAATATTTTTTAGGACATAACTGGTATGATAAACTTTAGGTGCAGATTCTAATGCACCAAAATCCCAAGTATGCCCTTCCTCTCTCTCTCTCCCCCACCCCCCATTTGCATCTGATCTTAGGACAAATGGGAAAGAACAAGGTAAAACGGGGTGGCCCAAAGATGGTATCTGAGATAAAGGAGCAGATCAGTTATGAAGTGTTTTGTGCAGGAATGAGCTATGAACACTTCACACATGTTTATGAAGGAATGAGTGTCGCCGTGATTTGATTTGTTTTCACAGAAAGAACCCATCCCACATGAAAATAGACTTTAAACTTAATGCTTATCAATTACAAACAACTGCCACACATAACCAGTAGTCCTGTGGTTCTTGCTTGTGCAGCTCAATATGAGTATCCAGAAATTAAGCGTGATAGAGCTCCTGCAGTAAATTGAACTTGAAAAGCAGAAGAAAAGCACGTAATATCATCTGAACATATTGTAAATGATAAGGAAACAAAAGTGCTCTTTTTGAGGATAAAATGCTACTGTCCTATGACTCCTATTTAAATCATGCAGTCAACTTTTGAGGATAATCACCCAATCTCATTGAGATCAGTAATATCTCTTATTCGTGCAAAGCTTTATGGTCCACTCTCAGAATGAGCAATCAGCCAAACGAAATTGTGCACATAGAAAAAGAGATTACCGTTTTCTGCTTCAACAATTCCAGATGGTTCTGAGAACTGCAGGAAAAAAAATAAAAAAGAGAAGAGAATCACCCAAATTGTGAGTCCGAGATCTAAGCACAAAAAGCAATTTGACTTTAGAATGAGAGATTTAAGAATCAAGAAGAAAAGAAAATTATCCTTCGCGCATGTTAATTGAAGCTTTAAAGAGACAAAACATTAAGACTCCTTTTCTTTATTTTTATTTTCCTTTAAAAAAGTAAATTTTGCTGCTGTATGGTAGCAAGGAGTCTTTCCATATACAAGAAGTACACAAAAGGTAGATAGTTTTTTGCAGATCCAGGGAATGATTATAATTTTTGTGAACTCTTGGAGAACATTTCAGGTCCATCCAAATAAGTGTGTATGATTGGGTGCTCTTTGCAGAAATAGCAATTTCCTTTTAGTCGTTGACAAATTACATATGGTTCTAGGGCTTCTCTCCCAAATTGGGGTGCCTTTTCTCTTTGTTCAACATAGCCTCTGCATTCACCATGCAGCCTCACCCCTAACCACCCAAAATAATACAGTAATGCACATAATTTCAAGTGGAGAGACTTCGGACAGAAAAATTAGCAGTACTGATAGTCTAAATTTTTTAAGACTACCAAACTTGTTTCTTTCTTGATATAACATTTATAAGTAGCTTTAAAAGAAATGGTTCAAAGTAGGAATTCAAATAGAATTGTACAAACATCATATCAACATCGAGAATCTGATGTTCATTTCCCTCATACCACTGTACCAGCTGCTTTTATTGATTGTTATGCTGCTTTTGTTTAAGGAAAATGAGCAAAGGCCTTCTTAAATATACGAATCTGTTACAGAATCATAATTGTTTAGGAAGTGAATATTTAGGTATTAATTAGGATTGATTGTGTATATATTTTTTCCTAGTTTAGACTTATCTTGTATGGGATGTTTTGTGTATATAAACACCAATGCATAGATGAAGAAGAAACAAGAATCAATAAACAATTTTTTACATTTGTAACATCATATCAGAGCTAGAAAGCTGACGGAGAAGAATTGAGGGGAGGAGGTCTGCCAGAAAAGGTTGCCGGAGAGGAATTCAAATCACTGGAGCTTCATCAGTCGACACCACCAGTCAGAAAAGGACAGCTAGCCGTTCACCAGTCGTCCACCGAAATTTCGCCGGTGGGAGCAGCACGTGTGGCCCACAAGCGCCAACTGACAGGTTCGGTCAGAATCCAAGCGCCGGCGCATGGGAGAGTGTGAGACAGCGCCGACGATCGGGAAAATTTCTCCGGCATCGCAGAGGGTTCAATCTACTCATTCCCAACATCACCCAGTCTATCCGGTGGTTTTTTGATTCCCTGAAGTCACGATTTGCCTAAACTGTCCACTATTACTTTGTTACTCAGTTATTTTCTTCACGTTTTCTCTAAGATGTGTGAGATATATTCTTGTTGATTAAAATGACTAAAGGTGAAAAGAAAATTGGGAACTTATCGGAAGTAATTCCGATTATGTCAAAAATCACGTCACAAATTTGATGGTACTAATTATTTGAATTAGAGACAGACCATTGAATAATATTTACTAAGTATTGCCAAGGATGTTCATTTAACAGATGATCCCCTAGGGATGATGAATCTAGACGAGTATGGGCACGTGAGGATGCTCGTTTATTTCTCCAAATTCGTAATTCTATTAATAGTGAAGTAATCGATATGATAACTCAGTGCGACCTGTTAAAGAATTGATGAAGTATTTAGATTACTCTGGGAAGGAAAATATCTCTCGTACTTATGATGTGTGTAAGGCATTTTACAGGACACATAAGGGTGATAAGGCTCTTATCAAGTACTTCATGGATTTCAAAAATACTTATGAAAAACTAAATACATTACTTCCGTTTAGTACAGATGTGACACTACAACAAACTCAGCGAGAAAAAATGGTTGTAATGAGTTTTTTGGCTGGTCTTCCATATGAATATGAGACAGCCAACTCACAAATTCTCTCAGGATCAGAAATTTCTTCTCTTCAGGATGTCTTCAGTAGAGTTCTTAGTACAGAAAACTCATTACCAGCCCAACTTGCTCAACCAAACAGTGCTCTTATAAATCGTGGTAACTCATCAGAAGTTGGGAAACAACAACGAAATAGTAGTAATCAAATATAGGTTTCTATAATATTAGCACCCGTGATTCTGAAACAGGACGAATAATTTGTTACTATTGTCATAAACCAGGCCACATTAGGCGTGATTGTCGAAAATTGAAAAGAAATCAATATGCTCATGTTGCATCGACATTTGAGACCTCTGGAAAGTCTGTATAGGAGGAATATGACAACTGATCCAGAATTCATCCCAGCATTCATCATCTCAATCTAATTCCATTGCTACCAGTGCCAATTCAGGTACACCCAACACATGCCTAGTTACCTCCTCATCCAAATGGGTTATTGATTCTGGTGTCACAGATCATACAACAAGCAATTCTGCCCGTTTCTCTACATTCCAATCACAAACGTCCACTAATCCTGTTACCTTAGCTGATGGCTCAACTTCGTATGTGGATGGGACCGGAACAGTTAAACCTACACCTTCACTATCATTGTCAGTTGTTCTTAGTTTGCTTCAATTATCCTTTAATATGATCTCTGTTAGTAAAATTAGTCATGGATTGAATTGTTGTCTCATTTTTTTCTGACTATTGCGTGTTTTAAGATCTTGTGACGAAGAGGAATATTGGTAAATGACTTGAATCGGGCGGCCTCTACATTCTAAATACATAGCACTAAAACCCAACGCCTGTCCTGGAATTGCCACCTCATTTGAAGAACATTGTAGGTTGGGTCATCCATCTCTTCCAGTATTCAAGAAATTGTGTCCTCTGTTCTCTGATGTATCATCATTCAATTGTGAGTCTTGTCAGTTTACTAAACACCATCTTCTTAGTTTCAGTCCTAGGGTCAACAAACAATCCATTTGAGTTATCAGATGGTTCTATTTCTTAATCTTCTGACTTGCTCTTACGAAATCAAGGTCGAAAAGATTGCAAAAATCAGTTCATTCTGATGTTTGGGGTCCCTGTCCAGTGACTTTTAAAACTAGAATTCGGTATTTGTTACTTTTGTTGATGACTATTCTCGAATGACATGATTATATTTTATGAAAAATTGCTCTGAGGTGTTTTCCCATTTTTTTAGTTTTTGTGCTGAAATTCTAACCCAGTTTGATGTATGTGTATAGACTTAAGAAGTGACAACACTAAGAATATTTATCAGAAAATTTTCACAATTACATGATTCAAAATAGTATCCTTCACCAAACATCATGTGTTGATACATCATCTCAAAATGGTGTTGCTGAAAGAAAGAATAAACACCTTCATGAAATTGTTGGAGCATTGCTATTTCAAATGCAGGTTCCCAAATATTTCTGGGCTGATGTTGTTGCCATAGCTTGCTTCTTGATTAATAGAATGTCTTCTTTTATTTTGTCTTAAGAGATTCCTTTCTTTGTACTTTCCCCAATAAAGCATTATTTCCCATTGAACCCGAAATATTTGGTTGCACTTTCTTTGTTAGAGATGTTCGATCCCAAGTTACTAAACTGGATCCAAAATCATTGAAATGGGATAATCTCGTGTACAAAAGAAATATAGATGTTATTGTCCTAGTCTTAACAGGTACCTTGTATCCGCTAATGTGACCTTTTTAGAGAATACAAAGCTTTCCTCAGATCCTATTCCTCAAGGAGAAGACGATGAGCTACTTATCTATCCAATTACACATTTTTTGGGTCCTCCTTCCTCAAACCCCGTCAGACCAACCATTACCTAAATCTACCCTCGTCGCCCCAGATCTTCTGCTCATGCTACCGAGCCTACTACTGCACCTGTTCTCGAACCACCCAGTTCAAGTCCTAATGTGCCAGTACCTTCATCACAAGATCTGGCCCCGGTCTTCCATTGCTCTCAGGAAAGGTAAATGTATTTGTACATATCCCATCTCTTCTTTAGAGTCCTATAATCATTTGTCTTCGTCCTCTTGTTCTTTTGTTGCCTCTCTGGATTCTGTGTCTATTCCTAAATCTACTCGTGAAGCTTTAGGTCACTCTGGTTGGCGTAATGCTATGATTGAGGAAATGAATGCTTTAGAAGATAATGGTACCTAAACCTTAATAGATTTGCATGTGGGAAAACAGACTACTGGCTGTAAATGGGTGTTTGCAGTGAAAATGAATCCTCATCTTATTGCTAAAGGATACGCTCACATATATGGAGTGAAATATTTTAATACTTTTTCTCCTGAGCCTAAACTCACTTCTATCAGATTGTTTATTTCCATGGCAACTACTCATAACTGACCTTTGAACCAGTTGGATATTAAAAATATTTTTCTTCATGGCGACCTTCAAGAAGAAGTTTATATGAAACAACCTTTCGATTTTGTAGCTCAGGGGAGCATGGAAAAGTATGTTACCTTCATAAATCCTTGTATGGCGTGACACGAAGTCCTCCTGCATGATTTAGTAAGTTCAGTTAGGTTGTTGAGACTTTTGGTATGCATAAGAGTAAGTCTGATCACTCTGTTTTCTATACACACTTTGATAGCGGCATCATTCTATTAGTTGTGTGTTTAGATGATATTGTCACTATAGGGAGTGACTCTGCATGAATTTTATCTGTAAAATCCTTCTTTCACACTCAATTTCATACCAAAAACCTAGGAATGCTATGTTATTTCTTAGGTGTAGAAGTGACCAGGAGCAAGAAGGGGATATTATTGTCTCAAAAAAAGTATGTGCTTGACTTGTTATCTGAAACAGGAAAGCTGGGAGTTAAACCACGCAGTACCTCTATGATTCCTGGTATGCAGCTCACTAAATATGGTGATTCATTTAGAGATCCGAGAGATATAGACGATTGATCGGAAAGCTGAACTACCTCACTGTGATCCAACCAGATATTGACTGCTCTGTTAGTGTGGTAAGTCAGTATACAGCATCTCAAATCACTGATCACTAGAAGGCTGTGGAAATAATTTTATGTTACTTAAATGGAGCACCTGGGCGTAGGATTTTGTATGTTAATTATGGTCACACTAGGATTGAGTGCTTCTCGAATGCAGATTGGGCAGGATCTAAAGAAGATCGAAGATCAACTTCTGGATATTGTATTTTTGTTGGTGGAAACTTGGTCTTGTGGAAAAGTAAGAAACAAAATGTGGTGTTTGAGTTTGAGTACAAGGCTATGGCTAAGTCTGCCTGTGAAATCATGTGGATATATCAATTTATTAGGGAAGTAGGTTTCGAGTTCTCTATGCCAGCCAAGCTATGGTGTGATAACCAAGCTGCACTTCATATTGCATCCAATCCATTTTTTCATGAGAGAACTAAGCATATTGAGATTGATTGCCACTTTATTCGTGAGAAAATCCAGCTATTATATAAAAACTGAAGAACAGTTAGGAGACATCTTCACAAAGGCACTCAATGGAGTTAGAATTGATTATCTTTGTAACAAGTTGGGCATAATTAACATCTATGCTCCAACTTGAGGGGGAGTTTTACAGAATCATAATAGTTTAGTAAGTGAATATTTAGGTATTAATTAGGATTGATTGTATATATTTTTTCCTACCTTGTATGGATGTAATGTGTATATAAACACTAATGCATAGATGAAGAAGAAACAAGAATCAATAAACAATTTTTCACATTTGTAACAGAATCTAATATCGACCAGGCATACTTATCTTTGTACAGGACGCTCCAAAGTTTTTTCTGGAATATACAAGCTTGGATGCTTTATAAATTGTCCGACAACTTTAGAAGCCGACAGATATTTGATATATTTATCCATGCTGGATTTACCTAAGTTAACACTCATATGCCTTACTAAAGTGTTTCAATCATGTCCATGGCAACTTTCTTCTGTTCCTTATTTCCCTTGCTCCTTTACACATTGGATGCAGGATCCACTTGAAAATTAAAGAAAAGATGGGAAAAAAGAAAAGAAATACCAAACAGCTATTGCTACAGACAATGACATCCACACGCTACTGTTGATTGATGATAAAATGTGACATAGATAAAATTTGGTGGAGGGGTATGCACACGCGTACAACGGCTTTATAACTATAGGTTGTTTGTAGATGCAGCCACACAATTTAAAAAATAATATGCTAGATTTATATTCCTGTGTCAGCAGTTTATTTTGTCGGTCAAATTGGAGAAATATGGTCTATGTCATGATAATAGTTACACATATCCATGCTAATGCTAAGTGTAACATTTATGTGGACATCAAATGTGATTGGGTGCAATGTATGTCAAAGAATGTAGCACTATGTCCAGAATATGATACGAGTAAGAAAAGATATATGAACTCTGTCCAACCTGAGCATCCACTGCTGCACCATCTTTGAAACCAGCCTGACCAACACCAGCTAATGTAGTCACCCTTTTACTGTCTGGATCTAGTTTCTTAAGCTGGCAAGTTAAACACAAAAGGGAAGCTTTATTTCACCTGCTATGTTTCTGTTACAGTACCAAAACAAGCAGTTCATTATTGAAACATAAATTAGATAAAATGGCTTTTTTGGGCTTGAAACCGCAGCAAGCAGCATATGAAACATCTCATTTCAAGCTCAGGAGAAGCTCCATATACACCCTTTTTTTGGAGATAAAGGTAACTTTATATTCAGACCAAAAATTCATCATCCACAATGATGAACTGGAAACTTACATCCCACATAGTGGTGGGCACACCCCATAAGGACACTTTACAAGTTTCCTATGAAATCAACTAAATCTACTGTCTCCC
>JBDJHY010000001.1:27321904-27333398 GCA_039654485.1 Withania somnifera | reverse complement strand
CCATGTCAATTATTTTTTCAAAGCTTTAGTCAACTCAGAGTGGAGCAATCAGCCAAATGAAATTGTGCACATAGAAGAAGAGATTACCATTTTCAGCTTCAACAATTCCAGATGGTTCTGAGAACTGCAGGAAAGAAAAATAAAAAAGAGAAGAGAATCACCAAAATTGCGAGTCAGATATCTAAGCAGTTAAGCAATTTGTCTTTAGAATGAGAGATTTAGGAATTAAGAAGAAAACTATCCTCTGCACATGTTAATTGAAGCTTTAAAGGGACAAAACAGCTTTAGCTTTTTTTTTTTTCCCCTTTAATAAGGTAAATTTTGCTGCTGTATGGTAGCAAGGAGTCTTTCCATATACAAGTACACAAAAGGTAGAAATAGTTCTGCGCAGATTCAAGGAATAATTCTAAAGTTTGTGGAACTCTTGAACATTTCAGTACTGGTAGTCCAAAATTTCAAGTGGAAAGAGACTTTGTACAGAAAAATTAGTAGTACTGGTAGTCTAGAATTTTAAAAAACTACCAAACTTGTTCCTTTACATTCATAAGTAGCTTCAAAAGAAACTTGATTCAAAGTGAGAAATTCAAATTGAATTGTAGAAACATCATTTCAACATAGAGAATCTGATGTCCGTTTCCCTCATACCACTATACGAGCAGCTTTTATTGATTGTTACACTGCTTTTGTTTGAGGAAAATGAGCAAAAACCTTCTTAAATATACAAATGTATTATCGACCAAGCAGTCTTATCTTTGTACAGAACTTTCCAAAGTTTCTCCTGGCATACAAGCTTGGATACTTTATAAATGGTCCGACGATTTTAGAAGCCGGCAGATATTTGATATATTTATCCATGCTGGATTTACCTAAGGATACACTTACTAAAATGTTTCAATCATGAACATGGCAACTTGCTTCTGTTCCTTATTTCCCTTGCTCCTTTACACATTGGATGAAGGATCCACTTGAAAATAAAAGAAAAGATGGGAAAAAGAAGAGATACCAAAAAGCTGTTGCCAAAGACAATGACCTCCACACGCTACTTTTGATTGATGATAAAATGTAACATAGAAAAAGTTTGGCGGAGGGGTAGGCACACGTGTAATAAGGGCCTTATAACTAAATAGGTAGTTTGTAGATGCACCCGCACATGTTAGAAAAAATAATATGCTAGATTCATATTCATGTGTCAGCCTATTATGTTGGTCAAATTGGAGAAATATGGTCTATTTTGTGATACTAGATTACTAGTTACTCATTTCCATGCTATAAAGTGTAACATAAAATGTGATTGGGTACAATGTCAAAGAATGTGGCACTAGTGTCCTGAATATCATACAAGTAAGAAAAGATATATGAACTCTCTCCAACCTGAGCAGCCACTGCTGGACCATCTTTAAAACCAGCCTGACCAACACCAGCTAATGTAGCCACCCTTTTACTACCTGGATCAAGCTTCTTAATCTGGCAAATTAAACAAAATAAGGAAGCTTTAACTTACTTGATATGTTTCTGTTACAGTACCCAAAACAAGTAGTTCATTATTGATACATGAGTATATAAATTAGTTTCTCTGAGCTTGAAACCGCAACAAACAGCATATGAAAAAACTCATTTCAAGCTCACCAGCTGATTGAAAGGAGAAGCTCCATATATACCATTTGAAAAGCAGGAAAATGGTACAAATTTTTGAAGCCCAATACTTCACTGTTATTTTTCATACAGGCAACTGTATTTATCCGGCCATAAGGCACCATTTTCAGAAGAAATTTTTTTAGCTACACATAAATTACGAAATAAAACTAGATTAAAAGATTCCGCAAAATTCTTCACAGTGCCACTTTCTGGTAAAGCAGACTAACTTGGATAATATGTTGATAAATGATAATAATAGAAAGGCATATTATATAAATGTGCCCTATAACTTGGCCCCAGATTGTATCTATACCCTTTAACTTCGGATATGCTCAAATAGGCACTTAAACTTGAATAGAGTTGAACAAATAGACACGGGCGGCCTATAAGACATTTTATGTGGCAATTTCGCATCCTACATGGCATTATGCCACATAGGACGTGTGTGTCTACTTGTTCAGCTCTATACAAGTTTAAGTGCCTACTTGTGCACACCAAAAGTTAAAAAGCATAGATAAAATCTGAGGCCAAGTTAAAGGGCATGTTTATGTATTTAGCCTAGTAGAAACATATATTAAGTAGTGATTGAGAAGTTAGTTTGACAAAGGAATATCACATCATAGTTCAAATTAAATTAATACAATGTCTTACGAGAAGTGTGTCAAACATTATAATATGTCATAAAATTGTGTCATATATGGAGCAAATTTTACTGTCATAAACTTCGCCTGTAAGCACCTTGTGATTATAAGAATCTGCAATATAAATTTGACCATCCTTTCCACATAAGACACCTAACGGATGTTGAAGAAGTGCTTCAGAGCCTATTCCGTCATGGTCACCGAACTGCATGATTACTGTTTCTTTAACAAGTTTTGTTCTGTCACAAGTGTGACTTAAGTATACTAGAGAAATGGAAATCTGGTTTCTTTGGTTTCAAACAGAAATACCCGAAACAAGTTTTCCGCAAAAAGCGGATCACCACCAACCAGTGGTCTTGAACCTCCTGTTCTTATATCAACTGCACGAACAGAGCTACTCTCACTATCAGCAATATATGCCTCTTTTAGATCTACAAAAAACAAGTAAATGGGCAATTAAATGCTGGCGATGTGAAAGGTCTTGGCGAGGTGAAGACGAAAACTTGGAATAGCATCCCTGCAGTGATATGGTGGAGTATATGGAAAGAAAAGAATGCGAGAGTTTTCGAGAGCGAATCTGAATCTGTAATTAGTATCAAATACAGATGTATATCATTTTCTATTTTGGGTGCAATATGGCTATTGCAGATAACATAGAGGCCATGATTCACTTCCTGAGCTCATTACGAAATTTGCAATAATCCTATTGTACTTATTTTACAGCGCTCTCTTATTGCTGAAGTTAATATACTGACCTTTCACAATTGAAACAAAACAAACAAGTAAATCAATTTTATCAAAGGAAAATGTAAAAACAGTAGAACAGTTCAAAAGAACAAATTATGATTTGTTAAAAGAATTACCTCGTGATAAGGAAATCCCAGAAGGTTGTGCAAATGACGTGCTTGTAGAGCTTTCCCATGGCCAAAAAGAAGATGATACATAACAATAGTCAAAATTTCAGCAAGTTCATCTAAAGTGAGTAGTGAAAAAGGAAATGTTCTCACAACTAACACATACAAGGATAAATCATACAATGAAAGAAGCAAAAACCCAAAAACTCGAAGTACAAGATGCTTTTGTACTCCTGATGTTCTAACAAATTAAGTTAGATGTTAATGTTAGAAGTTCACAGAACATAGTTCCGATTTCATAATGAAACATTCAGAAGAAAATTGATCTTAATATCCTACTCCAGCTAATATTTGCATGTCTGTTGAGTCTCGGACAACTTTTCCTATCCTTGTGAATTCCTTGCCGAAAGCAAAGTCAATAGAAACTTACTGCTACCAGAAAAATGAAAGATTTTTAGAAGCCTACACAGGCAGTTCAAAAGAAGAAACATATCCATGCTGTCCTAGAATATAGTATGCTGTAGATTTACAGAACTAGTGCAAAGGAGTGAATCAAAAAACATGAACTTGAGTTTGTTTCTGTCTTTGTTTATCAATGAAAGATCTAGTCCTCAGTTGGTTCTCCCTCACTCTAGACTAACATGTGGATCTCTTTTTCTTAAATCAAAAAGAAACTGTACCTTTTCTTTAAACAGGCTTAGAAACTAGTTTAGAGGTAAAAAAGAACCTCAAAAGAAAGTGTGACAGACAGATGATGCTGGTGAGCATCATAACATTCAATACTCAATCAACTAAGCTTCAGTGTCATATAAACAACTAGCACAACTAATCAGCATCCTGCTGAAACTCTAGTTAACCTGACACACAGGCAGACAAACACACATATTACCTTGAACCATTCAAATTTCTCTCATAACCATTCCCACTGAAAGCTCTTGTAACACCATCTGATGTCTTGTGCTCCCAGATCTGGTGCTGACCGGCCATTGCGATGTAGACAATTTCATTCTCAGGTTCAAAGCAGATATCCCACGGAGAGTTGAGAAGCTGAAATATGACCAACAATGTTCAGTTCCAAAGAAAAAAGGATGATTCACCAGACTATATTCGAAATTGATTTAAGAGAAATATAAGATTGAAGCACGAAACTACAAATGCAATAAGCTAGAGCTAACTGGAACCAGTTTGTGACCAAGTAATTTTTAATTTTGATCCAATCTTGCCTGTGCAGTCCCAGTTCCTCCCCCTTCATAATCAGAACCTTTTGTTCCATTTCCGGCAACGGTCCGCACTGTATCATTCACAAAGTCAATGACCCTACAGTAGTAGAACTCAATAGGTCAAAACTAAAAACTGAAATAATCTGAAAGTTAAAGATGTCATTACACTATGGAATAATCTGAAAACGGAATATCTGACAGTTAAAGATGTCATTACACTATGGAAATCTGAAAGATAGATACGACTACCTAAAGTATATCATCCAGGCAAAGAAAAGGTTGTAATCTCGTAAAAAAGCTATAAACACATCATGCCCAACTAAAAAGGAAAATTGAAGGAGCTTTCATCTGTCAAAAGTACAAATTTTAGGAAACAGAATGTCTAACCGTATGTTGTTAATGCTGGGTATGAGAAGATATGTTCAACGAGTTAAAAAAATTCACATAATTTAACCACAGTAAATACCCTGATAACGGCTTGAAGAATTATAAGTTGGTTCTATATAAAGAGTGTGCAAACAACAGAAGACTGCTCTTCTTTGAATATTAGGAGTATGAAATTGAATGGTGAAGGTTAACAATTTGCATTACAGAAAGCGGATACTATTTTCCAAATGGAAACTAGGATGATTTACGAATTGAATGTTAGGATTCTAAGTGCTACGCTTGTAGCGTCTTGTTTTATGAGTTCTGGTAGTGTTTGTTGTTTCGGGTAAGATTAATTGAAGTATTCTTGCATGGTAGTCTTGTTTCTGACTTTTTGTTACTTTCTATTGTCTTGCTACTTCCTATTGTTCCTTGTGCTTGTATTGTGTATTTTCTAGACTTTATTGTCTTGAGCCAAGCGTCTATCGAAAACAACCTCTCTACCTCACCTCTGAGGTAGTGGTACGTTCCCAGACTCCACTTTGTGAGGATATACTGGAAATGTTATTGTTATTGATTGTCAGGTTAAGCACTTAGACCACAGAATGACAATTAGTATTTAAATTGAAAACACAGAAGGCCGGGAAAGGAAGATGTATATATGACTGAGGGTTATTTGTAGAGAACAAGACTACCAGAGTGAATTAAGGAAAGTTATCGGCGTTATGATTTTATTTAGATCATATTATCCGGTGGGTAAGATACTAATTTGAGGATTAGTATTCCATCATATTTGGAACTAAAAGATACTTACCCTCATATCTAAAAGTAAATGAAAAACATTTGCCTTAGTCTTCCACCATCCTCAATATAATATTGAACCTGTTTGCATTACAATTCTCAAAATAAACTTCAAACGTAGTGAAATCATTATTACCCACATGCGTGGTCTCGTTTCTGGTCAGCTACAGATAGATTAGTCAAAACCAAACTAGAAGTTAAATGAAAAGGAGTGCTTACTAAAAAGTACAGAATGTAAAAGATACGGATGGTTATCAACATGTAAAGTTACAGATTTTGAAATATTTCATTTCCAACTTAAAAGAATTGGCAGACAATATTGTGTGCAATTTTTTATTTCAAAGGCTCCAAAATATTTGTCTTAAAATTTTTTTGTATAAGATGACAAGTATTTTTCCTAAACTAGTGATCAGACAATCTATCGCGAGTATCAAAAATTCAAATGAATCTAAATGCTATATTTAGCCATGATAGTCAAACTAGGAGTAGTTTTCAACTACCTTATCATCCTGTATCGTATTAAGACTAATCAAAAATGCAACTTAGGTTAACTTAAAGATCTCAATATATCATCAAACTATTTCATGTAAACTAAGGAGATACCACTATAGACAAAAAGTTCCCATCTAAAGCTAAAAGCACATCACGGAGTCCAACACAAGAAGTGTTTTTATTTTATGATCACAGAAAAGAAAAATTCTCCAATGCAGACAAAAATATTGAGATCAGATAATACCCTTTGGTTAATCCAAGTTTTCCCACTGGTAATAATCAGTATTAATAAACACACAAAAGTTCAATTTATCCTCCTCAACTTCACAAAGATGAAGGCACAAGTATCTACTCTGAGAAAAATATGTGTAGAAATGGAGAATTCAGAAAACAAACGAAAGATGATACAGTTATTTAAATATCAAAAACAAGAATGTCCTTCCCTATAACAGGCATATCTCTTTCTGCCAGTACCTTAAAGCATGGTTTTCAGTATCTGCCACATACAAGAGGTTCTTCTTTGCATTGTAAGCCAAACCCTGAAGATATAATAAGAATTAAGATCTGAGATTGGTTTTGCAAATGGGAAATTGTGCAATCCACTTTTTTAAGAGAGCAAGAAAAATTACAATAGGTACCTGCGGACGATTGAATGTGGCATCATCAAAGTTACCGTCACGAAGACCCTCTGCTCCTGTGCTTCCAACTTGGACTAGAAAGTTTCCTTCTAGATCAGTCACTACCTGTCCAACATGTGAAAATTATGGGACTACTTATTCTACTGTTCAGCTCAGAAAGAGAACGTGGAAAACAGAAAGAAGACTACCAGTAATAAGATCTAGGGGTAATACAGGAAAAGTCTGGTTATGGCAAAAAGTATCAGAAGTAAACTCAGGGCCGTTTTCTTGAGACTAGGATGGAGTAAGAAGGAAATGAAATGCAAAAAATGAAAAAATTCAGAAGAAACCAAAGAGAAAACATAATTTGCTAATCAACTTTTGAGTCCGCCATAAAGAAGGAACCAGTTCTGTAAGAAAATCAAAAGCAAAAGAAACAAAATGTACATCTCTTATCTGCATAAGTTGCAAGCCTCCTCTCCCAGCATTTCTCCATCTTCCTTGTGAATATTGATTACCATATTCGCCAGCCCTAGCGGCTTCGAATCTTAATTCTTAGTTCTTCCATCATTAAGTTTGATAAAGGTGACTGAATAGTCTCTCAAACTTATTTTTGATATACCAACCACCAATCTTAATTAGCAGGAAAGACCGAAAAAATATTGCGGGGAGGTTACTAGAAATGACATGGAGCAGTTTCAACTTACTGAGGACATGGCCTTAGACAGAACGGTGAGAACATGTATTAGGGTAGGAGGGTAGTCAGTAGGAGAAATTTGTTGTGAATAGTCATACTAGGAGTCGTAGTGCTATGTCTGGAGTTTGAGTATAACATTATTTTGTGGTAGGCTTGTTGTTGTTGCTATATGTTATCTTGTTACTGTATGTTACTTATTGCTCCTTGTTCTTGTGTTATGTCCTTTGTAAGATTGTTTTTGTTTTAAGCCAGGGGTGTATTGGAAACAGCCTCTCTACCTAACCCATAAGGTAGTGGTACATACTACATACACTCTACTCTCTCCAGACCCAGTGATAGAGCCAGGTATTTGACGAAGAGTGTGCAAATTTTCTTCTTAATCGTATTAAGGGTGTGCAAAATTAAATGTACACTCATAATAGCTAACATTTAATCTCTATACACAACATAATTTTTCGAAGAATAGATCAGGCTTTGACACCTTAGTGAGATTATCCCTTGCCTTCCCACAAAATGTATAAAGATTGATCTTATCTTTGCATAGCCATAGAACTTTTATCATAATTTCCACTTCAAACATTCTGTAGCTTCCTCTTGCGAATATTTACAGCACTTTAACTTTTGCTGATATCAAATATACTACCTTTAAAGAATCTTTATTCTTTAAATTTACTTCCAACACTAAACGGGAACTTGGAACTCCAGCAAACCCACTGTCAGGAATACATTTTATTTTCAGAGGTAGGAATACCTCCCTTTATTGATAATCAACAATGCACTTTAAACATCAAACTTGATATTCTTCAATAACCCTATGGTCAGTCATAGCTTCAGAAAAACAGAACCTCAAAAAGGGTTAACAAATGTTACATGCTACAGACACAACCACTTGCTGCAGTTCAGGCATTAAAAGTTTCTCAAACCAATACAATAACCATACAGAGAGGAGAAAGAAGAAGGACCTACTATTCGGTTATGATTGCTGTCTGAAATAAATAGCCGGTTGTTGAGGACATCAACAGCCAGTTTACCGGGGAACTTTAGAGGAGATGTTAACAAGCGGGGATCATTATCTTTCTCCAAGCGCAAGGGGATGGGTTTGCTATCCAAGAGCTTCTTCTTATCATAGAACAGAAGAGCAGCCTCAACTAAATAATCAAGATCCTACAAACCAAAGCAAAAGACATTGAAATGACAGCTCATTCTTGTCAATAATCGTCACTACTAACTGCCACAGTTCATATTGACTAGAAAGACATATCCGAGAGGAACAACATCAACATACCCAGTAATTTCCCACCAAGTGGGGTCTGGGGAGGGTAAAGTGTATGCAGTCCATACCCACTACCCCACACTACCCCACAAGTGAGGTAGAGAGATTGTTTCCGAGAGGAAATTTGCTTTAATCAAAAAGCAGAAGAAACTGTTTGTTACAAATTATGTCAGTTGAAAAATTCCATGCCATAAGATAGCTAGAAAAGATAGGACAACTGAAGAAACTCCAATATGTAGCTGTGTTAAGAAATTCTTTTATGAAGTTAACAGCAGGAGCTTAGACGTTGCTTCTTTTTTTTCACAAAAAGAATGAGAGAAACAGAAAAAAAAGAAAACAAAATAGAGGAGTTTCAGAATAAAGGAAAAGTGACCTAGTTTCAGTTCCCCTAAAACATCAACACTTTCCTAGCCTAGGTTACACAAAACTAATATTAGAGAACATACTTTTAAAATTCAGATGATAGAGAAATGCCACATTGAGGTCACTGAGAGGGGGTCCGCCTGCCAGCTACCAGAAGAACTGGCTATGATATGGCTAATCTTTCTGCTCAATCTGGAGTACATATGCAGTAGATTCTTTTTTCCTCCTTCCACATTTCAAACTTATACATTTACATCTGGAAGTAATTTAGTTTGCTTATTTTGATACAATGCTGACCAAAAAAAGCACTGGATAAACTTTCTGTCACATATGGAAAGGAAGGAAAGGGGAAAATAATGACAATTCCAATTTCATTAATCTATTTTGGTGCATACTACTAAAAGAGGGTTTTACTCAAAATGGAAGTGGATTCATAAAGTCTCAGCACTCCACAGCAAGGCCACTAGGACAACATGCATCCCTAAATATTACAGTGTCACCTGCTAGCACCTTTTTAGCCTATCAATAGTTTACGCATGGAAAGTTTAATCAGAAAGCAGATTATTCAGCAGCTATTAACTATGTTTTCTTATTTCTTAGTAGTAATTATTAGCAGTAAGGATAACTTATATATTAATTATATTTTTCTATTTCTTTGTAGAAGTTATTAGCAGTAAGGAGTTAATCCTCTACTTTCTCATTTAAGTTGTAGTAGGAAGTTATTCCTTGTTTTCAGATTGGGTGCCAGTGTCGTATTTATAGTGAATTCTGAATTCAGGAAAGGATATCCAGAAAAATTATCCAGTTTTTTGAGTACTTCAGCTCAAGAGATCGCCGGTTCTCTCTTAACGAACCAACACCATAGGTAGAAAATAGAAAACCTGTTCCAAAACTCCTAATTCACTCTAACTCTGGTTTTGTGTTGCAACGTCCCATAACTAGATCCATAATAGGGGGCTGTAACAACTTGGTATCAGAGAAAGGAGTTATGGGAGATCAAATTCAACATCAACTAGCACAATTGGCGAACTTGTTCCAAGAAGATCGTGCAGCCAATTTAGCCAGACAGGAAGCAATAAATGATCGCTTAGATGCACTCACAAAGGATTAAGCAGATTCGGTGGTAGATTCTGAATCAATTGAAAATACCAGCCAAAATCGAGGTTGGAAGCCCAAAACTGCAATGGCCGGAGGGTCAGGATCTGAAACAGGAGGAAGTTCCATAATTCCTCGTTATATAAAGTTGGATTTCCTATGATTTAATGGCCAACAGGACCCTCTGGGATGGTTGAATGGATGTGAACACTTCTTTCGACACCAACAAACTCTAGACGAAGAAAAGGTTAGGCTTGCTTCTTTTCATTTGGACGATTGCACAAATCTGATTTCTTCAACTGGAGAATGATATGCCTAAATGCACTTGGAATGAGTCAAACGTCAATGCAACCTTCGTTTTGGACCACCAATTAGAAGTCAAAAGTTGGGAGAATTGGCTAAGTTACGCCAAGATGCATCTGCAGCAGATTACCAAATAAAAGTTTGAGCATTTGGTTTCACAGGCTGGTTTTCTTACACAAGCACAGAATATTGAAATTTACATTAGTGGTCTTGCTGATTATATAGGAATTGAGGTAGAGTTGCATAATCCTCCAGATTTGGCTACAACGATGAGTTCATCCCGACTTTATGAACGTAAGGAACAACCCCTTTCTTCACAATTGTTAGATGCCTGCAGATCAAAGACGGCAGATTTCTCACCTCAACAATCCACCAGACTTGTGAAGAAATTGACCAGATCTGAAATGGATGAAAGACGACTTAAGGGGCTCTATTACAATTGTGACGAACTATTCACTCGGGGTCATCAGTAAAAGAAATTATTTTGAATTGATTTCATAGATGATGAAGAATAATTTGCAGAGAAGGAGGAAAATACTAGTACTTTCCACACTTAGCGCTTGAGGACAAGGGTGATTTGAAAGAGGGGAGTAATGTTTGCACCCTTTTAGTCTACCAACAGTTTATGCATGGAAAGTTTAACCAGAAAGTAGATTACTTAGCAGCTATTAACTATGTTTTCTTATTTCTCAGTAGTAGCTATTAGTAGTTAGGATAGCTTATCTATCAATTATGTTTTTCTATTTCTTTGTAGTAGTTATTAGCAGTGAGGAGGTTATTCCTCCAATTTCTCATTTCAGTTGTAGTAAGAAGTTATTCCTTGTTTTCAATTAAGTGGTTACACCACCAGTGATGTATTTATAGGTGTATTTGAATTCAATTAAAGAATATCCAGAAAATTATCAATTTTTTGAGTACTTTAACTCAAGAAATTGTAGGTTCTCTCTTAGTGAACCAGAACCATAGGTCGAAAAAAGAAAACTTGCTCCCAAATTCCTAGTTCACTTAACTCGGATTTTGTCTTGCAACGTCCCATAAATAGATCCATAACAGGGGACTGTAACACATTCATCTATTGGAAGATCACTAGCTCGTGTATATTAATCACAGAGATGTCGTAGTAGAATGATGCTTTAG
>JBDJHY010000001.1:27254592-27265140 GCA_039654485.1 Withania somnifera | reverse complement strand
TTCCGAAATCAAATCGATTCGAATCAAATTGAACGATTATCAACCCTCTGAATCGTTTGAATCAAATATAGATTTTCGATTCGAATCGGTTCAAATCGAATCGGGAGCAAGCCCTAAAGTGTGATCCCACAAGAGGAGTTTGGGGAAATATTCAGAAGTGTTGATATTTTGTTTCGATTAAGTTTAGTTTGTTATCATTAAAGCTAAAAAGAATTAGTCATCTATCATTTATCTTTTAATTCTCCTTTTTTGGGGATTTATGTAGATTGTTGGAGCATCATTGTTTGGCATTCTTCTCTCTAAATATGAACCAGTAGTATGCTTAAAAATTGCTGCTTGTTTGATGATGGGGTCACTTCCTATTGTGGTAAATCTTGGTCCTGGTTCTATTTCATTATGTTATTTGAAATTTAAAGCACAACATAGCACTTAAATATTATTACGCGTTTACTAGGTATGTCTGACATGGCTAACCAACAAACTTTCCTCTGGGGTTCTTGACCGCGCTGTAGAAACTTGTTTCAGTTGTTCCTCCCTGTCTTCACTAAAATCAGAAAACATCGGTATCTTCTTGAGTTCTGTTTTGTTCAAGGTGGAAATGGATTTTTCTTTTATACTAAGCTCATTGATTGTTTTCAGTGGGAGTGGGTCTGGAAGCTATAAAGCATGGATGGTTTGAATATGTTAGACAACCTGTTCTTCCAGCAAGCCTGGCCTACGTGCTTTTATACTTCAATGTTGTTCTTGCACCAGGTGGTTTAATGACAGCATTCTTAACACAGCAAGGTAATATCTGCATTCTAGACTAGGACATTTTCACCTTTAGATTTCTTGCTGCTGTCACTTGCTGGATTTCGACAACATATCTACACTTAATCAACCTACCAATGGCTATAATGATAGCTTTCTTGATGTCTCTAAGCACGCCTGTACTGTCTATGATGATGTTCTGGTAGCTCTGAGCATTTTATATTGTGGGTTTGGGTTGAGCGGTGTAATAGAAACTCACTTGAGATGCATGATAATCTTTTTCTTTGTTTCGGATACATAAGATGTATGATAACCTATCTGATTCTTGTAGTGCATTGGCACTTACTTTCCACTTCATGAAGCAATTTACAAGGTCATAGAAAGTAGCAGAACAGTAGGGTAAAATTTCTGGATTTAGTTTGATTTGGACCATGACCTATCTGAAATTAGAGAAGTTTGTATTGGATCAATGCTTTAGTTTGTTTGAACTGTTGATTTTTACTTGATCAATATAAACTGTGCATCTAGTATTTTATGATCGATCCTGGTTTGTTAGATCAAGAACGTTTAAAGCAAATGTAGCTTCTGACACAACCCTTGAGGTCTTGAAAGAATTACAACAAATCCTAGTTTACAACCCTTGAGGTCTTGAAAGAATTACAACAAATCCTAGTTTCAGCATAAATACTCGTATTTGTTAAGTATTCTGTTTGTCATGCTGGTACCTACAAAGTATTGGGATGTACTAAATCGAAGGGACTTCCTTTGAAAGAAAACAAATGCTTACTTTCTTTGACTTTAGAGTTTAAATTTGGAGTAAATCGTTATTGACTTAGTTGTTGATTACTTTAATATTTTTATTCTTCTAATTTTTTGTCTATAATTTTTTCACAAATGGCTTCTATCTATGATAACTTCGTCATCAAAAAGTTCTATGATGATTTTGTCCAAAAATCCTTCTCATTCCATACAATTAGCCCAAACTCTTCCTTGTCATGTGAGATGTCACAATCGTTAAATTTCTCTGCAAAGAAATGTGACTCAAAATCTTAAGACAAAACTAGATCTTTATAAAATAATTTTGGATTCCCTTTTCTATCCGATGTAGTAACATGAGTATCTTGATGATGGGATTGAGATGTGGACTTCAATGCAAATAACACCCTTATGCACGCGTAACTGATTTTACGGGTTACACAAATACCATTGCAAAGTTATGAGTGTGAGAACAGGTATACCAAAGCTTGGTCTTGATGTTAGGATCCAATTCAAAAGCTTAAGACAGTAGGTCGAGTAATTCAAGACTTAACAACTGGTTCATGAGGTAACAATTGTCCAAGTCACAAATAATCCCATCCCTCACTGTTATGCGACTCTAACACAACTCGTATCACTGAACAAACTAGTATAATAAATTCTTAAATGGTTTCTCTTACCCTCAGAATCAACAACAACAACATCCCAAGTGTATTCCCACAAAAGTGGGGTCTAGGAAGGGTAGTGTACGCAGTCTGCACCTCTACCTCAAATGTGAGGAGAGAAGCTATTTTCGATAGACCCCAGCTCAAGACAACAACAGTCTAGAAGAGGATGTAATAGAAGTAACCTCAGAACGGACTGGAACATTTCTTTACTGGCCAGATTTTTCAAGAAACTTATCCATTACAAAAGCACCAAAAGTGCATCCTAACGGCCAGTGAAGTGGACAAAAACCATGCACAAGAAAGGTTGTTGTTTCTGCAGAGATGAAGATGTTAGGCTGTCTAGGCCTTGGTGGATAAAGTTATCCATACCTGTGTTGGTTAGAGGTAGCATTTACTCGTTGGAATAGTTAAGGTGTATGTAAGGTGGTCCAGACATCATCATTGTAAAAAGGAACAAATGTATAGGGGGCTGCAATTTTCTTTTGTATTTTTCCTCTACTTGTAATTATGCCCCTTTAATTACGCATCTACTTGATGCTTTCCAAAGAAACAACTTCATCAAAAATAAAAAATAAAAAATCATACATCTAATCATGTGACCTGCAAACACCCCGGGAATATTTTGCTGGTGCCTTGTGCAGTTCTACAAGGTGGACCAGTGTTTTCACTTAATTTACTTACGCACACATACCGCGCCTTAGTTGTTTGTTTCCGGATATTTTTCTTATGAAATTGTGAGTGCTTCAAAAAGTGCAGTGGTCTTGTAGGTGTAAATGATGTGCCAACAGCTTTTAAATTCAAACAGTTTGCTGGCTTATTAATAATGTTTTTGCTACACTGACTGGCACATATCCTGTAAAAATCCACTCTATCTTTGAAATTTTGCAGCTAATTGACCATTCTTTGCAACTTACAGTAACTTGCAATGATTTGTACTGCATAACTCCTGTATGACCTATATGCTTTCTGTAGTTCTGTAGCTAATTGCTCGGAGGAGAACTACACTTCTTGCAAAAGCTTTCAAATGTAGTATCAAAACTCATGAGTGTTTAGAAAGCCTTAGATTGAAACTATTGTCCGCTTTGATCTCAAATCTTTTACCACTAATGATTTCAGGTTTAAATCCATCTATTATTGGGGGTTTCAGCGGATTATGTGCTTTTATAGGCGTTGCAGCGACATTTGTGTCTGCAAAGATGGTCAAACACCTTGGCATCTTAAGGGTTGGTTCTGCTTTTTATGTTTTCACTTGTTGTCAGAAGTAGTATCTGCTTATCTAGTTAACGGTCTTGCCTGAATTTTCAATATCAGGCTGGAGCTGCTGGCCTAGTATTCCAGGCTTCGCTTCTGACCACGGCTGTTGCTGTTTATTTGAGTGGATCTCTTTCTCAGCAGACTCCCGTTTTCTTTTTCTTGGCTTTAGTTGTAAGTTCACTGCTCTTACCTTTATTCCTTAAAATGAGAATTTTGTGGCAAACCATGTATCTCTTTATTTACATTTAAAAATGTATATTCGAGAGTGCTTTTTCTTTCAATAGATTGCTTCAATTAAGTTTCATATTCATCTAGTTTCATTGCCATGTTCTCTACTTATATTGTTTAGTGACTGTAAAGATGATCTGATATAGTCATCTAGTTCCATTGGCATGATCGAGTAGGCATTATTTAGTAACAGTGGAAGTGATCTGAAATCGAACAATTTTCAAGTGGGCTCATCGTGACCCTTTCACAGGTATTATCAAGACTAGGACACATGTCTTATGACGTCATCGGGCAACAGATCCTACAAACCGGAATTCCTGCATCTAAGGCCAATCTCATTGGAACAACCGAGGTTTCTGTTGCGAGTTTAGCAGAATCAATAATGTTAGGAGTTGCAATAATTGTAAATGATGTCTCACATTTTGGATTTCTAGCGATGCTTTCCCTTGTATCAGTAGTTGGAGCAACATGTCTATACTGTAGATGGTTGGAAAATCCCACAGATACACAAAGGACTCTTTTCTCTTTTAGCCCTCATATATGAAATGGCAATAGTAAGTGCATAAGTAGTTCTATGCTAATTTTCATGCTTTTAGTCATCATGTTGAAAGTTGTACATCGCAATTGAAATGCATCCAGTATGCCTTTTGTAAATTAGTTATTGTATCAGCTAACGTCAATGCAAATTTGATATAGAAGTATACTCGTTTTAAATGATGTAGAAGTTGCCAAGTTTCACTATGTATCTGTTAAGTTAGGGCAGTTGTGAAATAGAAGCTTCAATCTATAATTGGATTTATTTTTTGCTGCAGAAATATTTGAACCCGTCTCGCCATCTTAGCATTTCTTAGAACAAGAGTTTTAGTGTCAATATCCCACAAAGGACATATTAAACAGCATTCCGAATTGGTTTTCAAATTGTTATGGTAAATGCTTATAATGACATTTGATTGGAGCTTTAAATATCATCTCTCACAAAAAAGTGAGTATTTTGAGCCATATATACATATTATCTTGTGTGTACTATTAGCTAAACCATCAACTCAAATCTGCCTGTTGAGTAGTGTGGCATATATACATATTAATTGTTGTCTGGCATTTTCCATTACATTCAAAAATGAAGCTGGCATTGAGGTACAATGGCTGTGAGGCTACTTCGAATGTTGCACAAAACAATGTGTGCCTCTAAAATGAAACATTGATATTAGCAAAGAAGAAAGAAGAAGAAGCTTTGGTTGTTGGGTCACGAGTGAATTTAGGGTAGAGGGTCAACTGCACGTACCCGTTACGCTGTTTCTGCTTCCAATTACTACTAATAAAATCTTAAGTCTTTTACCACATGAGTACTACATTTCCACAAACCCCAATAACAATTAACACACTTTCACACACTCTTTACATCAGACAATGTTTTGGTATCTTCATGTCGAGGAGTTCCCCTAACTTACTGTCACAAAGACTAGTCAAAAGCTTAATTATATATAATATAACTAATAATTCAAAGTAGGAGTTCTACATCTTACAGCAACATGATTTTTCAATGAATATGTATGTTTATTTCTAGTTCATTAAAACACTCGCATCTTTATATGTATATGTGAGAGAAACATCTATCTGAATTGATTCTAGCTAGTAAAATATCCCTCCGTCTCATTTTAATTGTTGATATTTTAGCTTTTAGTATGCTCATTACAATAACAATGACATATTAAATATAGTGAAAGAGGTCTTCACTGACATTACCAGCTATCTTTAAAAGAGAGAAAAAATTGTCGAAAGAAGAAGAGTAAGTATATGTCTAATCAAACAAAAGATGCAAGATTAATGAAGAAAATTAGATGTGTACTATAATGTAAGTGTAAATTCCAGAGACTATCCAATCTATCATAAATGGTTTCCCTCAATAGGATTGACGTCTTTTCAGTTTTCTTTTCCTTTTTCCTTTCTTTTCTATCTATCTATCTATATCTATCTGTCAGCTTATGTACATTTTTTTTTTTTAAAAAAAATAAAAATAAAAAAATAATTATTATATCATATTCCATAAAAGATAAATAAAGGAAGTCAAGTGGGTATGCACACAATTTAGGATGTGTTTGATAATGATAGGAAAATGTTTATCACCAAAGATATATTTCCTTGCTACCAAACACACCCTTCTTACTATTTATATATACAACGACAATGAACCGTATAAGTAAAATATTGAGTAGCTACGTATAAAATGAATGAAGATTAGAATTGTATCGCCCGTGTTTGTCGCGTGCACTGCAAAAACAATGCAGCACTACTCCTCTCTCCTCTTTTTGGGAATTGCTTCACTCTTTCATTTTTTCTGTATCACTCACTCCACATAAGAATTTCACATGTTAGGCCATTACAATTTACAATACTTTTCTTTATTCTCAAATGCATTATTTTGCTTATTTGTATAAAACCCCACAGAACAATGAACCCATAACTCAAACAATATATCATCATATAAAAAGACTTCAATTTGAAATTTGTGAGCTTCAACAATGACAATATTTATTTAGATGCAATTGCTTTTTAACTACATTACTCTCACCAATAAAATAATAGTCATTTAGTATTTTAATTGTGCAATGATCATGGTTGAAGATCTAATTTGATATAAAGAGAGAGAGAGAGAGAGAGGGGTGGGGTTATGAATTTCAACTTGACAAGACGTGGAACAAATTAAGGCATGCTAAGATTAGCCTAATCATCAATTACGTCTGATAAGACACTTAATCAATTTCTTCTATGTTTATTTTTATATTGCCAAGCTTTAACTATTCCTTTTTAAATTTAATATATTATATGATAGTTACCGTCTTTCACCGCAAATTCATAGTATTGAAGTAATTAACGAAAAGACCACCTTATCCTTGTCCGTTTTCTTATTCGAAATCACATATTATAAAGTCTATTGTTTTCTTTTTGTTGGGATGACGCTTTTTTAAAATAAATTCTAATTCGAAACTAAAAAAAATAAATGAATTTTAAAATTTTAATCCCAATGACGATAACTTTAAGAATAAAAAATATGTTAATTTGCAAAGGGTTCCCATTTCCCCAAACTAAAAGAGAGAATGAAGAGAGTGGCAGTTTTAGCAGGAGCACGAAGCCCTATGTTGGCTTAAAACGCCTTGAGAAGGAACATTTTCTCTAGATTCACTTCACTAACAACACCTACCTTGAAAATTGGATTTGCCTCAAAAACTTGGCAACCATCAATCCCTAGATTATCTTCTTCATCAACAAACAAATTTCAAAAATATACCTTTTGATCAAATATGATAATAATTAATCTAAAATTATAAATAATTTATTTCTTAAAAATTTATCTTTATTATTATGCGTAATTAGTTATTTAATTTTTTAATATATTAAATTTACTGGCTATTTATTTAAAGATATGTCAAATGAAACGTGGGACAAATAGAATGGTTGGGAGAGTATCTTTTTTACATGGAGTGTGTACCATGTTTTAACCAAAAGAGCAATTGCTTTGCCATCATATTTCCCACAAACCGATGCCCCCGAAACTCCATCATTTTAAGTTAGACAACTGAAAAAGGTGAAGAGACTACAAGTAAACAACACAACAACAATATCATAGAAATTTAATTTCTTCTGAAAGTAAAGAATATAGAATTTGAAATTAGCTAGCTAGCGACCAGTAGTAGGTGTAAATAGTACTAGTAAAAATTTAAGTAATTTCCTTAACTAGTTAATAAGGAAGGAGTAGAGTAGTAGTAATAAATTAAATATTCTTTTCAATTCACTTACCCACTCACCAGGCCTTCTGTTGTTGTTGGTGTCACAGTGATTTAGACGTGAAAGCCTCCATCTTTTCATGTCTATTGACATTGATAGTTGATATGCCACTTGGCTTGTTCATGTCCTCTTTGACCCTTAATTGCCTAGTACTACTACTACTACTCATCCCCAACCCACTTTCCCTTTTTTCTTTCATCACCATTTTGAGTTGAAGTTACAGAGTTCTTGAACTTTAATTTGACAAGAGAGAGCAAAAAAAAAAAAAAAGAAAAGAAAAGAAAAGAAAATATGGGATCTTTAGGTGGTGAAGTATCAGTATCAGTACAGAAGAAGAAGAAGGCAATGTGGTTATATCCAAAGGTGATGGGTGTTCATCCTTCTGAAAGATGGGGTCATTCTTCTTGTTACTCCAATGGATTTGTTTATGTTTTTGGGGTAAGTTAAAGATTTTTCTTTTTTGTAATGAGTGTTGTTTGTTTGTTATATTTCTGAGAGTTCATTTAATTTATAGTTCTTTTTTTTTTTTTTTGGTTTCTATATTTGCTTTGGTGTAAAATTTTGCTTGGAACTGTGTTTTCCTATTCAAGAATGGGAGCTAATGGATGAAAAATATCTGTGTTATAGTTTTGTCATGTCTTCATATTTCATTCCTTCATGTTACTGTATACTTATTTTTGGTTATTAGCCGCTGCTCTTTCTGAAGTTGTACTTTTGTTTTCCTATATACATATATATTAGTTATTATTATCTTGTTTCTTCTTAGTAGCTTGTTTTACAACGGCTATATATAAATCAGCATGTGTGAAGGCTGAGTGATGCATGGTCCTTTCTTTGTTCTTCCAGAATATTAAAGGAAACAAGAAAGGGAAAATAAATAAAGTGAATTAAGGAGAAATGAATATTATATTTTGCTTTAGGTTTTGTCTATTCTGCACTTTTTTATATTTCTCTTTCAACTTAGAAAAAGTGATTTTGAGTAAATTTCTTGTTGATGTTCCTGACAATTCTAGGAAAATAATGGACAAATAAGCTTTTACATCTCAGTTTTGTTTTTCATGTACTTAAAAGTTAACCTTTCTTATATTTTGGTGGATTTTAAGTTTTTCAAAAAAGTGTGCCTGATCTAAAAGAACAAAAAAGTTCCTTTTTTAAAAAAATAAAATATGTTCACTCAATTTTCAAGAACTAAAAACACCAAAAACTGGTCTGTAATCCAAAAAATCTCATTATTTGGTGGAGGGAGGATGTTTGATTTGTCACAGGATGTTTTTTATGTATACGTTCTTCTTGTCACAATATATTTTGGGATTTAAATGTTTCCCAAATCAAAACAGTTTACCCTAAGGCGAAACTTAAATCTGTTACTGTATTCATCAAGAAGACAGCTTTCCATTAGGCTGAGAGCTCTTGGTCCTGTTTGACATGTGTTGGATACAAAAGGGATTTGAAAGTGATCCACAGCAGTGTTAATATGTGCAACATATGTTATAGACAAATTTATGTCTGAATTAAATGGTTTATGTATTCTAGTAGTTAAATAAACCTCATTAGATCATCTTTCTTTGTTTCAGGGATGTCGCGGGGGCTTACATTTTAGTGATGTACTTGTACTAAATCTCGAGGCAATGGCTTGGAGCATTCTTGTGACAACAGGGAAAGGACCAGGGCCTAGAGATAGCCACAGTGCTGTTCTTGTTGGCCATAGGATGGTAGTGTTTGGGGGTACAAATGGCTCAAGGAAGGTCAATGATATCCATGTATTGGATGTCAGGAGCCAAGAATGGACTCAACTTGAATGTCAAGGCAATCCACCTTCGCCACGTGAAAGTCACACAGCTACTCTCGTTGGTGGTGATAAATTAGTGATCTTTGGTGGTAGCGGTGAAGGCGAGGCAAACTATTTGAATGATTTACATGTTTTGGACCTCAAAACTATGATGTGGTCATCTCCTGAGGTGAGGGGTGAAATGCCTGTTCCTAGAGATAGCCACAGTGCTGTTGCAATCGGAAATAGGCTCTATATTTACGGTGGAGATTGTGGTGACCGATATCAGGGTGACGTTGATATGCTTGATATGGATACACTAATGTGGTCAAAGGTACTAACTTCAGTCTTGGTCTTGCTTTTCTAATTCCCATAGATGTTGATTTACAGCCTGGATATAGAGATAAAGACTGCCTCTAGAGTATGTAAGCTGACGGCCAGTTCTCTCTCTTACCAGCTGGATAGCCTTGGACAATCACCTGGTGCCCGAGCCGGTCATGCCTCTGTAAATTTTGGGTCAAAGGCAAGTAACTGATGCTGTAGGCTTTTGAAGAATTTGACTTTTATGCTTTAGTATGTAGTGAGAATTCGATAGAAACTTTCTTCCCCTCACTAAAAATTGAGTGCTTGTCAAACTTACTTTTTGCTGATGAGTGCAAATGGAGTAAAGGTTCTCTAATCCAAGTGGTTGTGCTAAAAACCTTCATTTTAGTTGCGCAATTGAATGAATGATCGGGAAATTCTGTGCTTAACAGGTCTATGTGATTGGTGGAGTTGGAGACAAGAAATACTACAATGATGTTTGGGTTCTTGATGTGATAAATTCTTCATGGACTCAGCTTGACGTATTGGGCCAAAAACCACAGGGGCGATTTTCTCATACTGCTGCTGCCCAGAACACGGATATTGTAATATATGGAGGGTGAGTTTTTTTTACCAGTGTGTGGTCCATTCTTTCCTGTTTATGGTCGCTTAGTTTAATATCCTTAAATTTTGTTTCTTCAACCTTGCAGTTGTGGCGAGGATGAGCGGCCGCTCAATGAGCTACTTATCTTGCAGTTTGGAGTAAAATATCCTAATGGAACTAGCAGCTTGTCTGGGGGCAGAGCTTCTGGAAATACAAGTCATTATGATAAGAAAAGATTCCTGAGAGAAAGAGACAATAGCTCGGTAAAATAGACTGAATATTTGAATCCTTTCTCATGAATTTTAAACAATTCAAGTAATTTTTCTGATCATATAAATTGATTTAGCAAGAAGCTATATATAGGGGAAAGAAAGAAGAAATACAAGCAACAGGATCTCAAGAACTTGAATTCGTACCGAAAGCTGCTTTTCGCG
>JBDJHY010000001.1:27176935-27189478 GCA_039654485.1 Withania somnifera | reverse complement strand
AATTTTACTGTTTCACTCTGAAAATTGAAGGAAAATGGGATTTATTTCAAGGAAGTTATTCCCAGCATGTGGGAACATGTGCATCTGCTGTCCTGCTATGAGGTCTCGATCTCGACAACCCGTTAAGCGTTACAAGAAATTGCTAGCTGAAATTTTCCCTAAATCACAAGTAAGTACCTTAATTTCAGTTTTCTTAAGGTCTAACTAATAACTGCTTTGTTAAGCTTGAGAAGAAGAGATGTAAAGAGTAGCCAACAGTTAATGCATGAATCTGCTTTGTTGGTACTTGTGATAGCAACATTCAATTACTCTGCAACTTGTGAATGCAGGATGCCTCGCCTAACGAAAGGAAAATAGTGAAATTATGTGAATATGCAGCAAAAAACCCTTTCAGAATCCCAAAGGTATTGGCTTTCTTCACGCCTGTGGATGTAAACCCTTTCAGTAAAATTTGCATCCTTTAAACATTTTGTGGCTTTCCTTGATCAGATTGCCAAGTATCTTGAAGAAAGATGCTACAAAGAGCTGCGAAGTGAGCACATCAAGTTTATCAATGTTATCGCTGAGGTGTATAATAAGTTGCTTTGCATGTGCAAAGAGCAAATGTGAGTTACTGTCAACATTGATAACTATCTCGGTGAAGTAGAGAGTTTAAACCCCAAGATTATTCTCTTGTAATACTTTCTTGAATATGATAGAATGAAACTTAGTTCTTTCTTCTTCGTCCAGACTTACTACATTTTAGATTTCCCACAGTTATTCTGTAATTTCTTTAGTCATTAAAGCTTCAATTGTCAAATTATGCACAGGTGGTAGGGCATGCTACAATTTCGAGTTTGATATTAGTCATCATTAGTTGAGCTTTCCTTACCATCAAGCTGCTGCATGTAATCAATGATTGCAGATTCACATAATATATTACATCTAACGAGTCACATATTATACGGACCTTCGATAGGCTAGCCATTGGTCAAGTCTCTATTGCTGTTAATACACTTACTTATAGACTGATTCTATAATGTAATGCTTTAGATTCTCATGGTTTGTCCAAACCTGTGCTATGTAACTCGCAGATCATTATATTTTTTAAAATGAAATCAAATTAGAGTAAGCCTCCACTTTATCTTCCAGGGATGTAATGTACTACCAATTTGTGTATCTGCAGGGCGTATTTTGCTGCTAGCCTTTTAGACATGATCGTCAAACTGCTGGATGACTCTAAGAGAGATGCTATCAGGATTATTGGTTGCCAGACCCTGACCAAGTTTATTTATAGTCAGGTGATTAATTAAAATATTGATGAATGCAGCTCTGCATAATGCCAATATCTATTGGGGTATCAATCTGGATGTGTAATGAGTAGTTTATTAATCTAACTATGTTATATAATTAAGTTTATTAATCTAACTATGTTATATAATTACATAAATACTTTCATTGAGATGTAAAAGTAAAGTTCTTGAGTGTCTAATTGGGTATTTCTCACACTTCTGTTCTGGTTGATTAAAGAAGTGTTACTGATTAATTCACCTTAAAAGTTTCTATTGGCTCCAAAAGAGGTATTCAGTATTCAATATTCATTTGTAAGCAACCCCAAAAGATTATAGGGGAGGTTAAATCTAGTGCTGCTTTTATCAGATGATTTAGATTTCTCTTTCCTAGTCCGATATACATAATAGATATTGGTATTTCTTCATTTTAATAGTATTCTCATATGACATCCCAAAAGGATGCTAGAGATGAAAAACTGATAAAAGGAATTTTACTTTCGGTTTACGTACACCTTCAAGTTAAATTAGGTATCCAGAATCCTGATTGGATGTTCATTTAGGCATCGGCTTTTGTAATGGTTGTTTATTCTTTGTTGAAGTTTCAACTTGAAGAAAGTATTGTCACAGTATAATTGTTGTCATTTTGTGGATGGAAAATTTGTTGCCTCTGCTTTAGTCACCTTGGTGTGAAGCCCTACTGCTAAACTATGTTATTTTTGTTGTGGAAGCTTGTGTTATTGAAGTTAAAGCGTGTTACAATATGCTTGGGTTCTTCCCCTCACCTGTGAAGATGAGCTGCCACTTTAGTTGTACAGTGTTAAGAGTCACTTCTTATCATCTTATGTATGTTATCTGAGATGAGTATCTTGCCCATTTTTTATCAGCTTGTTTGTAGAATTTTATTCCTCAAGAATCTTGAATGTACAAATACTGCTTCCTAGTTATGCACCCAGAGTCGTTCTGCACTAACTGAAGATTGGCATTAGTTTCTTTATTTGTAAAGTTACTATCTTATTTGGAAGCAGGTAGATGGAACATACACATATAACATAGAAACTTTGGTTCCTAAAGTATGTTTATTGGCACGGGAAACTGGTGAAGAACATGAAAAGCGCATCTTAAGGGCATCAAGTTTGCAATGTCTCTCTGCCATGGTATTGTGAAACTTACTTTTATGGTTGGAGTCAAAAGCCATTGTTTTAACGATGCTTGCTTTTATATTTGGCAACAATTCTCCTCATACAAGCAAACGTTTAGTTGGATCTAAGTAATTGAATCCACCTTTGCAGGTTTGGTTCATGGCTGAGTTCTCTCATATATTTGTTGATCTTGATGAGGTTAGTAGAGTGACCACACTCTCAAGAGCACAAGATGTCCTAGTTCCTTAATAGTTTAAATTAATGCTTTCTTATTTTTGAAAATGCTACATACTTTTCATTTGCCAGAACATATTTCATGAGTCTTTATTGTGAGATACAATATGAAGGTGTTCTGAAATAGACAGTGATATTGGATAACATTGACAATTTGTTTCCCCACCTTGAGGAGTTCCTTAAGAGTCTCTGTCCTTGTCTTGTTTGCATTTTTTGCTTATTCATGGTCATTGGCTTTCAAGTGAAAAATTACACCAGTAACTGAACTGAAATGTTCATGAACAGACTGCAAAAACAAGATCTGTTCATTTGTTTGTTAAGCAAAATGCGCTCGCGTTTGTTGTATAGCTCAATATTAAATTATCTGAGCTCAGTATCATCTTTCCTATTTTTTATGTGAATATGAAAGGTCTCTGACTCTTTGAGGGGCATAATCTATTTTCTCTCCGTTTCCGCATGGGTTCGTTACTTTCCCCAAGTCCAAGTGATACAATAGGGAACTGAATATTTCTATTTACTAAAGAAAATGAAATTGAACAAAACTCACAAATGAATTAAATGAGCTGTCTGACTTGTTTCTTTAATGAACCCGAATCCTAGCTGATCTCAGCTCATTTGTCTAAACAAGCAGAGTTGAGCTCAAAAACAACAACATACCCAGTAAATTCCCACCCACCAAGTGGGGTTTGGGAGGGTAAAATGTACGCAGTCCATACCACTACCTCAGAGGTGAGGTAGAGAGCATGTTTCTGAAAGGCCCTCGGCACAATTAGCATGTAGCACATATGCTAATTGTGCCAACTATGGCTGTGCTTGCAGTATTAGTCAGACCAAGTTCAAACCTCTGGATATCTGCTTGGGTTGGGCTCATTTGCAGCTCTAGGAAAAAATGCATTGTCTTGTTCTCTCGTTCTAGTTGGTTATTCTAGATTTTCTGACTAGGAGTTTTCCGAGTATGAAAATTTCTTCCCAGAATGTTTTATCTTTTGTAAACAAATGACAATAACTAGCCATCATTTATGTTCTATGTCATCTAGTGCAGATTGTTCATGTGGCTCTGGATAATTATGAGCCTCAAATGCATAATGAAGACTATGAAAGAGGGGAGGCACACCACAATTGGGTGGATGAAGTTGTTAGATCTGAAGGAAGAGCTCTTGGTGGTGAATATGGTCCTTGCCAAATTAGACCCAGACCTGATAAGAAAGATCCATCTTTGTTAACAAGGTTTGTGCTGCTAAATCCACAAAAAGTTTTCTTTCCAGATGATCGCGACTGCTGCTAATATGTTGATATCTGTTTTAATCACTTTGTCTACTTACCTTCGTATCTTTCTGCCTCAAATTGTTCTACAGAGAAGAAATTGAAACACCAAAAATCTGGTCTCAAATTTGTCTTGAAAGGATGGCTGACCTGGCAAAAGAGAGCAGTACAATGCGCAGGGTGTTAGATCCAATCTTTGTCCATTTTGACCATGGGAGACACTGGGTTTCTCCACATGGATTAGCTGTGATGGTTCTCTCTGATATGATCTGCTTTGTGGAAAGTTCAGGTAATCTGCCTATATACTGCTTCTTGAACCTTGATGTCATTATCCCTAGTGTTCTGATGTCCCTGCATTGGACAACTTTTGCTCTGTCCTTGTCTTCATAGTGGAGACTCTTGGTACATCACTTGTAAAGCAGGTGTTTCTTTGGTGGGTTTCCCACTACATTTCTGCTGAGTATTCGTTATTCTTCATAGATATTCCTTTTGCATATGAAAATAGTTAGTATACCTGCTTTTTCTAGTGTTCTGGAGAAAAAGGTAAATAACATAAAACAATGTAAAGTATATTGCTTAAACTGGTGGATAGATGACCTCTATCTGTTATATCATCATCTGACACTTTGCCATGACACTGTTTTCCTTGAAGTCATTATAATTCTATAGATTGATGGCACAAATATTGGAATAGACTTGATTGAATCTAAATGTTCTTCATTCTTGTGGATTTTCAGGGAATCAACAAATGATTTTAACTGGTGTAGTTCGTCATTTAGACCACAAGAATGTGGCACATGATCCTCAAATGAAGTCTTATGTCATCCAAACTGCTACTGCTCTGGCTCGGATCATTAGATTGGGAGCTAATCTCTCAGATGTACGATTTGTCAGTGACTTGTGCAGACATTTGTGTAAGAGCCTTCAAGCTACTGTCGAATCAGTACAAGAGCAAGATCTAAACTTAAATCTTGCACTTCAAACATCCATCCAAGAATGTTTCCTAGAAACTGCGAAAGGGGTAATTTATGTTAGTTAATATGATTTTTATAGGCCTTTCTATTTCTGATATTAACAGATTTTTCTCTTAGATTATTGATGCACGACCACTGTTTGATATGATGGCAATGATGCTGGAGAAGCTTCCATCTCATAAAGTTGTTGCGAGGGCTACAATGGGATCCTTGATCATTCTTGCGCATATGATCTCATTAGCATCTGTTGTTTCGCGATGTCAGCAGGTAAGTAATTGCTTGTTTTGTCATCACATGTTGGGTCCTCTTACATTACTGGCTTGCTTGTTTACCAGAAAATATGTTTCCCATTTGAGCTTTAGGCTTCTCAACATTTATTGCCTATTTTAAAGCAACTTTGTCTGAGGTTAATGAATAAGATCTTCACAGCATGATGGATGTGAACCATTCATTTTATGTATTCTAACGAATTTGGAAATGGTTTCTAGCGTACATGATTTCTTATCTATTTGTGGAAACTGACAAGTAATGTAAGTGGGAAAAATGAATTGAAGTATGTGTTCATCTTCTATATCATTTGCCTTTCAACAGGATTTATTATGTATTTCATTATCTTTTAATTTTTTAGGTGTTTCCTGAGGAACTGTTTGTTCAGCTACTGAAAGTGACATTGCATCCAGATGTTGAAATACGGATTGGAGGACACCACATCTTCTCTGTTCTCCTAATCCCAAGTTCTAACCACATTAGACATGACATAGCCAACCATACAAGGAGATGGAATGCCAACGGTGCATCTACATTTGTTTCAATTACTTCTCTACTTGAGAAGCTTCGAAAGGAAAAGGATGGAATTATGTTGAAGGATAAGTATGGTATTCAAGATGATTTAAAGGAGAGAGACCATGTTGATGAGGAACACAAGCAGGGTTGGGCCGTAAACAATTCACCGAAGTTCCAAAAATTTAGTTCTATGATTGATTGCACAGCTGTATCAGTTGGTAGCTTGAATGAGGGTGTAAGAACATTACTGATTCAACTGATATCACCTTATTCTAGTTCTCTTTTTTCTCTCTTTTGCATTTTCACTAATTTCTGGCTCCACTGAAGGATGCTTTTTACTGGTTGACACAGGAACCATATATTCTGAAGCTAAACAAGGATCAAATTGTCCAATTGCTGTCAGCCCTCTGGCTACAAGCCAACATGCCAGATAATTTACCTGCAAATGTTGAAGCTATAGTTCAGTCGTTCTGCTTAACACTTATTTCTTCACGTGTTAAGGTGAGCATTCAGGCTGTTCACGCGGTTATTGTTTAAACAGGAGCAAAGAAACTAAATAAAGTCTGTGTGGATACAATTCCATGCAAAGCTTAAGTGCTTTCTCTAAGCGTCTTTGTATCTAATCTATGCTCATGATGTCAATTTTCTGTTGTTGCAGAAAACCAACAATAACTTACTAATCCGCTTTTGTCAGCTTCCTCTATCACTTATGAAGTTATCCCTGGACCCTAATAATGGTATGGAACTGTAATTTTGCAACTAGTAGTGAACTCATTGGTAGGGGTGGACGTTCGGTTCGGTTCTTCGGTTTGATTAAATGAAAACCAAACTAATTCGGCTCAGCTTTTTGAACTTCGGTTCGGTTTAATTCGTTATTTTTTTAAAGTCAGTTCTTCAGTGCAACAGTGGCGCACAATATTAAGAGTTTTATTGTCGACTCTGGAAAAACTAGAGTTGAAAGGGCAATAAGTATCCAATCTTTCAAGGATCCGGCAACTCGAATGGTTACATACAACATCGGTTCTACCCATCACTAAGAAAATTGAGAAAGAGAAAGACAGTTGCATATTGAAACATGTGATCATATGTTTTCCATATGCAGCATGATTGGAGCATGCTTACTGTTTTCCATCAGAAAGACGATTGATAATTTCATCGCCTGGGCACTGAAAAGATATCTAGTCCAAGTGTGATGCTATTTGTGTTGTTTCTGATTATAATGACAGTGTGGTTGTCCTCTCTCTTTTCTAAAATAAGAAAACTTGGGTGTCCTCTCATACTTCTGTATCTTCATGGTATCAAAACGCATTTGTCTTTGTTGATATTCTGAGTGGACATTTGTCGATCAAGTTTCCAGTTTGAGAGGTTCTGTGTTGTATATCATGTGTTACATGACAATTACGCAATATTTTTACAAGCATCTTGGATATTTGTTTATCTGAGGTGACCGTGAAGGAGAAGACAGTGGAAAATGGAAATCGTGAGGTGAATATGTGATGTACTCTGAAGTCTAACCTAATGGCTAATGGGCTAAATGCCTCTAAATCAGTAAAGGAAATATTATTTATTTGGGCCAATATATATGTATAATAAATATTTTAAAAAGAAAATTAATTTAAAAAGTTCGGTAAACCGAAGAACCGTTACCCCCAAACCGAAGTACCCAAAAAAAAACCGAAACCGAACCGAAGAACCGAACTAATTTGATTCGGTTCGGTTTTTGGTTCTTCGGGTTTTTGGCCCGCCCCTACTCATTGGTGTATGGTGAAAGTGAATTACAATTACCTTGCGAGTGTCTTCTTTCAGGGTTGCCTCCAGCATACCAGCGTTCGCTTCTTGTGTTATCAGCTGCAATGTTAGCATTTTTGGCGAAGATTTATCAGATAACTGATCTGAATATTTTACTTGAAACATTGCGGGATTTTGGCGTGAGTACTCCTTAGGATAATTTTTCATTGATTTCATTTCAAAGTCACAGCTACATTTTCTGTTACTTGGGAAGAATTATTGCAAACAAGGTGGTCGTATCTTGCTTTTTCACTAAAAAAAATCTTAATGGGTAAGATATTTGCAACATTATGGAAATAGAAACGACTATTTTCCCGTTGTTGAACAAATTCTGATTTCTACATTATTGAAACAGAATCTGTTGGACAAGCTCTGATTGCAACATTATGGAAATGGAAGAAACTTTTTTCTTTCGTTTAACAAGTTATAATTGCAACATTATGGAAGTAAAAGGTTTTACTGTTGTTGAACAAGTTACAGAAAGCGGAAATTTCATCTCTATTAACATGTTTGTTTAACAAATTTGTTTAAACATATTATGTGTGTTAATTGCTGTTAAAATCCCCTCCACGTGTTCAGGTTGATCCTTTTCTGGGCATCAATGATGGTTATCAAGTGTACCTGAAGCCTCATGTGGACGTGAGAAAATATGGTTCTGCAGCTGATAATGAAGCAGCTGTATCATCACTATCAGAATTGCGGAACAAAATTCAAGAGTGTCATGAGATAATAAAGGATATCTTAGTTAAAAGTTTGTCTAGCATTGCAGAGGTACTAGTTGTCTCGTAAATTCAATGCGTACTTTCCGTATTTCTTGACTAGCTGATGGCTCTCCCAACTACCAAGAAAAAAGAAAGGAAAATAATCGCAAATGGACTTTTTTGGGCCCTGGTCCTGCCTCTGTGTGTTTACTTATTCTATTGGGGTGTGGCTTAGGTTGAGGCAGATGACATATTGAAGCAGCTGTCAGAAGATTTCACACCTGATGATACTTTCATCTTTTGTCTAAAATCAATGGTTGACATGGATCATGTCCAAATAGGATCACACTCCAGAGATTCACCTTCGTTTGACGAGGTATGCTCATCAAGCATTCACGCTATCTTTGTGGCATGACATGGATGCTGGTTTCATGTGCATCATTGTTTAATTACCCACCCCCACCTGGAATTTATGTGGCACTTTCCTTTTAGCATGTCTCTAAAAGGATGACACCTTTCTATATTTAGAAATACTTTAACTTTAAAATTCTCGTTTACCCTTAATGAGATTCTTTATCGCCACATAAATGTGTGGGTTGTTTTAGACCAGAAGTGTCAGTAGTCTCTTTCTCTTTTGAACTGTGTGGCATGAGCCCAGTCAAACTAGGCCCTATAGAATGGGATAGAGGAAATACCAAACAAATCTGTCCATATCATTCCCTAGTTTAATGGCAGTGTCTGCTAACAGTTCTGCTAACAGCTTCGTTGTTGTTAATACATGTTCTTATCCCTGAACCAGAACATCTTTATACGTTTATTGTTTGACGATGCAGGAATTTTCTCCAAATTTATTTGCAGAAGATGACAAAGTAAGTGAATCCTCAATTGCTGACATCACCAGATTCATTCCCAGAATTCCTATGTCTCCATCTCCTTCGATGTCTCATGTTGTGAGCATTGGACAGCTACTTGAATCGGTAAATCTTCCCCACAACCCTTATATGTGTCCACCCACATGCATCTGTCAATTTGCCTTGTGCACCCTTCAGATATGAGCTTGTTTGTAGAAGGAGAATATAGTCAAGCCAAAACAATTCGTTAGTCATAAACAAGATTAGGGAGCTGTGACTAATAGTCAATTAGCCCGTTTGATCCACTATTGCCACAGTATTAATAGAAGTGTTAAATTATTTTAAAGAAAAGAAAATTCTTTCATGTAATCAATTACTGGGGTAACTCGAAATATGCTGCATCATATCACTTTTCTGCAAATAGATTTCACCTTGTATAGCAATCTAAAGTTATGCATGTTTTGTGTTTGTTGTTAACTCCCATATTTGATGCAAGGTAAAACCTTTTCTGATTGTCAAGTCTCTCTCGTCCGAAATTGTGTTGACATACATGATATTTTAACTAGTAGGAATAGCATATACACATGAATAAACATGCTTCCCCTTTTAATTTGACATTTGGCAAATTGAGAAAATGTCAGTTAAATCTGAAACAAATTTGTCAAATTTCTGCTTAGTTATGTACCATTAGTTATATTTGGAGGCGGTCTTGTATTGAGTTTGTCTATAAAGTTAGCTTCATAGTTGCATCTCTTGCCGAGTTAAAGAAATGGATTACATCATATAATATTATTCTAGGTCCTTCTGCCTTTTTTATCTCTGGAAAAGTTTTCCTGCATCTTTCCTAGTTAGAGACTAGGGCAACTTCCACTCGTTGATCGATATCTTTAATCGATAACCACTACTGGTGTTTGACGAGTGTGATATAGTTGGGTTTATTAAAAATTGAAGCTTCAGCATATAAAACTGCACCGATGATATTAACAAAGTGCAAGTATTCATTGTTTTGGTTAGTCCATGCATGAGAGCAGATAAATCACAAACTTAATGACCTTTTATGGGATTTGGAAGAAACAAGTCAATCAAATGGCATCTCCTTATTGCTTAAGTAGTAAGTCAAATCAAGTAGCATCTCCTTGTTGCTTAAGTTGTAAGTCAAATCATATAGCATCTCCTTATTGTTCCTTAAGTTGTAAGTCAATCATATAGCATTCTCCTTATCGTTCCCGATGTTGGATTCTTTTTTTCAGGCGCTTGAGGTGGCTGGTCAAGTAGCTGGTTCATCTGTTTCAACTTCACCACTTCCATACGATACCATTGCTAGTCAATGTGAATCTCTTGGCACAGACTCGAGAAAGAAACTCTCTAATTGGTTAGCTCATGAAAATCATTGTGCAAAAGAAGCTGATATAGTGTATCCTGCCTTCCCGGCAAATGGCCCGTCAGCAGTTGCTAAGGTGATCTTGCGTTAACCATCTTTTTACTTGATATTCATGCGTGTTCTTATTTTGAATCCGTCAACAGCGGAAGATTGAGCACAAATGTGATCTCATATGATTTAGTTTCTCTGTTTCTGGTGTAGAGGTTGCTTTTGTTCTTTTTTCTAATCTTCAATTATGCCCTTTACTGTGCCATCAGCATGTGAAGTCTAGACTTTTTGCCTACTTGCATTTGATAGTGATATCCATATGGTTGGTTGTATGTTTTAACTTCCACAACTTGTGTTTGCTGCAGATACTTCAAGAAGATGGACCTGTTAGGGGACCTCCACTATCAAATGAACCGTGGCTAGCACTGAGGCTACCTCCTGCAAGTCCCTTTGATAACTTCCTCAGAGCAGCTAGAGGCTAGATTGTTGCAACTGCACCTTTTTGGTGTTTAGTTTGTAAATGACAGGTAGCAAGTGATCGACTAGTCGGTTTAGCTAACCCTTTTGCTTTAATTCCTACTCTGGAGCTACCATGCCCGAACTAAACGAGTGCTAGATCTTGCATTAATTGCGTGTATTATTAAGGTGTAAGTTTGTTGTAATGTGCAGTACTACAAAAGCATTTCAGTCTATTTAGTTCTAACTTATGTTAGTCTTGTGTAACTAGGCTTTACAACTTCAGCTCCTCTGGTCGTTTCAAACCTCTCTTAACAATTTGGATGGAGTTTTTATATTCTTCTGGTTTTTGGTGCTTCAAAATTAATTATGTATTGCCTGGACTAAAGAGATATGTACAAATGTTCTTGCTGAAATGTAAGATAAGGCTTTGATTGGGCTCCGTGCATAGCGCGGGAGCTTAGTTTGCCCTTGCCTCGTTATGACGTGATAAATGGTAAAGAAGTATTAGGATTATATATAAGCTGCTTGCCAGCAGGTTCATCAGATGCTAGCTCCCAATAATCATGAAACTGCAGTTGACACAGGCAATAACTGGATAGTTAAGACTGTTGAGAAGAAAACCCACTTAAAGAAAAAATGGTTTCTGAATGACGTTTCATAATTACGCTATAAACAATAACAAATTATGAAAAGTTTTCTCCTATATATATTCTGCTTTAATCAAAAAGCTAGAATAATAATACCGTTATGATAAATGAAGATAATAAAAAAATAAACAAAGAATATGAATTTATCATATATCTTTTATAAATTATAAAAGTCTCAATTCTTTTCCTACTCAGCAGATACTGTGTTAAAGACTTTGCATAAAGTCACAGATACATTTTATATAAAATTACTTATACACTTATAAATACCTTTCTTTACTAATAATTTTTGAAATGTGTGATTTTGAAATTTTGAAAAACTACTATAAAATTAATTAATTAATTATGAATTATAAAGTTAAATTTTGATAATTTTTTTCAAAAGAAAACCAAAAAATAAATAAAAATTAAAAGTGACCTTGTAATTACATCACTCAATCACCAACAATTCTTATCTCAGTGGAGCGCATAACAATTATATCAGTTGAAAACGTGCGAAAAGAGCTAGCAACACGCGTATATTGTGTATTTGCCATAAAATCCCGTTAGCTGCATTGATAACTGAAACTACATACCGTAAACAGAGTCTAAATATTTGCCATGTACAGCAATTCTTGCTATATAACAAATGCATAATATATTAGTTAGCTAATGAATCATTATATAATATTTATATAACCAATTGTCAAAAAAATAATAATTTATATAATCATTATAGCACATGAACATATTTTTCTAGTATAAACGGTCAACCATAGAATATCAATTCCTGAAAAGAAATGAGTCATACAATTAGTGCTAATTGAAGTGTGTGAAAATTAACATTAGTGATGAGACCGGATGTGAATAAAATAAGTTTGCCATGATATGACCATACTCGCTTACTCATTGTTAAGAAACTTTTTACAAACAAAGGTCTTGTATAAATGCTCCATTTATTTCCTGTTAATTGACAAACAATTGGAACATTTTTGAGGACAATTAATGAAAATGAAGTCTTCGTTCTCTTGTTTGGTGTGGCTTAGTACATTTGTTATTGCCAGAGGTGTGATAGGGGGGGATCT
>JBDJHY010000001.1:27154861-27175875 GCA_039654485.1 Withania somnifera | reverse complement strand
TCAACATCTCTCATAATGTGTTCTACGCTGTTGAAAGCTAGATCCACATGAGGTGTGTAATGCATAGCTAAAAAAACTGATGTTCCATATTCAAATAGCGGAGATTCACGAAGAAGTATTGCGTATATAAAATATCAATTATTTTGGACCACCAAAGCCAATTAATGTCATTTGAGTCACAATTTGGTGGGCCAAACTCATAATTGTTTGGTAATGAATTTACGTATACTATCAATTAATCAATGTGATATATTATTCCTTTGCAAATGAGAAGGCATACAAGGGTGAATGGTATAATTCCGGCAGTATTTGTGTTTGGGACTCCGTAATTGATACAGGCATCAACAATTGAATGTTCCCTACGCTTCATATGTCACAACATGGCAAGAATTTTCAGGGAGGAAAACCCACTGGCAGATCTTGTGTCCCTCTGACATTCTTGCCATAATATAGGAATATTTAATTACCTTTCATGCGAGTTATATATATATATATATATGTAAATCAGATTACACTGTTTTATGAACTGGTAAAAATTTAATTAGGCATATGAAAATTCACTTGAGATAAGTAGTTCTAGTACTAATTGTTTCCAACTTTATAATTGATATTATAGTGGAAGAATTGGGAATAAAAGAGTAGTTGCCTCCATATCTTGATCCAACAGTGGAACCTAAGGAGTTAGCTTTATCCACAAACTGGTGCATTATTGGTGTATATATTTTTCATTTTTCATTTTTCATTTTCCTTTTTTCTTTTCTTATTTTTTTTATATGTAAATATTGATCATTCGTTTTTTGATGAAAATTAAATGCAGCCAGTTCTATCAATTCAAAAACAGTTAGAATTGTTTAAAGAATATATTGAGAAACTTAAAGCTATGGTTGGAGAAGCAAGAGCCTTAGAAATAGTTTGGAACAACCTTTATATAATAATTACGGGGCACAATGAGATTCAAAAAAACTACTTTTTTTTAAAAAAAAAAAAATAATATTCCTTCGACTAATTCCGCCCTATAAATTTTATAAGAATTTGTAGTTGAGTTTCTTTTGTTCAGTTTAATTTTTTATACATTTTTTTTATTTGAAGGTGATAAATAAGATAATTTAAAAGGTGTTAGAAAATCAAAACATTCAATAATTTAAGCATATAACTTGTTTTATGAAAATAATATCACGTGACTTGAATATATATATCACAGAAAATATACTTATTAATTCAATTTCAAACAACAACCGTTTCCTCCAATTCAACTAAGGCAAGTTATAAGAAATGGATAACTGAGTTTATGAATTTTCTCAGAAGAAATAAATAAATAAATGAACGGCGTATGTTTATGGGACGGGTGCTAAATTACGCGGTTCCACCACTTTCCAAGCTCCTTCTTTGCTTACTCCAACACTCAACTCTTTGATAAATTGCCCCCAAAAAACCTATCTTTTTCTCTTCATCTACTCCTAACAAAAATATCCAAGAAAACAAAATGGCTCATTCTTGCATAGCCACAACTTCCTCAATAACTAAACTCAATTCCCCAATTCTCCCATCTGGTTCACAACCCCACCTCATATCCCTACCATTGAAGCATCTTTCTTTCAGGTACTGACATGGGTTTGTCACTTTTTACTTGTATATATGTCACTATTTTTATCGAAGTTTCGATTTTTTTTGGTTATCATCCAGGAAAGTGAATAATAGGGGAAATAGGACTGTGAAGGCTGTGTATTCGGGAGCTGATTGGGATTCAGCAAAGGTTTCACGTTCAGAAATTTGGTCTATCAGGTTTTATCTCATTCTTCCTAAATAGGAAATTTGTTTTCTGTTTTTAGTTAGCAGGAAATTCAAAGTGGGAAGAACACTTTTGGTTCTTCTTCTTAGGGTTTCTTATGATTTATGAGTGGATGAGGGGAAAATCCTGGGGCTATGACTAGTGTAAGACATTGCTAAGAGATATGGGTGCAGATGCCTATATCCTATTTAACATGTTAATTTGTCTTATCTATGACTACAGTAGTAGTAGTAGAAGAAGAAGAAGAAGTTAAGGGAGCGTTATTAAGTTAGATTGCTTTATGAAAAAATATTACATGAAAGCACAAACATTGAATAGCGGAAGGAATTTTGAATTCTTGAAAGTCCTGAAACCTTAACGGTTGGTTGTTAAAAAAATGTATGCGATAAGATTGTTAGTGGAATGGTGTCAAAAAAATTTCCGAAATGGGAAGGGGTTGTTTGGTAAATGGGATAAGGTGGGATATCCCAAGATTAAGTCTGGGATAAGATTTATACTGTGTTTGATATATGGTATAAATTTATCCCACTATCAAATGCAATGTAAATCTTATCATTGGCGTAATCCTGGGATATCTCTTCTTATTCCATCCAACTTGGGATTATTTTATCCCATCTCTTAAGCGGGATAAATTAGTCGAGGGATTATAATCTCGCAACTATAATCCCAAGATAATTTAGTATGCGTACACACGAGCCCAAAGAGTTCTTATAAATTGATTCAGAGGAAGTACTGCTTTTATTTATGTTTTCTTTTCCTTCTTAAAAAGAATTTTGTAAGCTCTCTATAAAATAGATCGAAGGGTGTTGCTTTAGGTCATTATGGGATTTTTTAAATAAAAGATCCCATTATTGCAGAACTCATAAGTTTTAAAATTTCTTTGTTAATGACTTAAGTTACTTTGTCATCCTATGTGTCACAGAAATATGTAATATCTTATAACTTTTCCTTTGTTATTGAGTTTTGCAGAGATGACGTACAAATGCCATCGTCACCTTATTTTCCTACATATGCCCAAGGTCAAGGACCCCCACCGATGGTACAAGAACGATTTCAGAGTGTGATCAGCCAGCTCTTTCAATATGTAAGAATTTGTGTTCTTATGGTAGATTTAACATTCACCGCAAAGTTTCAATGTACTTGCTAAAATATTAACTCCTGTATTATTATTATTATTATCTTGTAGAGGATCATAAGATGTGGTGGAGCAGTTGATGATGATATGGCTAATATCATAGTTGCTCAGCTTCTTTATCTTGATGCTGTTGATCCCACAAAGGTATATTTTCCAGACTGCACTTTTTTTCATGGGATAGACTTGGTTAAAATATTAGATGTTTTGATTTCAAGTAGATTCTGCATTACGCATTCCTTTGGTAGTATATATCATCTTTTGTATTTATAAACGTTAATCCATTTTGTTTGCCTAAGTATGATCTGTTTACTGCTGAAATGCCTGAGCAACTTACTTTTTCTTGCCTCTTTTCAGTACGTAATTTTCAGCATTTCATGTCAATTGACATACCAGCATAACTTCTTTGCTTGAACTAGCTTACTGAGGCCACAGTGGCCCAGTTATGCGTGAACCAAACGAGTGAAGAAAGTTAAGGCCTAAGAGTGACCTGTGAAAAGTCCACCTTTTCTTTCTTTCTCTTGGACTATTCTTATAGACTGATGTAGTCGACAGCCCGTATAACATGAAATACGAGTGAAGAAAGTTAAGGCCTAAGGGAGACCTGTGAAAATTCCACCTTTCCCTCTCTTTCTCTTGGTCTAATCTTATAAACTGATGTAGTGGACTGCTCGTATACCATGACAATATGAGGCTTGCTCCTTGATCAGCTTCATATAAAGAGAATAAACCTTGCTTATTGAACAAGAAAGAACACAAAGATGCTGCTATGGTTTTATTTATCCAGCTCTGCTCCTCTTTTGACATATTCTTGTGACTTTTGTAGGAGCATCCTTTTTCAGTGAATTGTTTAATTCTAAAACTGTTGTGGTCCAGCCCTTCCCCGACCCCGCGCATAGCGGGAGCTTAGTGTATCGGGATGCCCTTTTTTAAAAGGAAAAAAAACTGTTTTCCCCCCTACTTTTTTTAGCTACATCCTTTTGTTTACTTCTTAGGCGGATTTCTTTTACTTCAGCTAAGCACCTCTTTAATTTACTATGCAGGACATTGTCATGTATGTCAACTCTCCAGGAGGGTCAGTTACAGCAGGTACAACCAAGTGTTTCCAGTAAAACTCATATTTCTGTTGTCAATTTGCCATAGTTATTTCAGTTTTATCGCATTGTTGAATTGTTATAATCAGATTTCATTGTCTACTTCAATGCATGGTTTATCAATTGCTATGCGTCTATTATTATCTCAGGAATGGCCATATTTGATACCATGCGACATATTCGACCTGATGTCTCTACTGTCTGTGTTGGACTCGCTGCAAGGTACTGATTTGGTTACTTATGTACCTTTGTGGTTCTCTAAGAAGGTGATCTTACCATACAATGTTGCTTGTGATGCATACTTACGTGAAAATCATCTGTACACAACTCACGATAGGACTATGTGGCATTTTAGTGTAGGTTCTCTTATTTTCTTATTTAATGAAGTAACTTTCCAGTTTCTTTTATGTTATTGGCATTTTTGACAGCCTCTCATTTCATCTAGGTACTCTGCACTCTTCGGTAGTTTACATTTCTCTGTTTGAGGCCAAAGTTCACCAATAATAGCTTCTTTTTCACCAGAATATAGGGAAATGTTTTGAAAATTTGGGGATTAAATTTGCTGTTCCTTCTCCTCTTCCTACCTTTTATTCTTGCTTTCCTCCTTTTCGTCATACTTAGCCCCTTTTTAAAAGCCCTCTTCCTATACTGTGCCAGTTCACTTGATCCCAAATTCCTGAGGACTTCCTTGAATGGAGAAGTATACAATGTCAAAGAAATTAAACTAATATGAATTTATTATGTGTGTTTGTCTAAATGTGTTATTTGATACTACTTTCACGTTGATGTACATCACTTTTACGATCTACTCACCTTTCAGGCAGCTATTTCCTTAACCTTCATAAACAATTAGATGGGTGAGTGGTGGAACCCTTTGCAAGTTTATCTCAAAAATTGTTTTGTCAATTGGGACTTAGGATTTAGTTACAGCTGGAATTTATGGAGTCTATTTTACTTTTTTGTAGACCATAAGGTGATCACCTTAGTCTTTTTTCATGGAATAGATTGATTGCCTCCTTAGCTAATTTATGTTTTGCGGCATTGCAGTATGGGGTCTTTTATTCTCAGTGCTGGCACTAAAGGTAAAACGGATAGCTGATTCAAGGCTCAAGTCTTCTTTATGCTATACTTCTAGTTTTCTGTTCTTAACTTTTCATGTTGTTATAACCTTGAAGGAAAGAGATATAGCTTGCCAAATTCAAGGATAATGATTCACCAGCCTCTTGGTGGTGCTCAAGGTGGCCAAAGTGATATAGATATACAGGTAAGCTACTCCCTTTACTGTAAGCCACAGTTTCTATTTCAAAATGTTGAATTTAGGAGTCAATGTTGTGCTATAATAGTTAATAGAGTACCCCATCCGATTTAAACTTCCATTGTGGAATCCCTATTCCCGACTCTGGAATATATTGTGTTTTGCTCAATATGCTGACAGATAAAATTACATTTGAAAGTGGTGATATATAAGGTAAAGGATCCAATTTTTAACTTCCCCAGTCTGAAATTCTGACCTGAAAAGCAAAATCAGCTGCCACAAAAAACTTACAAAGAAGGACCTGTGGACTACTTGTACAACTTCATAACCACTATTCCCACAAATGGGTCTGGGGAAGGAATCTTACCCCAACCAGCGACCACTTGTCCCCCCCAAAAAAAAATAGATCGATGGAACGAGTAGCTTTGAAAAATGCAACTTGTAATGGAAACTTAGAAGGAAGTTTCCAGTTCTGCGTTTATGTAGAGAATGCTTAACAAGTGGGATAATGTTGCGATAATCTTTATACATTCATGTAGAGAATGCATCTATTTTACGACAATATTCCCCTTGGGATTGAGACTTGTATTTAGCTTAGACAATTTTTCTATGATGCTGTTTAATACTCCAGCTTATTTACACTAGTTAATCAGAGCTTATAGAATTCTGTTCCTAAAATTGTGAAACTTGTATTAAATTATTACTTTGAAATAACTATGTCAAATCATTTCTACTTTTCATGCTAAGAAGCCGAGGCAGACATAAATGCATGCTCTTTGTTGTACAACTCTAGTATGCGTAATTTGGTAACGATGAGATACTTACTGCTAAATCAATGTTGACAATGATGTCCAGGCTAATGAGATGTTGCATCACAAAGCAAATTTGAATGGTTACCTTGCCTATAACACTGGTCAAAGCCTTGAGAAGATTAACGAGGACACTGATCGTGATTTTTTCATGAGCCCAAAGGAAGCTAAAGAGTACGGGCTAATCGATGGTGTCATCTTGAATCCAATGAAAGCCCTTCAACCACTTGCAGCTGCTGCTGAAGAATTGTAGTTTTTATTGCAAGGGAGGTCAATTTTCTCCTATCGTTTTGCTCTTCCCCCTGGATTATTAATACGGTCATGACTATAGATTGTAATTGATCACTGGGTTTTGGATAGACATTGTATTCCTGCTTCCAGGAGCAAAAAGTGTGCGAAATTTTACATGTTCATCTGAGTAACAGTTTTGAGAGAGTGTAGTGTACCTGCCCAAATGTAATAGACGTTTTCGCATTGGTGCCCAAAGTAATTCACTAGTTTCATCTTTCGTCTAATAACAATCGAGTTCATGGCATGCGTGTCCAAGAAATTTTTTCTCCCTTTTTGTTCATTGTCTGTTTTTTGAGCCAGATCATTTCGTCATCCCATTATAGGCCCTCTCTGAATTGAGCCCGTTAGGAAATAAGAAAATCTGGACTAAGTGTGCCTATAAACACCTTGGTAAATTATTAAAGAAGAAGCATGCGTTGGTGGTCAAATATTAAAAAGCTGACAAATGATAAATGTTCCGAGAACCTTGGTACTAAAATGAGGTATTTATACTGTGCCTTTAAGAAGTGGCAGTGGGATTTGCAGAAAAGGACTAAACTTGGTATCACCCCAAGTTGACAGATGAGAGGTGGAGGGAGGCCTTTCACCTGGTATCTGTCCTTGCCAAGACAAAAAGGGCTCCATTATTTCCTTTTGGTTGTGTGATAGAGGAAGTAATACATTTCATATGGGATATAAGCAATTGTATACTTCCAACTCAAAAATATGAATTTTTCCATTTTGAGCACAAACTTTGTCACTTTCCATCTGTAGTCGCCAACGAAGTTGATTGGTATCCTAATAATTGCAACTTTTCCAGCTAAAAGTTTGGGCGTTTCTTGAATTTGTGTTCCCAAAGTAAATAATAAATAAAATGAGTCATTTAAATCCTGGAAACTAGTTAGTGCTTAGGTTTCTTAATTTTTCAAATTAGACAGGCAAAATGAGATATTAACTTTTAACATAATGAATAAGACAGAAAGATACAACTATCAAAATGCAATTTCAAATTCCACAATCTTTTTTTCTTCCTTTTAAATGTTCCGAAGCAGTGCAGTACTTTTTTCCATCATCATTATCTCGTAATGTCTTTACTTGTACCCACATTTTCATTGATTTTAAACCACAAATATTATCAATTAAAATAATACAAACCTATTTAAATTGGAATTTTATTAGTTAAATTTATATACGACATAATTTTTTAGGAATCATCCTAATATATTATAAGCTAAATTCAATTATGAATTTTCCAATATATCCATTGTTATAATTGCTATCCGTATTAACTTATTTTCACCTAAATTTAATATGAAAAATTTGATTGCACTAAATTACTATTACTTAATTTTATTTTCTTATTTAAAGTACTTAAACTATTTAAATGAAAATTTAACTATTAAATGCATAATGGAATTAACAAAATAAACTCCTTTCTTCTTATAGTTCAAACTTACCATTTGAAAATCTTTTTATTAATTAAGTTTTTTTAAAAAGTATTTTCTTAATAAATTTTGTTGTGGAAATGTCGAATGGCTAGTTTTCATGTATCACTTGGTTTAACCTCATGTTAGACTACCCTTCTTTTAAAATAATATAAATTTATATTGTTGAGCATGTACATCTAATAATTGAATTTTATTTAATTTAGTCTAAGAACTAAAAAATTTCGTAACTACAATTCAAAGACCACAATAGATTGCACAAAATCAGCTAATTAATTAGTTATGTTTCTACTTAATTAATTTCATTAATAGTAAACTATTGTTACTTAATTTTAATTTCATTTATTTAAAAAACTTAAATTTAATTATTTAATGTACACTCAAATCAAACAAACTCTTTATTTTTATAATTCAAACTAGCCATTTGAATTTTTTTTATGAATTAGTTTTAAGAAAATATATTCTCTTACCATTATCAATTAAATATTTTTATTTAGATTCTTATTAAATTTTCTCAAATAAATTTATTGTAAAACACCAAGTGGCATTGTTCTTGATATGTCACTTGGTTAAACCACAAGCTAGACTACCCTCCTTATAATCGTGACAATCTTACAATTTATGAAATGTTTTAAAAAAAATCAACTCTTATATAATCTTATCAAATGAGTAAATTATTGCTCACAAACAAGGTATCAAAATATTATAAGCGCTACTTTAATAAATCACAAATTTCTAAATTTTTTTTTATAAATAAATATTTACAATTACATGCTATTACATTCGATTTCAAATACAAAATCCAAAGTCCTGTCTTTTTTGGATTAGAGATTGAATTTTGTACAAATTTCGTAACGAACGCTGATTTTTAAATATGGAATCCCAAATAATATGGCCAAGTACCTACTAAAAGAAAAAAAAAATATTATGGAAGTCTGTCTGCCAGAAGTTTAAGATGGAAGTTCAAAAAAAAATTTGCAAATAAGTCCTTAATCAGAGGTTTTGGATTTGAGTCTCAATGGACATAGAGTCGCATTTATTAAGGAGCGTTTTACCTTTTTAATGTAAAACTTTTCGATGCAAATCTGAATTTAATCAAACTCAAACATAAATAATAAATACCGAATAAAAACTAAAAAAATAATTTGGAATTGCATGAAGTGAAATATGAGAGTATAACAGAGATCCATATTTTGCGGAATGGAACCTAACCCCCACAGTCTGTACCCTTTGAAGCAGTATAATTGTCCTTCTTTACCAACAATAAATAACAAAGCAAATTCCATTTTCTCATACATACTTCAATTTGGCTGTGTATGTGTAGGTCCTTCAATTTCTCCTTTTATCCAAACATCAAATGTAACCTACCTTGCTTGTCTTGACCTTAAGTTTTCATGTCATCCACCCATTTTCATGGCTTGCCTCTGGAGGTTACGTTCTATATATGCTTCGCCCATGAGTCAAAATTCATAAATAGAAAATATTTATATATAAGATAGGGAAATGCAATGTGAAGTGTGGGAGTCGGGGTAGGGTAGGGGGCTTTGAGCATGGGGATATGTAGTAAAATATTATACGTGACACCTTTTTTATTTTTTTTATTAGGAATGAAATTTAGCTTGCTATGAAAATCAAATCTTCACTTGTGTGTATTAAATTTGATTAATCCAGTAACCCCACTATAATGAGGAAGACACAAAGAAAGTGCTTAATACTACCCTATTGGAGAGAGTAATAAATAAGTTTCGTCCGATGTTGAGAGAGCACTTTGCCTAAAGCTAAAACAATCCAAATTAATTTCAATATAAAAAAGTGTTGGGGCCTATTATCATATTGGAAGCTAGCTAGCTAGCTAGCTATATTTATATAACTATTAGGAACATGTTCAGGATCCTAAGATTTTTTATTTGTTTTTTAATTCTAGAAATTAATACGAAAGACAAATAGTTTATTAAAAAAAGAACATGTGATGGCTAAGAGGCTAATCATTTGATAACCAAATTAACAAATTCTTTAGACAAATCATGTTTTAGGACAAAAAGGGAGGAGAATCGTGACTTTCTCCAAAGTCGTCAAAGATTTGCTTCAACTTTGGAGATCACATTTGATTACTTATTTATTTAGTGGTAGTGGTAATACTGTGTCTTAATTAGCTATCAAACATGCTTTTCCATCAGAATTATTTTCACCTCAATTTGGCATATAGATACTGCATTTTATTACTTTCAAATCCATTATATTCCTATTATCTTTTATCTATATCCTCTAATACAACATTCGAGTTGTCATGCTATTTATATTAAAAAGAACATGTTATTTTTTTCTTCAATTATAATATAAGCAGCATTCAAGGATAGCCTGGTGATCAGTGAAAAATCACTGACATGTTAAGTTAAAATTTAGTGGAGGCAAGAAAATATAAATACTATAAACCAGATTAAAAACTCAGACGAGTAAACAATTATGGAGTTCTTCATTTGTCTTAATTTATTTATCTTACCTTTCTTTTAAGTTTATTTCAAACAAGAATGTCTATTTTTTTTTTTTTAACAACTTTTTAACTTCTTACTTTCTACGAAGTAGAAACATGTAATTCGACTAAATTAAACATCAAACATAAACACAATGAAGAGAGGGGAGTAAGTGAGGTTTAGGTAGGTTGTATGTATGAAGAGTATAGTACTCCCTAGGCTACTTTTCTTTTAACACAAGTAGCTAGCTTTTGAATGACTCAACACAAGAATGCATGCTTGTGTGATCAACAATCCATCAAACAGTGGAGCTACAAAAAAGGCGTGACAGCAGTTACTTAGTTTTACCTAGATACCCATACATACATACCGATTTGTCACCTCAACTTCTTATCTTTTTACCAGAACGCCTTCCCACTGATTGACCACTCATATGTATTCATATAATACTTCCTATTACCATGGTTTAAACTTTAACCTCTCTCTATATCAGTTTTTTTTTTTTAATGTAATGTAATATTTTACACATTTTGCAATAACAATAAATAAGAAAAACAATATTCAGATACACCACCACGGTAAAGAAGTTTGAATATAACTCCCTCGTCTTAATTTTTAAGATCAGACTAAAAGTATATCAAACAAATTAGGACGAAAAAAATAATAGTAAGTTTATTTTGTGTTTTTCTTATTTCAAAATGACTGGACTTTTAAAGTATTGCTCATCAGAAAATTAAAATATTCGAAAAGCCCCTCAGAAGTTGCCGGAAATCCTAATATGAATAGCAATGACATGTGACTATCATATCTACTTAAATTGGAAAACCACCCACTAATTTTAAAATAAATTCTAATTAGCTCTAAGAGTTTTCAACAACCTTTCAATATGTCAAAATTAAGTATCAAAACTGAATGAACAAGTATTTATATTACCCTATTTTTAGTAATTATAATTGACCAAAAAATGATTCAATATGTCAAAATTACCCCTCAAGTTTGGAATCTCTGCAATGTAGGCTCCCAAGTCTTGAATCATCTTCCAAGCTATCTTCCAAACTGGAGAGTGCCTCCATTGACAACCATTTATGAGCTTTAGAGTCCCATTTGGTGCCTTGAGGCCATCCATGACTTGGTTCCCCTCGGCTAGATCTTGTAGTGTAGGTCTAGCACGATTGGTGTTTTCTTGGATCGTATCACATAGAAAAAAAAATAACCAAAAAACTAAAATGACAAATTGCTTAAATGCACGAACAAGCATGAGTACCATGAGAATAATTGGCTAACACTCTCAACTGATTGGAGTTAAGATTACCAAATTCTGAGGAGTCGGTGTGTGGCACCAGGATATAGACTTCAGTGCTATAAAGCTTAGATAGCATTTTCTTATAATTGGCTAAGGCCTCAATCTTATAGCTTGCAAATAGTCCCTCTCCCCCAATTTTCAAGGAATCCTGTTCGTTATTCTCTAAAGCAATAATATATTAGCTTAGCCTCAAAACATTTTTTTTTTAGTTTTGCATTGTAGCACAAACTGATCTTGGGATTGTTATTCCTTCGCCTGGACGCATACAAATTCAGTTTCTTTACTTTGCTTTTCATTATATTTGATTCTTATTAATAATCTAAATTTAGTAATCAGTGTAAAACAAAGTTAAATATTAATGCATGTTATTGACCTACGTATAAATTTAATTGTTTTAAAATCACAATAAACAAAAATAATATATAATTTTCTTAACTAATCTTTATATCACTGATTCATATATAACTGCAATCAAATATCAAATGACTCCTTGTAATTTTATTGAAAATAAAATCATAAACCTTAACAGATTGTTAGTTGATACATTATAAGCGGTGGTAACACAAAATATTACAAGTCATTAATTTTATATTTGAAAACAAAATACAAGCAAAGATGAAGAAGTCGTTTACTAACATTTGATATACAGAGTAAGTACGTAACTATAGTGGTAGATTACACATTTTGGGCTGGTTTGGTTGAACAAGTTATTTTGGGATTAACTATTTAGGGATTAGTTGTTCCACCTTTACTCAATAAGGGACAAAATTAACACTATAACTAATCTTAAGATGAGTTATCCCATGTATTTTATCTCAATCAAACATGAGATAGGTTCATCCTAAAAATAATCTCAAAAATTAATTATCTTTATCCCTCGTATTCCTTAAAGGATTGCATGATTGGTTGGATAAGCACTATATTTCAAAATAAAATCATGAAATATTAACCAATTTAGATTTTTTTAAAATTTTACAGGAGAACTTGTTTTTTAATAAATTTAGTTTTTTATTTTTTACACATAAAAAAATTTATTTTTACACATCAGAAATTTTAAAAAGATATTTTTAAAATTAATTTTGTAAAAGATCTCATTTTCTCTATTTTTACAATGTGAATATTTCTTATCTAGGACCATTAACAAATAGTACTACTAGTGTAATGTACTATATGAGTTGCAGATTTTAATTTGGGAGCGAATAAATGCCTCACTAGAAATGACCCTAATGTGTTGGATAGCGTGGGAGAAGGTGCGCGCTATAAACCAAAAAGTCCCCATTTCAAGATTTTCTGGCGTTGGGGGTTACTATGTTACCCCCCACGGCCCCTTAGCTTTATCTTTCCCATGTCCCTCCATTCCTTTCCTCAAACCAACCTTTCTTTCTTCTCCTCTGTGACCATCGGCTCACTACTTCTATACTCGTTTTGTTACAAATTACCTGTTTTCTAAGTAAAAACAAATGTTTATATATTCACAAGTTGAAAAGATAAACCATCCTAATTACATAATATTCAAATTTTCATTTTTTTTAAATTTTAATAAAATAAATAATATTTAAATATAATTTTTTTTAAAAAAAATAACTATTAAATTTGTTGTCACGCTAATTGAAAATATTAGGTAATGTGCTGACTTTTATGTTTAAACTTCACATATAAAGAATTAGAGATAAATGTAGTACATGGATCTTGTCTTTTTATTATGTTGAAAAATAAGATCGAATTGTAAATGATATATTCTTATATACTCAATGATAGCATGTAAATCCAATAGGAAGCATACCGGCTTGAACCCTTTAAACACCTCGCTCGCTTCTCTTTCATTTCCTTTCCCCCCCACTATTCACTTTTTTGGACATCTTCCCCAACTATTTCACTAGTAATATACAAATTACAAAGTCTGGTCTTTATCACCTTTTTTTATTTTATTTTATTTACTAACTCCAAAAAAATATAATTAAAGTAGCTGTCGACCTAAGCTTTGGGGCTTTTTCCAGGTGTCTATCTCTATCTCTTCCATACACCTATTCCTCTCCCACTCCCAGTTTCTCTTACGAAATCAAGGGTTATATATAGAAGGGTTAAAGGACTATATATATCAGTTGATGGATTTTGTAAACTACTTGTTTTTACATTACACTGTATACTAACTTTTTGATGAGATGGATGAGTTGAGCAAACTTCATTCTGCTATTGCATGTTCGCGTACTAGTACTGGACAACAAGTAGGGGGGCCTCCAATGAATGATGATGATACTAATAATCTTCTTCTAGCGGCTGTTCAACATCATCATCAATTAGAAGTTGTTGCTGCTGCTGATCACAATAATAACAATAATAGTAACAAAGAGACCATGTCAGATCTTATTAAAGCACAGATTGCTAATCATCCTCTTTACCCTAACTTACTTTATGCTTATCTTCAATGCCGTAAGGTAAATCCATACCCATCATCTGTTGGTGTTCACTGTTGTGTTGTGTTTATTTTTATATATACATGCCTTCTTATCGAATCGTTGTTTATTTTCAATCATTTGGGCACATAAAGGTTGGAGCACCGCAGGAAATGGCATCCGTTCTCGAAGAAATAAGCAAAGAGAACAACTTAATAACCAGTTGCCACAGTACTGAAATTGGAACTGATCCAGAACTTGATGAGTTTATGGTGATAACAAAAACTAAACCCACACGTCTTTTCCTTTTTCTATACTTAGAAAGAGGGTTTTTAATTTTTGTTATGTTTGTGTGTTTGAAGGAATCATATTGTGCGGTATTAGTGAAATACAAGGAGGAGCTATCAAAGCCGTTTGATGAAGCCACGACATTCTTGAATAACATAGAGTCACAGCTTAGTTCCCTCTGCAAAGATTGCTTAATCACTTCAACAAGTTTCAACTCTAACAATAATTATTATCTATCTGGTACTACTGTAGTATTCTTTTTCTTCTTAATTAACTAATTAACTATAGTGTTTGCTGTGTGTTCGTGTGTGTGTATTTTCTTGGGGTTTGAAACTAGTGTTTGGTCAGAAATACTATTCCGTTCAACTTTTGAGGAGATTATTGATTTGGACTCCCTGTACTTTAGGTGGCCCCTTTCTGTATTAGGGTTACCAGATCGATGTTAGTAGTAGGCAGGCAGGCATGTTTGTGTAGCCTTGGAAATTGATACTTTTTCCATGGAACTACTGTTACTGTCAGACTTTTTTTCTTTCTTTATTATCTCCCACCACTGGACTTAAATACTCCAAGCTGGCTTTTGATAATTTTTCTACTGAGCTGGGGTTTATCCCAACCAAACTCTTTACCCCACAAATGTAAAAATAAGATCTGCATATATTCACTTGTGAGACTACACTGAATTTGGTCAACAAGAATTAATAAGGTTTTTTAATAATCTCCAATATAGTGCTTTTACAAGGTATGTGTATTCACCATAAATTTTGCGTTTTTACTTGCTATGGACTTATTGCCAAACATGTTAGATTCGGCTATATGAATCATCACTGTTTTTGTATCCGCTCCTGTATATAATTTTAGATGACTCATGAGTGAAATTTTTCTACTAATATGAATGAAGAGCAGATGTGAAAATTAATTGGAGAAACAAACGAAATGTAGGAGATCTTATTAATCAGATTGTCATGTAGTGCATTTTAGGTGCTTTATAATTTATTTGGTGTGTGCTTTTTTGTGCTGAAATTGCCTTAATCTGTGATGCTAAAAACCTACTCGTTTTTTTAACTCGAGTTTTCATTAATAATCAAAGAAAGTATTTTACATTTTAATGGAATCCCACATAGATATGGTTTACATATGATAAAAAAACTTGAATGTTTTCTTTGTTGCTGATGATATTGAACATATAGTCGATAGGATCAGGCCTAAAATGTATAGATGATATGCAGGTCCAAATTAGTAGATGGTGTACTAGTTTCATGACCTAAGGAGCATTAATCACTTTGTTTCAATGTTAGGGTACTGAAGAAAAACACACCTGCACATACACTTGTGAATTGTTTAGCTTTGAAATTGGGTATATGTCTGTCTCTTATATTCATTTTTTTGGTAGACACATGAAGTACCAACACTTCTAGACATGGTTTAGGGCCTTGAGGCATTGATTATGCATTTAAATTGTTATGATAGATTTCTCAATGTGTCTCTTGTATAATATGTAGTCACGTCATTTTTTAGACCTTTAATTTTTTTGCGTCAGATCATGTCACAATTTGTCCTAACTCATTTGTATAGTCATGTAACTGTGCTTGTATGTCTACGGATTCTAACAACTTTGGGAGCAAGTGGTACTTCCAGATAGAGAAGTATTTGAAAAGGCCAATGCAACTCCAATGTTTTTTCTTAGGAGAGGATATCTTTTCTCATAGTTCAGAGAGTGACAAATTGATAATTACTATCAGTAGCTGCTAGGCATGGATGTTACGAGCACCTTTTGTAACAAGACCTTAAATATTCTTAATTGATTTGTTAACTGTAACTGGTGACCTCTCTGCGCTGCTGTTGAGATGGAATATTTTTTTTCTTATTTACTTCAAACATAAAGATGTATCATATCTAGTTGTCTTACTGCTTTTGATTTTTGCTTTTTCCTGTGTCCATGTCTCTCTATCCATCCAGGCTGAGCATTTCCTTGGCGTTTCTTTGTGTCATGAATGGATATTTCCTTCATGATTTCCTTTTTTCTTGACTATGTGCTGCTAGACTTTGAATTAATTCAAGATTTCACCAAGAGACAATCAGAATACTAATTAAGAGGACCAATGGTTTACTACTTAAATATGATAGTCATAGATATGTAGTTTGCTGAGATAAATCTCCCAGTTTTATTAAACTTAATTCTGTTTGTAATTTTTGAAATCTACTTAGCACAAGTTATGTTTTACATGCTTCTTTTCATCGTTCAAGAGTTCATCAAACTTAACATTAAAGCTAAACGAGGATAGGATGTGTTCTTTATCATAGCTCGGGTTGGGCCTGTAAATCTGAGCCAGTATTCGGCATTTTGTTTGCCACTTCAAAAGAGTACTTCACACAAGTCACTGTAAGTTCTAATTCCTCGATTTGACAAGACAATTTTGTATTAGGAGAGACACAGAGGATATAAGAGTATTTTTTTCACTCCTTTCACATCTTCTCACGTCATTCAATTTTTTTCTCTTAAAAAGATCCTTGGGCATAGTAACTTTGTCTATGTCTTATGTGCTTGATTCATACATCTTTCCTAAAGTACTTGTGTGCCCAAATAGAAATTTAGCTTGGATTATGATTTTTGTGTTGCTCGATTTGTTCAAAGCAGCGACTGTTTAAGAAATACTATGTTTTGACAGCTTGAACCTAGGATAAATTAGCTGCTTCTATTCAGTGATGCACCAATGCTTTGATTCAGTTTACAACTTAATTTACTTTGGCCCAACTACTGATCTTTCCAGCACTGGAAGTTTAGCCTTACAGTTTTAATGTGACGATAGTATATTCGCAGTTTCCCAGTTTCAAACACCAAATCAATTGAAATACCAGTTTCCCTTTCTAAATGATGGTTAAAGATTTGCTTTTGTTTTTCCCCTCTTTGCTATTTACTTTGTCTATATTATTCAGGGTGCGAATAGGGTAACTATGAAGTGGAGAATTTAGTTATTAGAGCTGTATGCTGTTTGAAAACAAAATCCTTTTGAAATTTGGATAACTTTTTCCTGAATCCCTTGTGAATTGTGATGACCAAACTAAAGCAAGCATATTTAAACTGTGCAAGAATTAGATTCTGTTGCTTCGTATGGTTTCTGCTGTCCTGATATGTAACATCTCCATGTTACCATGTGCTGCAAAATTTGTGTATGTGTTGCATTAGCTGGATCTTTGTATGATATCTTAATTAGTATTATGCAATGGTGAAATGTTTCATGATTAATCGAGATATGATGCTAAAAGCGGGCAACATGGATCTGTTCAACTAGAAGTTGTGGTGGTACTTGGTTGATTTGGTCATTTAGTGGATATTGGAATCAAATTTTTGACGTACTTGTTCTTATTTAATTAATTGGTTAAACATTGTCTTATACTATTGCTCGAGCCTATAAAGTATTCCGTAGAATAGTGTTGCGTGATCTGAGATTTTCTTTTCTTAAAATTGAAGCATATCATATGAAGAATCTTTAATTTTGAATTTAAAAGAGGTGGCATGCCAGGTGATGTATGCATACGAGCCCTATTGATTTATGTTAGATGTCCATAACAGATGAAGCAGGTGGTACCTCCGAAGAGGATCTAGGCTGTGTGGAGATGGAGGTCACTGATAGTCAAGAATCTTCAGCTAATCGTGAAGGTGATAGTGAACTAAAAGAAATGCTGATGCGCAAATATAGTGGCTACTTTAGCAGCTTGAGAAAGGAATTTTTAAAGAAGAGGAAGAAAGGCAAGTTACCTAAGGATGCAAGAAATGCATTGCTGAACTGGTGGAACATCCACTATCGATGGCCTTATCCCACGGTAATTTCTAATAGTACTTCTTTTTGGAGCCAATCGTCTAAGGATGTCTCAAACCTATGCTTAGCTATATTATATGCTGGTAGAACTCTCTAAGGAGATCTGGCTGAACTAATTCCTATTTTAACTGGTCTTCAAAGTTCAACCATTATGTATAGCATTTGTGTCGACTGGCACTGCTATTTAGTTTTACACCTTTGGTTTAATGGTCATTATTATGAGTTAGATCTTCTATCCGAATGTAAGGTTAGTTTGATTAACTTTTTACGTACTCGGACACGGCAAATGATTTTACACAATAAATGTATTTTAACATGTTGCACCAGGTAACCTGCTAATTTCTAGTTATCTAAACTTTTACTATGGATACCTATCTTTAACATTTTCAATGTATAGGAAGTAAAACTCAATTTTTATCGCTCGGCATCTTTGCATTTGCCATTGATCTAATTTCTTTATGATTTGGACGAGTGTGCAGAATCCAGGGTCATGACTAACTGGATTATAGTGCTGATAGTCAGGTTTTCTTTATTCATGAAACAATGTACCGATGACATTAATGCAGGAAGAGGAAAAAAATAGGCTATCAGAAATGACAGGGCTAGACCAGAAGCAGATAAACAACTGGTTCATAAACCAAAGAAAGCGACACTGGCGGCCATCGGAAGACATGAAATTTGCTCTAATGGAAGGTATCAGTGCTGGATCCATGTATTTCGATGGACCTGGAGGCACTTGAAATTGAGAAGGAAAAAAAAAAATACGGCTAGCTAACATGTAGTGCATAGTATGACAAAAACGTATGTATCTTGAAGTTTATATATTTTGAATTTATATTCAGAACCAAATGTTAAATCATATATTCTCTCCCAATAGTAGAAGTTACAGTTTTATACAATAGTCATATTAAGGTCACTTGTGGTCTCCCCGTCAATTAGAGATATAAATATTCTAAACTTGATCTTTTCGTGAATAAGGACGATATTAAGGAGACAAAAGTAAACCCCAACTATTAAACGAGGAAAAACGTGTTATATTCACATAATTAAAGCTTAAATTTGGTCCTTCGCAATATTTTTCATAATTTTTAATTTAAATTGTAACCTAAAAACGTTAATCCATTTAATAGTGGGGTTGTCAATCAAGTTTGAATTACAATTAAATTATTTCAATAAGGCTTATTAAGTGCGAATTTTAGTGTTAATGGGACGGAGGAGTAGAACATTTTTGTGATGGATTGTTGGCTTCAAAAAGTTTTAGTTGGATATGCTGTTTCTTACTATTTTATTGATCTTTAATGCACGTGTGATAGTTTATAATTCAAAATTTGATTTCAAGAAAATATTTGATTATAGCTTTGTAAACTTAGAAATAATAATAGTCCCTCTCTCGATATATATATTATTCTTTTGGTTTTTAGCTTTGCAACATGAATATATGATGTGTTAATTAAATATTCTTTTATTTTACACAAACCAAAAAATTTATTGAGAAAAAGACGTCGTGTGTCTTTTTAAAAATAATTAACCTAAAATTGGGCCTTTTCCATGCCATGGCCGCTCAGCTAAAGTAATGTCAATAGGTGGCCATTTTCAATCACAAAAAAGTCTCTGTCGAGAATATGTATCAAATTGCATAGTAAATAAATATTTTAATAATAAGTTTATTAAATTTATAAAAAATATGTAAGATTTATATTAAAATTGCATAGTAATTATATAAGATATGTATTTACATAAAAAAGAATTATATATATATATATATATACTGCATAAAATATGTGTATGAATATAATTGCATCTAAATATCATAAAAATATGCATTTAAATGTATCATTATTGGATAGAATATGTATTTGCATATGATGTGCATAGAAACTGCATCATTATTTGTATAAAATATGTATTTATATAAAATATGATGTATATAGAAACTGTATCAATTTTATATAGAATACAGTTTATAGGAAGTGTATAAAAATTATATCGTTATTATTATTGTATAAAAAAGTATCTATCACAATATTATATATATATAGAGAGAGAGAGAGAAATGTTATATAAAAATATATATGTTTTTAATACAATTGAATTGTTGTAATTTTTTTTTTAAAAAAAATGAAAGAATAAAAAGTAATTAATTTTTATTGACTATAAAATTGAATTAAAAAAAATGTTGACTATTCGATAATGTAAAGATAGTCTGATTTGGTTCTCCAATAAAAAGATTTGAAATATGTTAAAAAATAATTGTAATAAAGAAATTTAAGCAAAATAAAAAATATAGTGAAAAGAGAATAGTAATTTTAAAAAACAAAAGTTTCTTAAAAAATTTAAAAGCAAAAAAGAAAGAAGGGCTGGAACAGAAGTAAAGTGGCCATTTTAGGGAAATAAATTATAGGAAAGATTACATATGTGCCCCATTGTTGTCAGACTCGGATCGGATCGCTCGGTCTGATTGAAAATCGGACACCAGAATAGTTCGGTCCTCTTTAAAAACTTCCTAAAAATAACTCGGTCAAAACTCGATTCAATCGGAAAAAATTGAACAGAAAAATCGGGATTTTCATATTAAACTAAATAACATGTGGTAAAATTTGACTATTATGTTATAAAATTAGTATTGAATGATATTTTGTGGGTTAGACAATAATAAATTATGTGTTTAAATTTAAAATTGGATATATTTATAATATTAAAATATTCATTACATCATTATGACGTTATCCGAATTGAAAGAATTTTTACATACGAATCAACCGATCGGATCCATTGATCTCCGATACCTGAATTCGTACAAATCGCTTGCCAAGTCAAATCTAAAAACATTGATGTGCCCACGAGCAGCAAGCCAATTACATACCTATACTTCTTTATTTTAATGCCTCCCAAATTAATTACGAAAAATATCCATTTCCCTTATATGTTTATAGCTTTTTTAATTATT
>JBDJHY010000001.1:27124529-27151902 GCA_039654485.1 Withania somnifera | reverse complement strand
GTGGGCAGAGAAAACTCAGAGGCGGAATTGTGGTTTGAAGTTTATGGGTTCCTACAATCTCTAATTAATATGTACTACAATAATAACTGGTTCCACAGTCAAATACCTATCGATACTTAGTAGATTTTTCAATATATATATAGGTCTAGGCAAAAGTTCTGGGTTCCATGAACCCATATTTAGGCTTCTCTATCCGACATTGGGCAATACACACACACACACACAAATATATATATAGGTCTAGGCAAATTCTGGGTTCCATGAACCGTATTTAGGCTCCGACATTGGGAAAACTCTAAATGAGGCAGGGCGGTGGAGCTTCTAAATGGGGTTGGGAAGGGAAGGGCGGGGCAGAAGTTAATTTTTGCAATACTTAAGTGGGGAAGGACTTATTTGGGATTAGTTTTCGAGATAAAATATGGCCATTAGTTGTGAAGATTAGGTATATTCTTTTGTGTTAGCTTGGTATATTTCATATTTCTGATGCTTAAGTTTGATGTACCTAAAGGTTCAAATTTAGTTGTTTCATAATACTTTGTTTTTCAGTTCAAATATTTATTATAGTATATCTTCATACTTTTAGAAGTTAAACTAATACTTTCAGAAAAGAAAGCAAATCAGCACCAAATACAAAAGCTTCTAGTATGCTATGTATAAGAGCGATGGAGAAATAAGGACAACCAGGGAAAATTTGACAACTAATTGTTATTTAGAATGTCTTTTTTCAGTTTTGGGGGTCTAGAAAGGATGGCGCATTAAGGAGAGCCTATTCACTGGAAGAAGAAAAGGTAGATAGGTTATTATTAGGTAGCATATTTAATTATTAAGGATTAGCAAATTGTGAATGTGGATAAATCAAGTGGTCCGAAATGCTGATCAATATGTTATTGTAGAATATGTTATAACATGAGTTTGGATATTCAGTTGATTTTTTTTTCTGTCATTAACTATGAAAAATTAAGAGATTGATTGAGCGAGAGGCCTACAATTACAAAATTTAAACTGTCTAAGGGTGCACTGGTTTTCTTAGAATAATAATTAAAAGCTAAAGAAGAAGAAGAAATCGACAACTTAAATGGGCCGGGGCGGGAATTTTTTTTGAAATTTGCTAAGTGGGGGTCAAAATCATAGCAGATCAAGGCTTGCCTGTCCCCTCCCTTGTATAAAATAGGTACCATATATCATTTCCTCTTCACTCTCCGTTAGCAACTTTTGCTTGAAAGGAAACAAGTAAAAGGCAGATACTGATGCTATATAGGCTGAACTGATTGCAACTCTAGAGAAGATATTGGAATAACAATTCTTTTCTGTAACTTTTTATCTTTTACTTTTCATAGGCACTGTTAACTTCTCTGTAACTTGGAAACTTAGTACTAGTCACAAATCCATTTTATTTCTTTCAAGTACTCTCCTTGATCGGTTATGTAGATTTGATTTGGTTGTGATGTCATTGTTCTTGAAATTTCTTGTGTAGCGATCACCAAAGAAACTTATTATACACGTTCATATAATCTCATCTAATTTTTTTTTTTGGGTAATAGGGAGATTATTATATCATTGGGTTCGAAGGCTTGAAGCAGATATCCGCTGTTTCATTTACATATCATTTTCTTCAAGGGGCGTTCTTTCTCTTATAAAAATGTCTGTAACAGCTGGTGTAAGTGATGCAATTATTGCAATTAGAGAAAAGCTCAGGGGTAAAATTGGCCAAACAAAAGTGAAAAGATATTGGCCTGGTAAAGCTCCTGAATGGGCAGATGAACCGGAAAAAGATGAAGATATTAGGATGAACAGGGAAGCAGCGCTTGAGAAAGCCTTTCCCAGCCAGGGTGGTTCAGACATTGCAAGCAAGGATGATGCAAGACTGCGTCGGCTGGCAGAGAGTAGAGTTGATAATCGTGAGGAAATCAGAGCTGATCATCGACGCATCCGTCAAGCGGAGATTGTTTCAACCATAGAAGAGGAAAATAGAAGGCTAGAAAGAATGGAATTTGAAGAGGATGATGAAGATGCCTTGGAAGAAAGGAGGAGGAGAATTAGGGAAAGGAATCTTCAGAGGCAACAAGAAGAACCTCTGCTAGAGGAAGAAGAAGAGGAGGCAGAGGAAGAGGAAGAAGAAGAATCAGAATATGAGACTGAATCAGAGGAAGAGACCACAGGGATTGCTATGGTGAAACCAGTTTTTGTTCCAAAATCTGAGAGAGATACCATAGAGGAGCGTGAGAAGCGTGAGGCAGAGGATCGAGCTCTCGAGGAGTTAGTGAAGAAGAGGTTAGAGGAGAGAAAACTAGAAACAAAGCAAATAGTTGTTGAGAAGATACGAGAGGAAGAAATAATTCAGAAAAATTTGGAGATGGAAGCTAATATTGCTGATGTAGATACTGATGATGAGGTGAATGAGGCTGAAGAATATGAAGCTTGGAAGTCCAGAGAAATTGCCAGAATCAAGAGAGAGAGGGAGGACAGAGAGGCTGGAAAGAAAGAGAAGGATGAAATAGAGAAAGTAAGAAATATGACAGAAGAAGAAAGGAAGGAGTGGGAAAGGAGAAACCCGAAACCTGCCCCACCACCCAAGCAGAAGTGGAAGTTCATGCAGAAATACTACCACAAGGGTGCTTTCTTCCAGTCAGACGCTGATGACATAGCTGGAACTTCTGGTGCTGATAGTATATACCACCGCGATTTCTCTGCACCAACAGGGGAGGATAAATTGGATAAATCCATACTACCTAAAGTCATGCAGGTTAAACACTTTGGTCGCAGTGGAAGGACAAAATGGACACATCTTGTCAATGAGGACACAACTGATTGGAACAACCCGTAAGTAACAAAAACCTTCTATATTGCTTCCTCATCTTTGTTAAATCATTTTGTCGCGTAGATATGCTGAATTAGCCTTTATAAATAGTGCATGCTTCAATTGTGTCCTTTATTTCACGTTAACATCCGGTTTAATGGTTTTGCTGCAGTGGTGAATATTACCTTTCTCTGACTTTGATTATCTTTGCTTCTCTTTCACCTTGGTTGAAAGATGTCACTGTTTTTACTCTATAGTTTATTCGACTTTCTTGAAACTGGTAAGATCTCTCTATTTTTGTCTTCGAAATTGGATTTAGGGCGTAGAAGCAAAGGATAATATCAAAGTTACATAATCATTGAATATTTAATCACACTTAATATGTTTCACAACTTGCATCAGAACTATTAGGAGAATAATGGTGCTCTATATCTGCGAACTTTTTCTGGTGTCTTCATTGCCTTCTATGAAGTGGATGATTTGTATCTCAAACGATACAGCACATCACGATGATTGCTGCTCTCTCTATCTCTTTTTATTTTTATGTGTTGTCTTATATGCTGATGGATTCCTGCAAGCTTGATTAATGACCTTCTCTTTCTATTGTTCTTTTTCTTGGAATTTTATGTAACAATTATTACCCTGGCCAAAGGTCTTAAGGGAGAATGTTGTGCATCTCAGAGTGTATCCGTACCTAGGGCAGGATGTGATAGGATAAAATTTTTGTGTACTAGGAGGATTTATGAATGGTATGAAGAACAATTGTCTTTTGAGATGTTTCCTTTCTGAGTGTATGTCTAGCATTGACACCATCAAAATTTCCAGAAAATGAGACAATAAACAAGTGTTGGGGCCTTGACAATTTTGACTGCACATTTTTGAGTGACAATGCTTGTATAGGAGCATCCATTTTTCTCTGTTCCTGTAAAAATGCTATTGCATTCTGCTTGATGGTTGGGGAGTTTTTGCTTGGCTAGTGTACCTGGCCTGCTGGATAGAAAAAATTAATTGAAAGCCTCATATGGGCATAGGAAGTTTGTGACTTGGAGTTCAGAGATTGGGGCCTTGAAATGACTTTTGGACGTTTGAGAGTGAGAGTGTGAGTGTGGATAAACTTAAGGTGCTTTCTAAGTGTTACGTTCAAATTCCCTACATAATTATTGGTTTGTCGTGTATTAAAGTGAAGTATTTTTTAAAGATTCATACATAGGATCAGCTATGCTTCTTAAGATCATTCTGGAGAGATATAGTAGTTTATTACATTAACGAGACAACGGGACACTGCTTTGCTTCCAGTTCAGTAAGTTCGATATCAGAAAGGGAATTCCGAAAGTATAAGCATCTTTTCTCTAAATAAAATTTTCTATCTTATTAAAAAATAAATAAAAACACTCTTCAGTCGATTAATGCCTTTAGAGATTATAGCATATCCGAAAAGCATAGAGAATCTGGGATTACTGCCAAGGCCAGTTTAGGATAGACAATCCTGGCCTCCTGGTCCCTCCATTTGTTTGACTGGTTTGCGGGGCTTAGCTTGTACTGAGAGGAAGTATATATTATCTGGTCAAGTCTTTATTGAATACTTCACATGCCTGCTAGTCTTTGTTTAATATTAAGACTACTATTGTGATGAGATCGCACCCTACTCTTTTGCCTAAGCTTTTATTATGTTATTGCTTGCTGGCTAAAGGATGAGTACTTTGTTTGACTTCCACCATCTCAGTTAGGTAATGTTGTGTATATTTTTGTTATTGAATCTTCTCCTAGTGGGGACTAATTGGAAAGGGAAGCTATGCAAACTGTTTCATAATTTTCAATATCTACTGCTATATTCTAGTTTACAGCGTATAATTTTGTGCTTTTTGGTTCAGTGTCCAGCTTTATCTATGTATAATTCTACTAACAGCCTTTGCACTTACTTTTATTTACCATTGCCATTTGTGCAGGTGGACATACAATGATAGTCTTCGGGCCAAGTACAATGGGAAAATGGCTGCTGTTAATGCTCCTATTGCAAAGCCAAAGGGTAAGAAATTGAAGGATTGGGAGACTCGGTGAAGCCATGTTGTAGTCTGGTCTTGCTTGTGCTCATGATTTTGCTCTTAGATCATTTGAAGCACTGCTACTGTCTTTCTATTTTGCTCGTTGCAGTCAAATGCCATCTTTAGCTCTTGTGCGAAATTATATCAATTTCAGAATTATCCGTCTCTTTATTGAAAAATTGATGCATTAGGGCATAGATTGCATTCCCTTTTTTTATTAATTGAGATATGCTATACTAAAAGCGTGAATGAAACTTACTCTCGGTATATTTCAATATGGTCAACTAAAATCATGAGTAGAACTTGTCTACCATCCCCAACCAGGTTTTCATGTTTTCGTCAGTTTGATACTTCCATGAGTTATAAGAGAGACAAATAGAAATTGTCCTACAGATAATTAGGATTCTGTTGTTGTTTTCAGTTCAACAGAGTTCACTAATATATAATCCCCCCTCCCCCCCCCTCCCCCCCAAACCTGTGGTAAATAGAGAGTTCTCAAGCCTATTATCTATATAAGTATGATAACTCATTAGTATATTTGCCTATGTAGTGTTTCATCATGTAATGGAATATATAGAGTTATAATTGGCTACATAATTGAACTCATGTTAATATATTTTTAAATCTTCCTTAGGTAGATTTATCCATGGAAAGCAGGTTCAAAGATAGAAAAAAAATTGGGGTTGGGAGTGCGCGGTTGGGATTCGGAATCAAACTCAACCTTGAAAAAGCTTCTGATATTCCATAGACGCCAGCTGGCCCCGCTGTCCACAAATTCGTCAATTTTAGATGAAGATGTGGATGTGTTCATTTCTTGCTATCTCTTGCAATGGGGTTTGTTGCTAAGGGATCCCCTTTCTTCTTGCCTTTCACCTTTCGTTCTGTAGGCGAGGGCTATGGGGATTTCAATTGTCTCTTAGTTGTCGGCTGGGACCGGGGGAATTCAGGTGCCTGATTTGTTACTGCTCACATTATTTTTTTTTCCATTTTCCTGGAATAGATCTGGAAAGTTGTAATAGAGTGGCCAGCGTGCTTTTAGTAAGTTCTGCTATACTTCTGGGTATTGGATAAGTTTAGACTCTTCCAATTTTTAGCAGCTCTGAAGTGTAAGACATCAACGGAGAAACCTAGAGAAAATTGAAATTGGTACTACTGATGATTTGACTGGGTGTTTCTATCATTCATAAAGAGTCAATAGGCATAACATGTATGTTTTGTAGATATAGTCGAGAATAAACTTTTAGGGTGGAGACGGGATGCTGCAGTATTGCGCTGGGACAGTGCTCATAGAGTGTTCACTACACTGCATAATTATGTGAGTTGAACTGTTTCATTTACCTAGATAATGCGATGAACTGGGGTGAGCTTCACAGGATCTACCTGCTAGATGGGGATGATGGGCATAGAAAGCTTCAAAGTATTGTTTTGCATTATGCGGCTACACCAAAGAGCAAAAAGATTGGAAATCAGATCCACCAAGAATGTGTGGGTGAAGCTATGGTGCAGAGAAGCTTGCAGGATAATCTTTGATAGACATGGACAAACCAATATAGAAGTGTCCATTGGTCTAGAACTGTCGGAAATTAGTGAAAATTTGTGAACGGGGTTTGCTTGAGGAATGACATGATTGAAGGGGAGGGGAAAGGCGTGGGGTCACTTTAGGTTTTGCGGTTTTATCAATGGGGCTAGGGAGTGGGCTTATCTTAAACTGTCTTCTAACTTCCTCCTCACATATTGATCCAAATTATAGCAATTTGGTACCCATGTTCAGAAAGATTCCTGGGGAGTAGATTGATTTGGATATTTTTTTAGTGATGGAAATATTTCTGCGGTTTCTGTTTTATCACCATCCAATTGTTAATCAATCTGGTTAAGTGGGATTGGATTCATCAAATGAGACCTTGATAGAGTACAATTTTTGCGGCTGCTACCTGAATTATGATAGGAATATTGACAGTACACTTAGATTTGTGACTGATGAGGTATGGTGGAGATGCCTCTTACTAAATTCATATGGAGTGGATGATTGTTCTTTATGAAATGTTTGCTCTAGCACTAGTCTGCTACATAAAAGTGCCCCAAAGAAGCCATTCATTATAAGCCAGTGCCGTTGTATTTTAATCAAGAAACAAACAACAATAATCAAGAAAGAAAATATAAACATAAATATCATTTAATTAAAAGAAATATCTGTAGTAACAAAATTGAAGAATATGATATTGGTAGGATAACTTCCTCTTGTCGATGTTTAGTTTTTTACTTGACACAACATTAAAAGCAATAAAAATTATGGTAATTTACTATATCACGTACTAATAGGTAAAAGTCAATATGAATATGGGAAAAATAAATAGCACTTAATAAGGATAAAATATGTATTAGTTACATATTTTAGAGGCTAGTTTTTAGAAATAGTTAAGTTTTTGTGTATAAATCAAGCAACATAACTGTATTTTATTTAATTATGTTTTATAGTATAAGAATTGTATATTTCATTCGAGATATACAAATTGAATTGTATATGTCGCCAGAGATGGACAAATCCAATTGTATATCAATTTCGAGATATACAAATGAAATGTAGCAACAAAATGTATTTTTTAAAGACTCGCCTAACGGTCTTTTTCATCTCGTGAAGTGGTATTTCTCTCTTTTATCATCTCTTCAAGGACATAGAGTTTCGGTTCCCCTTCTTCCTAATTGGGAGGCAAAGACAAAGAAAAAATGAAAAAGCCAAGTACACTGCATCTCCTGTGAACCATCCTACTAAGGTTTCAAGAAGTCAACACATACGTTCACAACCGCTATCCTCCCCCCCCCCTCCCCCCCCCAAATGCCAGTTTTGCCATCAGGGCCTAGTAAATCTGTCACGATCCAAATATAGGGAAGTGATGACGTCTAAATCTCTCTTGTAGACAAGCCTAATCCCTGACCCAAAGCGATGGACCAGTACCTGTAACCCAAAAAAGAAACAAAAGAAGAGAAAAAAGAGCAACTCAACAAACTAGAAAAAGCACACAATCCAAAATCTGGTGGCATGACCAATGAGCTACTATAAATATATATAACCAAAACAGAATACAAGTCTACATGAAGACTAAGAGCAGCAAGGACGACTGATGCTTAACATATTTCTGGAATAGCACAACTTTATCTGGTGTCCAGACTAGTGTCTCAGCCCCAAGCTGGCAATTTTACCAATGTAAATGCTATATCAATACTCATCCAATAACACGATAAACCTAGCCTACCTGGCTGCTGAAGAACAATTCTGAAAACGCGCCCAACGAGTAAAAATTTTCATGAATTCCGAATATGAGTGAGACTGTCAAAAACATGATCAGCGAGTCAAGACGAGCAAAACAAGACTCATATTGCTGTATAACTAGTAGGGCCAAGGTTTCGACTAAAAATCGGGTCCAAAAACCTAATAAATTAAAATCAGAAAATAATTATATCAACACGAAGAGCACGACGTGGGTATCGTGTGGCACAAATTAGGGCTCAATCTCAGATATAAGCCCTGAAATATTTGTTTACTATAGAAAAACATTAAAATTATAGCAAAAACGAGGGATTACAGGCAAAAAACGTACGAGGAACTAAGATACTGAATTTTCACGAAGCAAAATCACCAAAACTACCCTCAAATAAACGATTAAAGGTTGCTAGTTTCAGAGGAAAACAAAGAACGCCTTATTCCTATAGTTTATCAAAAGGCAGCATAGAAGGATATATCTCAATAAATATATACTGCATATATTCATTTTTATATAATGAGGTGTTAAAAGTAACGGGACGGAGCGATTCTGAAGATCCATTTTGCCTAATAGGCCCACCTACCTTAACTACTTACTCACATAGCATGTATACCATAAATGTAACTTACAAAAATGAGGAAGGACAGAAATATAAAACTAACGAAAACTAATTTCACTGAAGTAGCCATAAAAAAGTAATTCCACTAATTAGCTAATTAGGTGTTCGACTGACCCGGGACAAGTCAGTAAGGATATGGAGAAAGTGGGCCTGGGACAGTTAGGCGTTGGACTTTTGCTTTTTTTTTTTTTTTTTCTTTTTCTAAAAGGTTTTTTTTATTTATCTTTTTTATTGCTTTTGCAAAAATTTATTCTTATAAAGCTCTTGTTTAAATCTTTCGTTTGTTCTTCTTTTTTTTTTTTTTCTTTCTAACGATCAAATAAAAAAGAAGTATATTTTTTTAAATAAAATATTTTACAAAAAGAAAAAACAATGTATTATTGATACACATATAAAATAAAATACATATTGGTACAATACAATACATATATAGTTTGATACGTATTGGTACAAAAAAAAATTATTTGATAAAGATATACAACTCAATACATTATAATTATAATATAAGTTTTACGCAATAATGATACAAATTTTATTAGATATAATAATGATGCAGTTTCTATGCATATCATATACAAATACATATATTATAGATAATAATGATCCAGTATCTATGCATATTCGGTACATTTTGTATAATACAATTTTGATACATCTTTTATAGAGTCTATAAGCATATCATTAGAATATTCATTTACTATGCAGTTTAGGTGCAGATTTTATAGAGTCTGAATATCGTGCATTCACTATACAATTTTGATGCAGATTCTATGCATCTTTTATAGAGTCTATAAGTACATACTTAAAATATTCATTTATTATACAATATTGATACGGATTCTATGCTACTTTGATAGAGTGTATAATAACATGCATTTAATATACATTGTAGCTTCTGAATTAATTTTAATCTGGAGGATGTGTACAATATAATGGTTGAAGTTCAGTATTTACAATACTAGTTTGTTCATGAAGAATTATAAATTACTCTATAGTACTGAAATTTTGAAACACTTGTTTAATGGTGTATTCCATGTGAAATCATCTTTGAATTAAGCCTATGATAATTTCCAGGATACATAAACAATTTACTAAAATGGTAATATAATTCTGGAATTGGCGGTATGGGTCGAGAATTTCTTACCACAACAACATATTCAGTATAATCCATGAGATGACGACAAACTTCTTAAATATTGACAGATAATAGATTATTTGTTCAAATTGCTGGTCCCATAAGATCTGCATATTGATTATTTAACTAGAGAGGAAAAGAAATTGAAGCTTTAGCAGAAACATATATGTTACATCCCCAAAGACATAATTGACCACATTCTGACATATAAAGCCATGAGAGATTGAAAAGATATGTGCATATATAGCTAAATGACATGAAAATTTTATGGATATGATGATGTCTGATTGATAAACGATAAGACAATTTTTAGCTGGAAATATGGACTATATATAAGTATATTTACTTTCTGTAGATGTGAAGGCATATATATAGACAAAATTACGTCGAATTTATCATCTCCAAAAGACAAAACAGAAAATCAAGAGATTGTATCATAAGGCACTGTTTGAATTGACTAAAGTTTGTAGAGTTGAAAGATATATATCCTTTTAAAAGAAAATTATTTTGGTTTTATCCTCCAATGGCCCCTTCAGCTTTTTCTTCCACTCAAGTGATCAGATTCTTTTGTCCATGTTAGAGAAATAGTATCCTATTGTTATTGAATGGAAACTAAATAGTAGTTAAAAAGCATATCACAAATATAACTCTCTGTCGTGACAAGCCAATATTTTGAGATCAGGAAGCTAGGAGGGGGGAAATCAACTTATTTTGGCATGAAATTTCTTCTTTTTTTTTACATATGCATGAGGCTACTTTCAAGAACACCAATAGAAGACAATTCAATATAAAGAGGAAGAAAGTTCTCTTCCAAATCAACCAGACACATTTCTTCTCTCATATAAGACAAAAAATAAGGTAAGAGATCCACAAGAATAAAGGGAAGAAAATGTAACAATCAAATTTCTTGCATTATTATTCAAAGGATTAATGTCAACAGTCCCTTCAACAAATATCTGAGAATAACAGAATTGAAGAAATAAGTAAAAGATAAAGGACATGATATCACTGAGTTAGAAGTTTTTTGGTAAACTTGTGTATATGACCATAACTAAAAAGTTCAATATGTTGTCCTTTTTCTCTTAATTTCCTCCTTCACGTCATCTTCAAATTCAAATTCAAAATCGTGCAAGTTTTCAATGTCTATTTTTTTTCTTCTTCTTCTCTTTTCCTTAGTTGTTACAACCGAACTCTTATAAACTATAACGCCAATTGAAAAGTGTATGAGATGTACGAAGAGTATGATTCAAAATTTCATCTGCCTAAATCTTGATAGATAAAACAATAAATCTAATAGTCGAGCTTTTCGCAAATTGACATGGACACTTATGCACCATTAGTATATATTTTTTAAAATAAACCCTATTCTTAATCTCCTAGGTTTAATTAGTGGGGTTAGAGGATTCTGAACCAAACATTAGTTGAAGCAAATTGCTAAATAACTTATACTGCCAAAGTTTATAGTCTAGTGATATTGATGTGAATCTCCGGCCCTTAGAGCAGGGTGTATGATTCAATTCCTTATAATTATCTTCCTCCTCGATTCCTTCACCTCTTCTGATCCTCCAATGTGATAAATAAAAGAGGAAAATAACATTGAGCAAAACAAGATTGGGTTATTAAAGGGAATCAACAAGATTATTACACAAACATTTCATGGATGTATTCATATAGATGAATTTTGTAAAAGAATAACAAAGCCCTCATAGGGTCATATGTCTTTTTTCTTGAAAGTTGAGACAAAGGGACACGCTGATCTGCTAGCTGATCAAACCAGTTAGGGATACAAGAAACCACTAGTACTAATTATGAAAAACACAAATGATAGTACGTACTCCAGATTTATGAAGGACATAATATAAATCAGACCATTAATTAAGACATACATGCTAGCAGCACAGACAAATTATAATTCTTCAAGACATAAAATTCACTCCTCCAGTGCAAATTCCTCAACCAAGTTCATCTTGTTTAGTGGATTGAAGGCATGAATCTCAGCACAAGCACATTTGCTAGGCAACACATAGGTACCCAACCCATCAAGTGGTTGAACACAAGGCAATGGCAATTTACGCGCTATAATAACAGAATTAATCACCTCATCAGTCGGATGGTACACTGAAAGCACCTCGAATCCTCGTAGATCACGAGGATCGAGTACAGGGTACAAAAAAGCGCGTGCACCATGTGCACTCCTGAGCATCAAGGTAGCCCCAGGAGCCATATACTTAGCCAGGTGATCAACAACCTTAACTTTGTCCTCCTTGTCCATACCAACTAACGCGGCCAAAAAGACGACATCATACTCCTTCAGGGCACACGTTACATTCATGATGTCCGACGTGTGGAAAGTCATCCTCTGGGACAAGTCAGGATCAGCCGCCACAAGGGCCGCTGCCATCGAATTAGCCCCAGCATCAATGTCATAGTTGTGGAAGTAGGTAGTAATAAGATGTTTAGTAGCCAAAACGATAGAGGTGAATGGGAGAGGACCTGATCCGATAAAGGCAATTTTGTTCGGGATATTTGTAGTGTTTCTAGTAAGGATATTGTACTCAAGCAAGCTGAGTTTGATGTAATTGTCAAAATAAGGGAAAATGTTAAGATGGTCAAGGGGATTTTCATAAGATCCAAGAATTTGTGAAAAGTGAGACTCTAAAAGACCTTCAGCCTCACCACATAGCTTGATGAGATGAGACCTGATCTCTTGAATTCTTGGGCAGAGCTTAGAGACATCAATAGGATTAGGAGGCATGCAAGTGTGGACAAGGTCAGTGAACAACATGTTGACATCTTTGGAAGGGCTAACGTTTTCCAATCTGGAGATTTGTTCATATAATTCACACACTTTTTGTACTACTGGATTGCTGTTTGGGCACACCATGTTGACACTATGATGAAATTTCCCTGTGAATTGTAAAACAGGAAATTGTTTGTCAATATTTTCTTTTTCTTCTTTTTAAGTTTTGGAGGACACACTCAATAATCTGATGCTCATCAAGCCTCCACAGGTAGTAGCTATTTATCGAGGGAGTTTTGAGGGGGGGGGGGTGATGATTTGTTGCATCATTCATTGTTATAGATTTTTAATTTATTTGAAAGGAATATAAACGAAATGTTTGTTTGCTTCTCTTGCTGGTTGATCACTTGCCACATTTCACCTTGATGAGCAGTTTGAATTAATTATCAGGTGATTTCTTTAACAAAATGAATTTGTATATATATGCTGATAGCGTAAATAATTTTATACAATTACTTAAACATGTGCGACATCACTGACAAGTAATTTGTTTTATTTTTACAAGCCTAGTTTACATTATTTTTTGTCTTAGTTTACATTATTTTTTTATCTTGTATGTACAGTATATGATTTTTTCCCCCAATGTATATATAAGATCATTATATTTACAACAACTAGATGCATACTATAGTTTTAATTAGGGATGATGAATATTTAAGTAGTGGCAATTAGTAGTAAATTACTCATTCAAAATGTAGCAGGTTGATTAATCAACAAGATAAGAAATTAAAGCATGATTTCATTTTAAATTATTATTCCAATATGTGAATTGTTAAGGTAATGTACAATTATTAAAAAAGTAATTAAAATATTTAAGTTATTTTGAATTATAAAAAAAATCTATAACAATTTGAAGTAACAAGTAGTACTAAATAACTTGTTTGGTAGTACTTTGTCACATACTTTGTACTAGTTTGCATTTGTACGAAAACCCTAATGTTTACGGTTAGTAATTTCGGACCACAAAGAGAGTAGTTTTCTAGGGACTTGGGACAAATGCTCAAACGTACAATCCCAATGCCTAAGCATATACACATCTTATTGCTCCTTCCCTTGTTATTCTTAAGTTGATTGAAAATGATATATATATATATAATATTATGTACTTAATTATTATTATTATTATATATGTAGATATATAACAAATTTATCATATATAGCTACATAAATTTGATGTAAACGCCCGACTCAATTTTGGGACTAAATGGCTTTGTCTGATCCAATTATCTTCTCTATTTTTTCCCCCTTAAGCTCTCCACAAGAACACATACTCTTGTCAAAGCCAATTTTACACCAATTACGATGAGAAGAGCGATATCTTATTCTCATGAGCTGTAAATAAAATTCTAACCTTCTTATAAATCAAAAACTAGTAGTTATTATTATCGGCGTGCGAACAAAAGTCGATTGGAAAACATGTATAGAATTTTTTAATGGTGTAAATTTTATGTGAGTTTGGTCCAAAATGAACAGTAAAAATTATGTATGAATTGATGAACAACAAATAAAATAAAAAGAAGCTCCTCACATGTTTTTCTTGTTCTCTAATTTCCTTACTCAAATCAAAACGGCATGAATGGCAAGGGGGTGGGAAACAATTTTATTTTTGTTTAGGAGGAGGAAGAAACCTAGGAATAATAGGGATAATGGCATGGATAATGCAGCATCTAAATTATGGGAAAACATTGGTTGTAACATGAGAATCTCAATTTCTTATGCTTTCCCACTTAGAAATTTCCTTTTTCTTTAGTCCAATAATCTCCATCCCAAATTGGTTCTCCTATCAGTGTATTTTTTTCTAAATCAAACAGAATACACTTTGACGGTTTGACCTTCTCAATATATTCTTCCGTTGTTTGGCAACAAGAAAAATGCAACTTATTTTAATTCCTATACTATTAATGAAAGTACTAGATTTTCACATTCCTTTAAAATTATTATATTTAATAGTCTTAGTTTTAAGAGTGTTTTTGTTAGAATACGATTTATTTCTGCTTAAGAATTTTACTTGATTAATCTCATGGGAGATAAGAGACTAAGAGACTACATATGTGAAGATATTTGAAAGCTTATGAGCATACTTGAAGATATTCAGATCATGGAATAGAATAGCACATAAACTAATTCTGTTATTAGATAGGATTATTCAAATATATTTTTTTTAATTGAATTGTTAATGATGTTGATGCATCTTAAATGCTTTAATATTTTATTTTGCATGAATAAATGAAGAAAAATGTTGGCTGTCAAAAAAAATAAAAAATCCTAGCTCGTCTCCACTGATTGGCAAAGTAAAACTACAAATATATTAGAAAAAATGATGATTAAACTTTTGTTCCATGTGTTATTGGTAAGTAGTAATTTTGGTCCTTACATAGTTGGTTAAGCACATTTACATTTCAATTAGCTAAAAAAAAAAAAGGTATATTTTTATCCTTTAATATGGGAAATCTTGACAATTTTTGAACTCTATCTTCCAACATCTCGATTCTCGATGGTGGAATTATTTAGCAACTTAATAAATCATTAAATTTGCGGAGATTTACAATGAGCTAGAGGATCAAAAAGGCATCTATCAATTAATTGAAGATCAAAATATGTTTGATCCAAAATTAAATCAACAATTGCCATTAACATTTAACGGACTCAAATTGCTATTTCACTAGGAAAAAAAAAGTAATTTATTTCTTACCATGTAATCAGGACGGATATAGAGTAAAAAATTACATTGTAGATATAAGATATTTTTTAAATTTTTTATATATATTAATGAAGTTTGAACCTCCTCAAATTAAAATTAAAAATTAGCTTTGTAATTGAAGGGATTTTATATAGCATATTTTGGTTTCACACCAAGTCTTGCAATTATATATGAAGATAATGTATGACCTATAGGAAATGTCAATATTCTAGTAACCCCTTTTTTTCCCAAAAAAAAAAAATTATTTATTTTTCTTGTAATCTTGTGTGCAAGCATTTGGGTCCATTGCCTATCTCAGCGATTTTCCATATATGCCACAATCGATAAGATTTTACGTTACAAAGTTTTAGCAACACATTTTCTTTTTTGAATTTTTCTTTATTCATTATAAGTCATTTTCATACTTCTTTCTTATAACCTTCTTTCTCATTTTACTTTTGACAGAAACATCAAATAACATGAGAAACTATTAAGAATTTCTATTTCTAGAATTGCCACTTACTATTGTAAAAAAGATTTCACTACGTTACCATGAGCTAGCTTGCCATATGATGCATTAAAATTTCTCAAGTGGTCATTTCAAAATAGCAAGGTGGAATTGTAAGAAATGTTTTGCTATCATCTTTATTATTTTATGAAAATTCCAGCGTTATTTTCTTTTAGACTGAATGAATTCAACAGCAAATTGAATCAAATCAACAAATCGAGAATTTAATTAATGGTTTGATTTTATTTGATTTAGTGTTGAAAAAATAATCCAAATATAATTGGTTTGATTTGACTTCAATTAAAATAAATCAAACTAAACCTAACCAACCTGATACATCATATATACAATTTTAAAATATTTTATACATAAAAATATATACTTTGACGTAAATATTTCTAAGACTTTTTGATAGTTTTTATTTTTCAACATATTATTTCAAGTTTAAATTTAAAATTTTGAATGGTCAAATTATAACCCATATATATTAGTAAGTCAAATAAAACTCAAATCAATAATAATGCTAACAAATAAATCCAACTCAACACTAGAAACGACAATACTTTAGTTTTGCACAAATACACAAACTAATTTATATTTGATTTAATATAGGGGCAGAATCGAATGATGTAGAGATAAACAATGAGACAAAGGAGAGCACTTAGACGAGTCAGCCAAAAAAAAAGACCACCAAAAGTAAGGACCACCAAGATTGGCATAGTAATTCGATCTATTGATCACCCATTTTTTGAAAACCATTTTGGGCCTTTTGCCTTACACACGAAAGATTCAATTGTCTTGAACGATAGATTGGTTCGAGTCCCTTCAACCCGGAAAAGCGATTAGGCCTTCTACGGTACCGTCTCTTTCAATGCGGAATAGCTGAACAATTGAAATATAAGTCTTATTTTCACCTTTTTTTAGTCATATAATTAATTAATACTTATTAGATTTATTTTTGTATGATTCAATACTTTTAAATTATGATTATCTTTATTATGACTTATCGATATTCAATATTTATTTTAAGCAAAAAAAAATTGTTGAATAGTTTATTTCATCACTTATTTCATATATTGTGTTATTTTATTAAAAAAAATACCTTAAAATTGTTATATCTTTTATGGAATAAATAAATATTTGAAGTACAAGTGAATTATATGTTTGTATGGACACTTACCCAAAAAAATTCAAAAAAACCCCAAAAAATCTGAAGTCAAAAAACCCAAATTTTTGTTGGTCTGATTTAATTTATAAATTTAAAAACCATATATATATATATTGATATTTAAAAAATTCAAACTAACGTGGTCATGTATACTCCTAATTTTCTTTTCCACTAGTGCATTACTTTCTCTTTTCGCTTTGTGATATAATTACTATTTGGAAAGCCACTCAGTTTTATTTTACTATATTTATTTTAACTTATAATAATAAGTTTTTTACATAATTTTCAAATATATATATATATATATATATATATATTTAAAAAAAGATACTTGAAGAATGTGCGCATTCATCTTCAATTCTAACATATAACCAACAAAAGGAGAGTTTTCCAATAGACACATAATAGCAAATTTTATTATACTCACTTTCGTTCAATTTTAATTATTTATTTTTGCTTAAATAGATGTATAACATTAATTGTCATTTTTGATACATCAAAAAAAAAATTATGGTTTACTCTTAGCATTAATTACTTATTCCTTAAATTACTTTTTAAAATTTAATACTAAGCAGAGTTAATAGTGTTAAAATAGTTATTATGCCTTAGTATAGTCTTTTCCTTATTTAGCTTTTCCTTATTTAGTTTAATCTAGCCTATATATGGTTATTATGTCTTAGTATAGTCTTTTCCTTATTTAGTTTAGTCTAGCCTATATAAATACTCTTTGTATTGTTTTAAGATTTAAGGTTTTTCATTCTACTATTAGCCTCCATTCTTTTGTATCCCTCTCTTCTTTCTATTTTCTCTTTTCAATCAATGGTATTTGTATTCTTTCGTTAATGTTATCAAATAGGAATAATGTGATAAAATATTTATATTAAATATTATTTTTTAATAAACATATCAAACTCAAATATAATAATTAAAATTGAAATGAAAAAATAGTTGAAAAATAAAAAGGAAAAAGCTAAGACAAATTGGACATTAGTGTCTTTCCGACTTTGATACTTAGGTTGTTCAATATTTTAATATTGTACCTCCATGTGTGTTGCAGCAACAACGAATATCATTAGCCCTTGATGGTGCAATATGAAATTACCAGCACTATGACATTTCTAGAGATCGTGACAACACCTCCCAATATATACTCATATACTTCACCATAAAAAATTTATTCTCACTCTGGTGCCAAATCAATACACGCATGACACGTAATAGTGCATCCAAACTTTCTTAATTAATTGTTATTTATTAATATATGAGTTTGTGTGGAAGTCCACAAAAATAATTTTTTTATCTCGTAATAATAGCAAAGTCAAATTTTTATTAAACAATGTTAAAAACAATATTATTTATGTATAAAACTAGCCAAAGTCAATATTATCTCATTTCTTGATAGAATTTTATAAAGAAATGTTAACAAAATTTAACATAGCTAAATAGTTAATTTTTCGATAAGGGGTGCATATCAATTGCATCCTTTAGCATAAGGTGGCTCTGTCCACAAAAATAGATGTAAGGTTTGCATGCGTATATTTTATCCTCTAGGGGTGAATCACCTTTGGCGAAGTGTGGCCCAATGCACGCCCTTTGCTGAAAAATTAGGTCGTGAATAAAGATTATTTATTAGCTATTACTTCCTTCATTTTTATTTACTTGTCATAATCTTCTGTTTTTGAAAGTCAAATGATATAAAATGATGATCAACATTTTAAGATAGATTTTTCATCATATTGATATGAGAAAATTTGTAATTTTTTCATATAGTTTTTGAATACTAGTTTAGTTTACGCGCAAAGTGTGTGTATCCATTTTAAAGTATACAATTAAAAAAAAAGAGAATTTAGTCAACACTTTGATTAAGGGTTTTAACTATAAGAAAACATTCAGCAATTTTTTTTATCTAAAATAAAATTCATTTAATATAAGATTGAGAAGTATTTGACATACTCTTCAAATTCCCTAAGTTTTTCAACAAATGTCAAATGCTGGTCTATTATCTTGTTTGTTGACATGAGTAGTTGTAACTGGTTGCCGAAATTTATTCACTTATATATAATAGTGGTCTAGCAAGTGTTGAAACAAAAATAATTATTAGTCATCAAAAGATCAGTTCTTCAAATTTCTGTTGTCGTTAATTAACAGTAGAATTTCACTAACTAGACACTGAATACTTATATTTTCTTAATGAAAATAACTTTTTTGGTTGAGTGTTAGCATGAAAGCAAACATAAAATGTTGAGCCTTGTGAAACCTGATAAACTCTTACACATAGAGGCATATGGTTACGAAACGATACTCCTGATTATTCTTTTTTCCTCTCATTTTTTAAGATCATTTACATCACCAGTAAAAATATAGCTTTTAAGAAATGCTAATGGATATAGGAGTTTGAAAATAGATATTGACTTGTCTCGTAGAGTACTTATTTAAATTCGGTAAATTTTGATTTTACGCCTAGAAAATATTTTCTTGAAAAATAAGTGATTTTCTTACTTATTTTCTAATGATTATTGGTTAGAAGAAAATATTATCCCAAGAACGTTAGGTATATAATTTGAAAAGAAAATCTAATAACATTAAATCCAAACTCAACTACCGACTCGACATGAGACACAACTCCCAATCCTGGCTCGAGATTCAAGTCCTAATCCTGACACCCAACTACCACTTTGGACTTCGAACCTGATTTAAGAATCTACTCTCAACCCCAATCCTGGACTTAGGGTCCGAATCTGACCTCGGCCTAGGACCTGACTTTCAATCCCTACTTCAGCATCGACTAATGATCCAACTACCTATACTAACCCCATTTTTTTTAACTCCTAATCCAGAACCTAATTTTAACTCCCTAATCCAGAACCTAATTTTAACTCCCTAATTGAGACCCGACCCTAAATCGAGACCATACCCTAATTCGCGACACAACCTTGACTCTCGACTCGAAATTTGACTCCCAATTTTGAGATTTAACCCCCACTTTTGAGTCAGGACCTAACCCTAACTTAGTTGTCAAAATCTTGCCCCTAACCTGGACTTAATACCTGACCCTAACTCCCGAATCAAAATTTGACTCCCATGAGAGACCCGATTCTATCCTCGATTTCTATTTGGGATTCAACCGTTGATTCTCAACCCCGAGACCCAGCACTAAACCCTCACTCGGAACCTAACTTGAGATTCAACCTCGATTTTTAACTCAAGATATAAGCCTTGACCCTAATTTCTAATTCAAGACTCGATCCTAACTCTATACCTAGGACATGACCCCAACTCTCAACTTGAAACCCGACCCTAACTCCTGACTCGAGACCCGACATCAATTCTCAACTCCAACTAGGGATCTAACTCTTGGACTAGAACTCAACCCCGATTCTCGACTTGGGACCTAACCCTTACTCCCAACTCGAGATCCATATATCGACCTCTAACCTCGATCTAGGACTTGATAATAAAAAGCAAAGCAGAGGTAGAAGAAACATGTGTTTCTAGTAAAGTTTAATTCAAATTACTTAAATAGAATTGTAGAAAATCTTTTTAATATAAGACAAAATTATTATTGATTTAAAAGTATTAAGTATTATAATTTCTTACCTAAATCAAATCCTGTCGACATAACCCCGAATCTCGATTCAAAACTCAATCCTAACTCCTGACTCGGGACCCGACTTTAATTTCCAACCCCAACTTGAGATCTGCCTCTTGACTTAGAACCCAACTCTGGCTCTTGACTTAGGACCTGACCCTGACTCCCGATCTGGGATCTAATTCTCGATCCCAATTTTTGATCCGATACTCAATCCTAAATCTCAACCTAGAACCTGATCTTGACTCGAGATTTGCATGTCGACCTCAACTCTTGATCCGAGACTCGATAATAAAAAGAAAAGCAAATGTAGAAGAAATGTATATTGTTGGTAAAGTTTAATTCAAATTACTTAAATAGAGTTGTAGAAATTCTTTCTGATAGATGAAAAAATTCTAATTGATTTAGAAGAATTAAATATTAGTATTACTTACCTATATCGAATTAGTCCTAAATATATATTAGAGTAAAAATATTATACATCTAATAGAAATTGTATGCATAATACAAATAATTAGTAATTTATTTTCAAAAATAAGCAAATCCTAGAATATAAAGTTAAGGTTGTTTGTATAATATAAATAGTTAGCAATTTACATTCAAAAAATAAACAAATGTTAGAATAAAAAGTTAAAGACTCTTAAAGTCGTAATTGGACGTCGTCTCCTCGTCAACAACTAATTCTCAATTTTTCTTCTTTTTAAGCCTCGACCGGAATAATAAAAGAATTAATTAAATATATTTTTATATATTATAAATGTGAAAACTATTTTGGAATAAAGTGAGTACGATTGTATCTAATTTTGCACTCTTAACACAATTAAAAAAAATTATTCATTACTTGTTAAATTCCTGACTCTATCACTATTGCCTCCCCAAGTTCCATTTTATAAAATTATACAAAGTATATTATCTTTTGCATGTATTTTCAATCTTGTTTCTAGAGCAACGTCATGCTTCTCGAGGAAAAGAGTATCTACAAGAAAAGGAGAAAGAAAAAGAATAATTACATGACATAGAAAACAATCCTATGTAATTATAATTCACACCTAAGGTTTGAAATAATTGTCACTCACAATTATAGTTAAGAGTTTTATAGGAAATTTTTCTCTCCCTTTCTTGCTTGCCTCTCTCCTCCTTCTCTCTCCCCCTCTCTTTCTCTCTCCCTAGCGTTCTGTATTTCCTAACCTAATTGTATTTGGGAGATCTGTATATGCATATCTCTTCTTCTTGGATTTGATACAACCAATTATATTTATGCATAATATTGTATCCGTGAATACAATTTGCATTTAAAATACAAATTTTCGATATACTTGGTACAAGTGTATTCATTGATACATTTAAATTCTTTTATACAAATATATTTGTGTGGTACAATTATATTTGTTGGTATAAATTATATTAATTGATACAACGTGACACAATTTGTTAGGATTCTATTCATTAATACACGTTGATACATTTGTATTTGTTGATGCAAATGAATTACATATGTGAGACAAATCAAATGTATTCATCCTCTCTCGCCTCTCTCCTCTTGATCACTGTCAAATCTCACTCGCCTCTTTCCTCCCTTTCCAATCTTGCTCGTCTCTCCTCTTAACTTGTTGCCATAACTCACAACTAAGTCAATTATGGCTATAGTTCTCTGATTAAAGCCCAAATGTTAGTAGTTTTTAAAATTTTCTCAAAAAAAGAAATAGATAAAAGAACTTGTTTAAGATGAGAAACAAATAAGAATTCTAATAACTTGTTTTGTTTTTCTCTCTTTATTCTTAGTGGCATTCCACCATGCAATTTGAAGGTCACATATGAAGTTTTAATCTGAAATTAATATTTATTTATGATATTTGAATAAAATTTTAACTTTAATTTCAAAATTTCATTAAAAGATTTTGTTATCCTTTTGAAAATCTGCACTAAAAGATCACGCACATATATATATTTGGTTCCTTTTATTTTTATACACCTACCATTTTAACAAAAATTGGGATTGTATATTCTTGATGAGAAAATGTTCCTTTTTATATTTGAGCGTCAACCTATGACATTCCTTGTTACTACTAATTGTACATTCTACATTAATGGACAAAATATTTTTTTTTGTAGCAACTAATAAAATAGTTATTTGGCTAGCATAAAATTTTACAATTACCATTATGATGTTTTAGATGGCTTTAACTTTGTAGGCTAAAAGTGTAAATTCCGTCCTGTTTCTATGAATTTAATTCATTGATAAAGTTGTGTATCAATCCCTTGTAGAAAGTTAATTAATTTGAAAAACACAAGCGAAATTGGAATAGAAGAAGCATATATATATATAATATATATTACTCCCTCCGTCTTAAAATATTTGTTATTTTTTTACTTTTGTGAGTCAATTTGACTAATTTTCGAAGCTAAATTAAATCAAATTAATTTAATATTTTAAAATTAAAATTTAGATATTCATAAACTATATAAAAAATACTATAAGTTGTAATTTTTTTTAATATAATAAAAAAATACATCTTAAATATTGATAAAAAAATTATATTATTTGACTTTAAAAAAAGAAACATAACAAATTATTGGACTACCGTGTAGTATGTATTACTTAGGGTACTAGATTTTAATTGAGCCCTTTACCTCAAAGCCCATTAGGTTTAGGTTGTCTATTATAAACATTATATATTGTAGTATCATGGAATAATAAGGGTGGGTTTTTATTATTGTTACATTATCTCATCCTAATTTCATCAAAACTTGAGCAATTTTAAAAATAAAATACAAACTCTTAAAATAGTTTCATTTTGAAGCAATTTCGAAAAAATAAAATCCTGATCTTGAAATGATAATCCTACATGAATATCTTTCTAATAACAAAGTTTTCATTCTAGATCATGATCTTCTCAACCCCAAATTAGATATATCAATAACTAAAAAATGTATAACAGAATCATCAAAATAATAAGTAAATAGAAGCAGACACAAGCTTTAGTTCAAACAATGACAAACGTTCAAAAAAAATAAATAGAGATATTCTATTAAAATACATTTTTGAATGTAATCCAGTTGAGATCAGTCAAGAGGTGAAAAGAAGGTAAGACTAAGAAATTATAAATTAAAATTTGACAAATGCTCAAGTAGATTGGGTAAGTTTCAAAATTTTGGAATACCTTGAGATCAACTAGAGAAGAATAATACTGAAGGTAAGTTTCAAAATTTTGAAATTATAAATTAAAATTTGACAAATGCTCAAGCGCGGAGAAGAATTCTGATGCCAACCCACACACAGTAAGAGAAAAGAAAACTTTAACAAAGATTACCAATAACATTGGCAACACAGGACTCATTGGCATGGACATGGTGGATAAATATCCTGAACACGACGTTGCCGGTGTTGAAGCTCTTCAATTTCCTCTCTTAAGCCCTCCTCCGCCTCACGAAGACACTGCTCGAAAGAGACACCACCGTCGGTAGGTAATTTGTCGGTGAAGAAGAGGACAAAGGATGCATTTGTAGAGAAGGCAATCAATGAGGGTTCTCGCATCTGAGAGAAAAAGATGAGGGTTGATTTGTGCTACTTAATTCCTTGGATTCAGTTTTAGATTTTAGGTTATTTGAGTAGAGAGAGAAACAAATAGAAAATTAAGAGGGAAAGGAAAAAATAATTGAGGGAAGACTAAATTCTAATACTTTTACAGTCCGTTAATTTCCGTCTAATGTTCATTGGCCATTGATAATTCAGTTTATGAAATAGATTATCGCCAATTACTTTATGGCCGTAAAAGAATTGTCACTAAAATTATCTTTTGTAGTAGTCGAACCCCATCTCCATCAGCAGGGGAGGCCAAAAAATCTTCCACCTGTCTTTTGTTGATGACCTAGCCCTATTTGTCAGGGCTGACATGAAAAACTGCAGTATCATGTCCAGCCTTTTCTTAAAAAATTCAATACCTTTTTCTGGGCAAAGAGTCAACAATGCCAAGTCAAAGATTTTCTTCTCCAAAAATGTTAAGGATGATCTCTCTACTGTTATCTGCGACTTCTATTCTTCATAGGAAGCCTAAGAACTCTGACTATCAGTTCATCATCGACAGTTTGAATAATAGGCTGGTTGGTTGAAAAACTAAATTCATTAACATAACTGGCAGAACCACTCTAGCTAAAGCTACTCTCAATAATATGCCCAACCATGTCATGGAGTTCTCCCATCTCCCTTCTAAGATCAATGATCACATTGATAGGGCTCAAAGAAACTTCATTTGGGGGCACACTACTGAAAAAAGAAAATTTCATATGCTCAACTGGGATTCTGTGACCGAACCATAAAGGATTGAGGGGTTGGGAATCCATAAAGCAAGTACCAAGAACAATATTGCCCACATTAGTCTAGCCTGGAGGGCAATTAAAAAACCTAACTCTATCTGGTCAAAAAGCCTCTATGCTAAATTTGGAACTAACAGGAACCAAGAGAAGGGAGGCTCCAGAATTTGGAAGTGCATCACTTATGGGTGAACCCGTTGCATCAATTCTTCTCAATGGGAGGTCCACAATGGCTTTGATATAGACTTCTTCATTGATAGATGGCTTCCTAACCAACCCCTATTATACATCTCATCCATGGTCCTATTCCCCAAACTAATTTGAATAAAAAGTTGTATGGGGTTTGGTACAATGGCAGCTGGAACTGGGATAACATTAGCTTTAATCTCCCCAAAGAAATCATCTAAATTATCAACTCTTCATTTTCTTTCACCAAAAATGATCCCAAAGGCATTAGGAGATGGGGCCTAACCGGGAATGGTATCTTTACTAGTGCCAGAACTGTTACTCTTCTCCTTGCTGGTAGTAACTTTGATGATTCACCCAAGCCATACAAACTTCAATTGGGTGTGTAAGCTCAAGGCTCCTATAAAAATTAGACACTTCATCTGGATAACCACCCATAATAGGTTGTCTTGCAATAATACCCTTGATGGGATGAATCTAGATATTAGTCAGTTTTGTAAAAATATAGAAGAGAACTTACCATCATGGTTAAGTGGATAGGGGAAAATTAAAATTAAATAGCGATGGTTCAGGCTTAGGAAACCTTCAGGTAGGAGGCATAGGTGGCATGATAAGGAACTGTAGAGGGACTGAGTTATAGGCTACTCTAAAGGGTTTCCTACTTTTACCAATAATCAAGCTGAGCTGATGGCTCTTAAACATGGGCTCGAAATTGTTGTTAGCTTTATTGAGATAGACACTGACTCTACCGAGGTTATAAAAAAAATCACCAACGGTGATCTTTTGTACAACTCAATTAGAATGCAGGTTCTTGCTGGAGCAGCCAGGGAAACTCAAATCAACCATGTTTTTAAGGAGCAGAACCAGGATGCCATCGAAAAAGAAGGTGCCAAAAAATGTTTGATGATATCAAAGTTTTTATTGTTCCACCAATGTATGCAGCAAATAACTTCTGGGAAGACATCGGAGGAACTATGTTCAATAGAACTATTTGCCTGTAATAATAATGATTATGAGCAAGACTCAACTTAAATTGGCCCAAATGGCTGAATTTTGATTAAAATATTTTGGTAAATATTGGCTATGATACTACCTTTCACTACCAAAAATAAAAAGAAACATTTATGTTTTGGATGATTTTTCTTTTTAAAATTCTAACAGTTATTTTTCGAATAAAAGTACTTTCTAATGTTTTAATTTTATGTTGTTATAAATAAAACTAATTTATGGGATAAATATTAACTAAGGAACAAAGGACATAATTATTATGAAAATGCTCTTTCATTTAAGGGTGTCCATCTCTACGTGAGGAATTTCAATAGCGCATCTTTTGGTTAGAAGGTAAAGTAGTTTTCCGGCAAAATAGGTTAAAAAGAATGTTATGTTTTAATCATTCAGTAAGTAAGTTGAAAAGAACATTATTTATAGTTTAGACAAATATTATAATGAAGTGAAAGTATGGAGTTGTGGAAATGGAGATGGAATCGCCTATGTTTTAAATTTTTTTAAATTTTTTTTATAAAAGATCATACTTATAAACATTAATGCAGCACGTGGGAGCTTTTAGTTAAGCTTCTGGTATATAACACATTAGCCACCATGACTATTTTAGAGTTTGAGCCATTACCATCGATCTAAGACAATTTCTACTAGGATCAAGAGAAGAGTTACCTAGGGAGTTAGTTTTATAGAGTGGAGGATTACAAAAGTAGTTAGTATAAAGAGTTGGACCGAGTAGCTTGGCATTCAAAACATGTATATCTGCTGTGTTGGAACATGGAAAGTGGTATATCATTATATACAATTTATTTTCATTACTTGAAATTATTCTTTTTCATTTTTAAGAAGAATATTTTTTACAAATATTGATCAATTAAATATGAAAAAAGTCCAAATCAAATCTAATTAGGTGATACGTTTATGTGGAAAGTAAAATAATTGCTGTGAGGGTGGATAGCGGTAAATCAATCATATGCTTAAATCAAAAAAAAAACAAAAGAAGATATTTCGTTCACCTACAACTTTGACTACATAATGTATGCTATACGTAATGTAATTGTTTTCTCCTGTACACATATACCACATACACACACAAACAATATGTTGGGAACGCACGCAACTAATTAGTTTTTGTATGCAATTTGTTTGAAAGGGAGTTTCAGTCTGGTAAAATTATTTTAATGTAATTATGATGTTACAGACTTGAAATATAAAAAGGGTCTCTTGTAAAATACAGTATTAAATTGCCTACAAAAAAATTATTTAATTTGATCCTTCT
>JBDJHY010000001.1:27107894-27124429 GCA_039654485.1 Withania somnifera | reverse complement strand
AGTAGTAGAGAGAATTGAGAGAATTTGATGAAAATTGGAAGAAATAATGTAGTATTTATAGAGAAAATTTTTTTAGGCTTAGGGGTGGGGCTAAGGGGGTGCTGGGGGGTTGGAAAACGGCTATATAGCCATTTTTTAACATTGGACCAACGATCACTTTTACAAAGTGGCTGTTTTTTAAATAATTTTTATTTTTAAATTCTGTACCGGACCGGGACGAGATGAAAACGAAATTCCATCCCGGTACCCGGTTCGTTCCGTCCCGATACATCCCGGACAGGGACGAAACCAGTACAGTACCGGAAGTCCGGATGCCCAGCCTTAGTTGGGAGTTGTAACAAAATTGTCAGATAAGTGTATATTTCACACAAAAGGGGGGATGTAAACAAGTTGCACATACTTTAATTATTACACTTCTCTTTGGCGGCCATTTCTTCCCTCCTATTAATAATGTACTAGGAACATAAAATAAAATAAAACTCAATAAGCAAAGTGGCATGCTTCTGAGTTGACAATGTCATGTCAATGTACTACTCTTTTTCCTTTTATTTTGAATATATCAAAAATCAAAATAATTAAAATGGAAAATATATCACAAAAATCAGAGTGACTATAAAAACAAGCAACTGCTTTCAAATATTCACTCACTATTGGTTGCTTCTACTAAATCACCAACCAATGAATGCCTACTATAGGTTTCTACTTTTCAATAGAAACACCTACTACTTACACGGTTCCATGTTTCAATGACAAAAAATTTGAACTACTCCATACTGTTTGGGCCATATATCCTCTTATTTCAAGTTTCAACTGCTATTTTTCAGATTTTCTTCATTTTTGTGGTTTCTTAGTTTGACCATACTTCTTTTAGCTAACACACCATACCTTGTACTACATATTCAGAAAGTAGGAAGTGAACTGTTCCTTTATGTACAATTGAATTGGACCATGTTCTTTTGGTTGTCTAGTTGATGCTGGACAACAAGTTGCTTTTTACTTTTGGACTATAGTAAAGTTTGCACAGGGAAAAACTTGATTTTCAAACTTAGCTTTTGGGTTTTCGACTTTTCGAAAAAATAGTTTCAATTAGTTCTCTGAATATACCGTAGTTGGCAAGTGTGTATGAAATACAGATGCAAATATTCAAAACCCACTTGCAAACTTAGCCTACTTAAGAGAGATAAAACTAAGTACAAGGTTCTCTGGTCTGATCACATAAGCAAGCTGTTGAAAACCTACGACTAGAGGAATTTCTGAGTGAAGATTGCCAAATATATCAAGTTAAGCAAAATTTCATAAAGCAGTTATTATAGTCACACACACACATTTGATTCTAACAGCAATAGAATATAAAAAAAGAAATCCAGAAAACCTATGACAATAGAATCTGGTATTACGGCTACAAGAACTTGAGAATGGGAACTTAGGGAAGGTGGTGAAAAGATAATTGACATCTGAAAGCACCGGTTTGTTCCCTCTCAAGCCGCTGTCTGTCATTTCACATTCTCCTTTAAGCTACTCGACCCTGAGATACTGTAACGAAAGGCCCTGGGCAATTAGTAATCATACAGAAGCAAATCATCATTGAGTTTGTACTAAAGCATACGCAAAAATTCTGCTTAATTGGTTTTCTTCTCGTCTTCTGTCAGCGCTGAAGTATCTGAAATAGTGTTGTCTTTATTCTTTAATACTTAAGTGATTCTCAACCTCAATAAATCACCTTTTTTTTTTTTACAGTGGTTCTCAATGAAAGTTGTATATTAAAATATTAACAGTTGGCCCGATAACCGAACTGATAACAATCAAAAATTGATAAATCAATAACCGATAAATCGGTATCTTAATGGTTCTTTAACGGTTTAGCATGTTTACAAACCGATAATTGATAAGTCAAACTGATAAACGTCAAAACCAAATTGAACCGACCGATATGCAACCCTAGTACTAGTTACAAATCCTTTTTATTTCTTATGGGTACTCTCCTTGATCAGTTATGTAGATTTGATTTGGTTGTGATGTCATTGCTCTTGAAATTTCTTGTATAGCAGTCACCAAAGAAACGTATTATACACATACATATAATCTCACCTAATGTATTCTCTTCCTTTTTGTTTCTAATAGGGAGATTATCATTGGGTTCGGAGGCTTGAAGCAGATAATCCACTATTTTGAGTACATACCATTTTCTTCAAGGGGGGTTTCTTTCTCTTATAAAAATGTCTGTGACAGCTGGTGTAAGTGATACAATTATTGCAATTAGGGAAAAGCTCAGGGGTAAAATTGGCCAAACAAAAGTGAAAAGATATTGGCCTGGTAAAGCCCCTGAATGGGCAGATGAACCGGAAAAAGATGAGGATATTAGGATGAACAGGGAAGCAGCGCTTGAGAAAGCCTTTCCCAGCCAGGGCAGTTCAGACATTGCAAGAAAGGATGATGCAAGGCTGCGTCGACTGGCAGAGAGTAAAGTTGATAATCGTGAGGAAATCAGAGCAGATCATCGACGCATCCGGCAAGCAGAGATTGTTTCAACCATAGAAGAGGAAAACAGAAGACTAGAAAGAATGGAATTTGAGGATGATGATGAAGATGCCTTGGATGAAAGGAGGAGGAGAATCAGGGAAAAGAATCTTCAGAGGCAACAGGAAGAACCTCTACTGGAGGAAGAAGAGGAGGAGGCTGAGGAAGAGGAGGAAGAAGAATCAGAATATGAGACTGAATCAGAGGAAGAGACCACAGGGATTGCAATGGTGAAACCAGTTTTTGTTCCAAAATCTGAGAGAGATACCATAGATGAGCGTGAGAAGCGTGAGGCAGAGGAACGAGCTCTCGAGGAGTTAGTGAAGAAGAGGTTAGAGGAGAGAAAGCTTGAAACAAAGCAAATAGTAGTTGAGAAGATACGAGAGGAAGAAATAGTTCAGAAGAATTTGGAGATGGAAGCTAATATTGCTGACATAGACACTGATGATGAGGTGAATGAGGCTGAAGAATACGAAGCTTGGAAGTCCAGAGAAATTGCCAGGATCAAGAGGGAGAGGGAGGGCAGGGAGGCTAGTAAAAAGGAGAGGGAAGAAATAGAGAAAGTAAGAAACATGACGGAAGAAGAGAGGAAGGAGTGGGAAAGGAGAAACCCAAAACCTGCCCCACCACCCAAGCAGAAGTGGAAGTTTATGCAGAAATACTACCACAAGGGTGCTTTCTTCCAGTCTGATGCTGATGACTTAGCTGGAACTTCTGGTGCTGATAATATATACCGCCGTGATTTCTCTGCACCAACAGGGGAGGATAAATTGGATAAATCCATACTGCCAAAAGTCATGCAGGTTAAACACTTTGGTCGCAGTGGAAGGACAAAATGGACACATCTTGTCAATGAGGACACAACTGATTGGAACAACCCGTAAGTACCTTAAACCTTCTATTTTACTTGCTCATCTTTGTTCAATCAATTTTTTGTGTTGATATACTGAATTAGCATTCTAAATAATGCATGCTTCAGTTGCATCCTGTTGTTTATTTCGTGTTAGCATCTGATTTAATGGTTTCGATGCAGTGATGAATGTTACCTTTCTCTGACTGTGATTGTCTAGCTGCCCTTTCACTTCGGTTGATGAAGGGATGTCACAGTTTGTTCTCTTTAGCATATTTGATTTTCTTGAAACTGGTAATACCTCTTTATCGTGGTCTTCCAATATGGATATAGGGTATAGAAAAGCCAAGGATAAAATCATACTTGCATAATCATTGAATATTTAATCATACATACTGTTGATATGTGAACTTGCTTAAAGATAGGGGGCAAACCAAAGAGAGTTAAAGGGTGGTAAAAGTGATGTATGATAGGTGTTTGAAGAATGTCCTTAATGAAAAAGTGATATATTAAGGCGCTTGGGAAGGTTAGTCACTATTACTGGCCATAATAGTTCCTAGATGTTTCACAGTTGTGTCAGAATTATTAGGAGAACAATGGTGCTCATAATCTGTGAACTCTGTTCTGGAGTTTTTGGCCCCTTTTATGAAGTGGACTATTTGTATCCCAAACAATACAACACATCATGTTGATTGCTGCTCTCGCTCTGTCTCTCTCCCTCTCTTTCTCTTCTGTCTTTCTCTCTATCTTATGGTGTTGTCTTATGTGCTGATGGATTCCTGCAAGCTCGATGGTTGACCTTCTCTTTCTATTGTTCTTTTTCTTGGAATTTTATGTAATAATTGTTACCCTAGCCAAAAGTGTTAAGAGAGAATGATGTGCATCTAAGAGTGTTGGAGAGGTTTATCTTATGTGTATCAGTACCTATGGTGGGATGTGATAGGAGAAAATTTTCGTTGCCTAGCTGGATTTCTAGGAATAAATATATGACGAATTCGATTATCTATTCAGATGTTTCCTGTCTGAGTGTTTTTCTAGCAATGAAACCATCAAAATTTCCAGAAAATGAGACAATAAACAAGTGTGTTGGGCCTTGAAATTTTGACTGCCTATTTTTGAGTGATGGTTGTAGTATGGGAGCATCCATTTTTCGATGTTCCTGTAAAAAATGCTCTTGCAGTCTGGTTTGATGGTTGGGAAGTTTCTACATGGCTAATGTACCTAGTCCACTGGATAGAAAAAATTAATTAAAAGCCCTCATATAGCGTAGGAAGTTGTGGCTGGACATTCAGAGTTTGGGGCCTTGAAATGACTTTTGGGTGTATGAATGCTCAAACTTTAGGTGCTTTCTCAGTTTTACCTTCAAATTCCTAAATAATTATTGACTAGTCGTGTATCGAAGTGAAATACTCTTAAAAGATTGGAAGGGGGATATGGCAAAATCTGTAGACGCTATGACTTAATTGAGCATTGGTATGGAAACAAGCAAATGTGCTTATTAAGACCATTCTGGAGAAATATAGAAGTTCATTACATTAACGAGACAATGGGACACAATTTTCTGCTTCCAGTTCAGTAGTTTCGATTTCAGAAAGGAAATTCCTTGAAATATAAGCACGTTTTACTCAATACAATTTTCTACCTTATTTTAAAAAAGTCTTCAGTCGAGTAATGCATTTAGAGCCTATAAACATATTCAAGTAGCTTAGAGCATATGAGATTACGGCTAAGGCTAGTTTGAGAAAGAAAATGTCTAGTATCCTGGTCACTCTGTTTAATCGGCTGGGTTTGGGGCTTAGCTTGTTCTGAGAGGAAGTAAAGTAAAATCTGGCCAAGTCTGTTTGTTGAAGACTACGCATGCCTGCTAGTGTTTGTTTAATATTAAGACTATTGCTGTGATGGGATCACACCACACTCTTTTGCCTTGGCTTTTTGAATGCTATTGCTTGCCGGCTAACTGGTGGAGTACTCTATTTGACATCCACCATCTCTGTTTGCTGATACGTGTGTATATTTCTTAGTTGAATCTCCTTGGCATGGGGACTAACTAGAAAGGGAAGATGTGCAGACTTTCCTAATTTTCAATAAACACTTCTGTATTCTGGTTTACGATGTGTAGTTTTGCTTTCTGGTTCAGTGTCCAGCTTTATCTATGTATTATTCTGTTAACAGCCTTTGCACTTATTGATTGACAATTGCTGTCGGAGCAGGTGGACATACAATGACAGTCTTCGGGCCAAGTACAATGCGAAAATGGCTGCTGTTAATGTTCCTATTGCAAAGCCTAAGGGTAAGAAATTGAAGGATTGGGAGACTCGGTGAAGCCTTGTTGTAGTCTGGGGCTTGCTTGTGCTCAGGATTTTGCTCTCAGATTGTTCAAAGCACTGTCAGTCTTTCTATTTTGCTTGTTGGATTCAAATGCCTTCTTTAACTCTTGTACGAAGTTATTGAATTGCAGAGAAGCACATTCTGGTAGCAATTTCAGAATTATCTGTCTCTTTATTGAAAAAAATCATGCATTAGGTCATATATTGTGTTCTGCTTTTTAGTTATTGAGATATGCTATAGTAAAAGCATGAATGAAACTTATTCACTGTATATTTCACTATGCTCAACTAAAATCATGTGTAAAACAAGTGTACTATTTTATCACGCGAGGTTTTCATGTTTTCTTCAATTTGATACTTCCCATAAGTTACAAGAGAAAGAAAAAAGAAGTCTTCCTGCAAATAAGCAGGTTATTCCATTGTTGCTTTCAGTTCAACATAGTTCACTATTATATTCTCCGCTGCTCTTTCTCTCTCTCTCTCTCTCTCTCTCTCTCTCTCTATAGTGAATAAAGAGTTCACAAGCCTGTTCTCTTTGTAAGTATGATAATTCTAGTATATTTGCCTATGTAGACTCGTTTCTACATGTAATATATAGAGTTATAAACAATGTATTGGCTACATAATTAGAACTCATGTTGAAATAGTTTTAAATCTTTCTTATGTAGATTTATCCCTTGGAGTTAAACTTCTGTGGACAATTTTCTTCTCCGAGAACTAATCCATGGGAAAGGAAGTCTAAAGATAGAAAAGGTTTTTGGGGTGGGGTGGGCGGTTGGGATTCGGCAATCAAACTTGTCCTTGAAAAAGCTTCTGATATAGTCTAATGTGATTATTCCAAAGATGCCCTGCAGATCCCTCTGTCCAGAAATCTATCAGTTGTGATGCAGGTGTGTTCATTTTCCTTCTATCTTTGTGCATTGGGGGTTGTTGCTGGTGAAATGCTGTCATTATTGTCTGTCTGTGACGGCTGGGTGAAGGTTTTTTTTTGTGTGTGTTTGGTGGTGGTGGTGGTGGGGGATTCAATGACCTGGAAAGATGTGATAGAGTGGGTAGCGTGTTTGCTAAGTTCTATACTTCTGGCCATAGGATAAGTTTAGAGTCTTCCACTTTTTAGCGGCCCGAATGGAGAATTCAAGAGGAAACTATAATTGGTACTGCTGATGATTTGACCGGGTTTCCTATCTTTCATAAGTTAATAAGCATACCTAACATGTATTTTCTGTATCAAGAATAGACTTTTAGGGTGGAGATAGGATGCTCTGCAGTATTGCTGCTGGGACAATGCTCATAGAATGTGTCACTACACTGCATAACTATGTGAGTTGAACTGTCTCATCTACCTAGAAAAGGAGATGAACTTGGTGAGATTAGCAAGATCACAACCTCCTAGGGGTTGATGGGCAGAGAAAGCTTCAAAATAGTGTGGCATTAGTTGGCTAGACTGAAGAGCAAATGGAGGTTGGAAATCAGATCCACCAAGTAAACCGACTTTGAAATCTCTTTGGTTTAGTAGTAAAAATGTGTGGGTGAAGCTATGGTCTGTCTGGGAGCAGCTTGCAGGATAATCTTTGATAGACACGGACAAACTTTCCTCATGCACTTGCAACATAGAAGTGTCAATTGCTCTAGAACTGTCAGAAATTAGTGAAAATTTGTAAACACGACAGGGTGAACTTCAGGTATGATATTTTTGAAGGGAGGAGAAAGACGTGGGGTCTCACGTAAGTTTTTGTGGTTTTATCAATGGGGCTAGGGAGTGGGCTTATCTTACTCTTGTCTTCTAACTTCCTCCTCACATTTTCATCCAAATTATTAGCAATTTGGTACCCATATACAGGAAGATTCCTGGGGATTAGATTGATTTGGACATTGTTATAGTGATGGAAATATTTCTCCTGTGTCTCTGTATGATTACCATTCAGCCCCTAAATAAAAACACTGTTCATCAAAGCTTGGTCAAGTGTGATTGGATTCGTTGAGACGCCTTTCATAGAGTATAATTTCTGCTCCCGCTACTTGAATGGTGAGAGGATTATCAACAGCACATACAGATTTGTACTGAATTGTGACTGATAAGGTATGTTGGAGATGCTTTGGGCTACGTTCATACTAAATTTATACAGGGTGCATAATTGTTCTTATTTCTTTCTCTTCCGGGTCCGGTATAATAAGGACAACTAAATTGGATTCTGCGTAGGGCCCATCTGGAGGAAGCGTTTCCTAGTTCCTACCAATTTTTTTTTTCTTATTCAGGGCTTGAAAGACCTCTGGTTAGGGAGGAGCAACTCCGGTCAATGCAACACAATTTTTTGGTGGTACAACATCTTCATGTTTCATCAAGCCACGTGTTCTCATTCCTTTTTCACACTCGTTAGATGAAATGCTATATGCCATTGAGGGTTATGAAGTATTTTCTCTAGCATGAGTCTCTGGCACATAAAAAGTGCCACAAAGAAGCCATTCAGTATGAGCCAGGGCACCTTTGTATTTTAATCAAATTAAAACAACTAACCAATAATCAAAAGTGTTACGAAAATAATAAAGTAAAGAAAATAATATTTTGGGGGAGTACTCATGAAATACTACTTGAACAAGGAAAGCGGTCCCTTACCTTCTCCATTTCCTTCTATGTGGTTGACTGCTGTTTCTTTCTTGTTTCCATACTTCAGGACGAAGAGATTGTCGGGTTCAACTTTCACTGGTGATGGGGATTCCTTCTTGGAAACAATATATTTAGTTTTTTCTGAATATTCTAATAATAATAATATTGGGTCAATTTCTATTCGAAAAGAGTATTTCATCATACCCGCCTTTCTTAACCTTACAACTGGCATTGAGACTTTACTTTTTCAAGTTGGAAACAGGGAACTCCTTCTTGGAACTACTTTTGATTGTCAGCCCAATGAAGATGGCATGAACAATTGAAGATCTCTTGTGTCGGATGATTTACAATGAACAAAATCTCTCTATTTATAGGGGAAAATAGCCTAATTTGATAAACATAGAAAATAAACGTTCACTAAAATTGATCTAACTTTACGTTATCTTGATAGACTAGGAGATAGACATTCACAATAACAAGATTACTATTTATAACACTCCCCTTGAGCGTCCATTTGAAAAATAATGTGCCTTATTAAAACCTTACTAGAAAAAATCTAGTGAAAGAAAAAGAGTACACATCTCTAACAATACACATCTTGTTTGCCTCATTATGAACCTTACAAGAAAAACTTAGTGGGACAAAACCTGAGGAAAAAAGAGTACAAGATCTTTAATGCGCATCTTGGCTGCCTCATTAAAAACTTACAAGGAAAATCTAGTGGGACAAAATCTTGTGAGGGAAAAAGAGTACAATGTGTATTAACTCTCCTAATGCGAACATCAATTCAAAGACTTAGAATCTTCGCATCTCAATCTTGTGCATCATCTTTTTGAAAGTTGTAGTTGGTAAAGACTTTGGTGATTAAATCAATCATATAATCACTTGAACGAATATGTTGCACATTGATATCATCATTCTCTTGAAGATTATATTTGTAGAAAGATCTTGATGAAATATCTTGTAAATATTTGCATTTCATAATCAACAAAATCTTGACGATATTGTTAGGATAAATATATTCATAAAAACACTTTGCAAGTAATCTTATTTCAGTATCTTCATATAAGAGTATAACTATATCATCCTCATAGTTATAACAAGATGTAAAGATACATAAATTGCATTAGATATGATACTACAGGACCAATCCAATTCTCCAAGTTTTCGTTTCAACAGATAATCCATTGCTTTTGAAAATTCTTCAAATGTTTCAGCAATATTAAAATCATCAATTTATGTCTTATAAGGATTATAGATAAGTTGTCTAGAAACTTTATATGCTTCAAGCATTTTGAATCCTTAAAAGATTTTCTCATATAGATTTTGTTAAGTGATAGTATCAAGTACCACATCTTTCCGTATTTAAACTGCAAGTCAAATAAGTTTCACGCCTACCAAAATACAAGATTTCAATTGGTAACTTTTTTACATTAGTATGCTTAAATAAACTTACAATTTAAATCCTCATATTTGCAATATTGCACTATATTGTATCAAAGATATCTATGTTGATTCGCAATGTGACATAACTTATTGAGATATCATAACGTCATTATTTTCAAGTACCTGAACCTCTCATGAGGTTTCATGAAGTGTTATGTTGTAGGCTTTTCAAAAACATATTGCTTCTTTATTATGATCTTCTGTTCCTCTACCTTTTTCAAGAATTATTATATTTGGAATCAATTGGTCTACCATGCTTCATGCATGTCATAGATCCTGTCCTTTAATAAAAATATTTGTAGTTAAATATGAAATTAATTTGGGTCAACAAATGCTTCTGACATTTGACTTGAATTATCTTTTGAACGAGGATCAGAATGATAATAATTCACAACATGTCTTTTAAATGCGTATTATTTTTCTTTTATGTTAGAAAAACTCACATATATCCTCTATCTTCTTTGAGAAACCCATCTTTGTGCATCATAGTTCATATATCACACATTAAAAGTAATTAGATAAAAATTTATTTGATTCCTCATCATGAACCAATTAAGAAATGAATTAATCATAATTTATTTGTCTGACTCATACAAATATTGTTGTATGAAATATATTATAATTCAGACCAACAAATAAAACTTTGTTCATTAGCTATTTATTTGAAGGCATTTAATGCCAAACCAGCTTGGATATAAAATCAACATCACCAAAATTAATTATCTTGATTAAATAATCTAATAATTTTGTGTATGCCAAACTAGAGGTTAACAATAAATGCACACGTGACTATCCTATATATGCATCTCACTATATCACATAACAGGTGAATAGACCTATATTCACCTTTATTACTTTTCAGAATTATAAGGAATTCAATCTCAATATTAGCTGATTTAATCAACTTATTATCAAAACACATAATATACGCAAATCTTGAAGAATCTTTTAATTCTCCAGTATATGTCAAACACTCAATATGCATATCTTCCGAATGATACTTGTTAACTCCAAGTTTACATTAACATGTGTCATTTGCTTCAATAAATCTAAAATTTATTATTTCACAAGCAAATTTCAAAGTATATCTTCTCAATTATTCTACTCTTTTGGAGGTGAGTCATTATATCTTCACAACCAAGAATGTACTCGTACTTCTGAACTTACCAAATATTATCACATTCACCCTACAGAATGGTTTGTATTTACTTATCAAAAGTTTTCATTCTTCATAAATAGAATATAATTATTTGAATGTATTCGTATTTAATGCCACAACATTTTCTCATAGAATGGAGCATGAATACTTAAACATGCCTTAAATCTATCAAATCATGATAGTTTAGAACCTCCTACAATATATAACATATCTTTTAAATTATAACAGACTTTTAATATTATTACTAATTTTTTTCATGCGCATATTCAACAAAGTAAATTAATGGGTCAAATTTTATGACTTTTTGTCAAAAGCATATTATTTTACCTTGCCATCATAATATCATCACTATGGTGCATCATGACTATGTTAGGCTGTAATTTATAGATACTCAAACCCAATATTTTTATATCATAGTGAATTAGGATTCTAATTCAATTAGATGTCTTATCATCAATCACTAATAAAATATGAAAAAATATAATAATAGCAGCTATGTCCTAAGCTTTGAATTTTTTATCACTTTATGATAATTATAAATTAAAAAAATTAATATAAAAATCTCTTACCTTCATACCTCGATAAATGTCTAATCTCCACTTGCCTTGGATATCGTTATATAGTCCTAAAATAATGGATGACCTTAATACCTTTGAAGTTAAGAGGTTGGCCAATTGAAACTATGGAGGACAAAGACAATCTTTGGACTTACGGCAGATCCTTGCTGTAAAAGAAAAAATAAACTAACACTAATTTGCTTAGTTTATCACCATAAAAAAAAAAAAAAAACGTCACAAACGTAGTGCTTATTGATTTCCAGTTAGGCAACATGAGATTTTAGAAATAAAATATCATATTTAACGATAGAAATTTTGGTTAGAGTCTCATATTAATAATATATTACAAAAATAATAAAATAAAAATAAGAATATTTTGGATGGAGAAGGGAGGGGACGGGGGAGAAGAGAGAAAGTTATTATTTTTCTTGTGATGATTTACAATGAACAGAGTTTCTCTATTTATAAGGAAAAATTAACCCAATCTAATGAATATAGAAAATAAACATTCAGTGCAATTGATTTAACTTTACTTTATCTTAATAAACTAAGAAATAAATATTCACAATAACAACAATACCTTTTATATCACAAAGAAAATATAAACAACAAAAATAGTAAATTTAACTTAAGTAAAAGAAAGAGCCCGTAGTAACAAAATTGAAGAATATGATAATGATAGGATAATACTTCCTCTGTCTATGTTTATTTTTTTGACTTTGACACACTATATAAAAAATAATAAGTACAATGGTAATTTTATTATATCATCACTAAGTCATTTGAATATAAAATAAGAGTAAAAAAGATATAAAATAAACAATTATTTCTTGAATTGAATAAGTAATAATAAGGTATACGGTGGACAAATAAAAGTGCCCCGATCCATTCTTCTTCGTTTGTGATAGGGTATGAAGAAGTGGGAAGTAAACTTACGTACTCATATAGCATGTATACCTAACTTAGGCGATCTAACGAAATGATAATATACAGTTTGTTTTTCAATTAATTCAAGTTGGAGGAAAAATATTATCATACCCTTGGATTGTTAAGTTTTGATTACCAGTTATCATTTAATATTTGTAGCTTCTACTTAATTAAATTTTAATCTCGAGGATATTTACAATATAATGGTTGGAGAAAGAATATTCTATTTCCTATTGATCCACTACATTTTGAGTGGATTGACATTTCTGGCACGAGATATTGAAGTTCAGTATTTGCAATACTAGTTTGTTCATGAATAATTATAAAATACTGAATTATTGAAACACTTGTTTAATGGTATTATTCCATGTGAAATCTTGTCTTTGAATTAAGCTTATGATAATTTTGTAATTATAACGTTTCCAGGATACATAACAAATTACTAAAATGGTAATATACTTCTGGAATTGAGGGTCTTATCACAATAACATATAAATTATTAGATTATTTGTTCAAATTGCTGGTCCTACAGGATCTGAATATTGATTATTTAACTAGAAGAAAAGAAATTAAGCTTTAGCAGAAACATATATGTTACATCCCCAAAGACATAAAGGATGCCTGATTGATAGACGATAAGACATTTTTTTTTAGCTGGAAATATGGACTAATTAAGTATATATATATATATATATAGACAAAATGACATCAAATTTATCATCACCAAAAGACAAACGTAAAATCAAGAGATTGCAGCATGAGGCACTGTTGAAGTTGTGGAGTTGAAAGATTTATTATTGATTTATTTTGGTTTTGTCCTTCAAATGGCCCCTTCAGCTTTCTCTTCCACCCGACGTAAGTGATCACATCCTTTTGTCCATGTTGTTATTGAAGGGAAATTAAATCTTATTATCCTATAATAAATTTTGTTCCTTGAAAGCGATTTGCTCAGGGGAGGGGAAATCAACTCATTTTGTCATGAACAGCTCGCCCGAATCCACTTTCTTGAACACCAATATATACAAGACAACTCAATATAAGCAGCAATCAACGGGGGATACTTTCTCTTTTATATCAGTCAAAAAAGTGAGGAAAAGAAAATGACCGACAAGAATAAATGGAAGAAAATGTAACAATTTCTTGCATACTAATTCAAAGTTTTAATGTCAACAGTCCATTCAGCAAATATATATCTGAAAGTAACAGAAAGTATGCAAAATTGGAAGCAATAAGAAAAAGATAATAACACATGAGATCACTGATGAAGTTGCAGTTAGAAGCTTTTGTAAACTTGTGTTAATAGAACTCCTAAGTGAAAAGTTCAATATGTTGTCCTCGTTCTCAGAATTTCCTTCTTCACATCATCTTCAAAAGCAAAATCAAAATCAAAATCATCCAAGGTTTCAATTTCTTTCTTTTCTTTAATCGTTACAACGAAAAACTCTTATAAACTATAACGCCAACTGACAAGTGTATGAGATGTATGATTCAAAATTTCATCTGCTCAAGATGAATAAAACTATATATCTGATGAGAGGCAGCACTGCAACATCCGATAGAATAGTGAAGCTATCCTCAAATGGGCGTGGACATTATGCACCATCATTATTTAACCAAAAAAAAAAAAAAAACCTATTGTTTTGTATATAAATAAAATATATAAAGAAAGTGAAGGAGAAATATTTTGCTGGGAATCTATACTTCCATTTAACAAGTGATGGCCGGGGATATAGTTTGGCTTTTGTATGTTTACCTTTTGTTTTTCTTAATGCTACCCAGGATAATTAGTGGGGTTGGAGGATTTTGAAGCAAACATTACTTGAAGCAAATAGCTAAAGAAATTATGTGTCAAAGTTTACAGTGTAGTGATATTGATGTCTCTCCCTTAGAGCAAGGTGTATGATTCAATTCCTTAGGTTCCTCCTCGATTCCTTCACCTTTCCTGCTCCTCCAATGTAATAAGTAAAAGAGGAAAATAATATTGAGCAAAACAAGATTGGATATTGAAGGGAATCAACAAAAGGGCTTTTGCACAAACATTGATCATGGTTGTATTCATGTAGCTGAATTTTGTAAAAGATAAACAAAGGCCTCATAGGGTCATGTCCTTTTCTTGAAGTTGAGACAAAGGCGTATAGAAAATGGGACATACTGATCTGCTAGCTGATCAAACAAGTTAGGGATACAAGAAAGTAGTATAAAAATGAAAAATAGAAATGATAGTATTACTCCAGATTTATGAGGGACATAATTTAAATGAGGCCATTAATTAAAATACACATGCTAGCAGCACAGCACAGCTCAGACAATAAAATTCACTCCTCCATTGCAAATTCCTCAACCAAATTCATCTTGTTTAGTGGATTGAAGGCATGAATCTCCGCACAAGAACATTTGCTAGGCAAGACGTAGGCACCCAACCCATCAAGTGGTTGAACACAAGGCAATGGCAACTTACGCGCTATAATCACGGAATTAATCACCTCATCGGTAGGATGGTAGACCGAAAGCACCTCGAATCCTCGTAGATCACGAGGATCGAGGACAGGGTACAGAAAAGCGCGCGCACCATGTGCACTCCTGAGCATCAGGGTAGCCCCTGGAGCCATATACTTAGCCAGGTGATCGACAACCTTAATTTTGTCCTCCTTATCCATACCAACTAACGCGGCCAAGAAGACTACGTCGTAGTCCTTCAGGGCGCACGTTACGTCCATGATGTCCGACGTGTGGAAAATCATCCGCTGGGACAAGTCAGGATCGGTAGCCACGAGGGCTGCCGACATGGAATTAGCCCCAGCATCAATGTCATAGTTGTGGAAGTAGGTGGTAGTAAGATGTCTAGTTGCCAAAACAAGAGAGGTGAATGGGAGAGGACCTGATCCCACAAAGGCAATTTTGTTTGGAATTTTTGTAGTGTTTCTAGTAAGGATGTTGTACTCAAGTAAGCTGAGTTTGATGTAATTGTCAAAATAAGGGAAAATGTCAAGATGGTCAAGGGGTTTTTCATAAGAGCCAAGAATGGTTGAAAAGTGAGACTCTAAAAGTCCTTCAGCCTCACCACATAGCTTGATGAGATGAGACCTAATTTCTTGAATTTTTTGGCAGAGCTTAGATACATCAATGGGATTAGGAGGCATGCACGTGTGGACAAGGTCTGTGAACAACCTGTTGACATCTTTGGAAGGGCTAAGGTTCTCCAATCTCGAGATTTGTTCATATAATTCACACACTTTTTGTACTACTGGATTGCTGTTTGGGCACACCATGTCGACACTATGATGAAATTGGTCTTTGCCAACAAAGCTAGAAAATTCCCCTAGGAATTGTAAAACAAGAAATTGTTTGTAATTTTGAAGTTGGGAGGACACACCCAATAATCTGATGCTCATGAAGCCTCCACAGGTCGCTATTTATTGAGGGGTTTTGAGGGGCCCATGGGGAAGGGGATGAGTGGTTGCATCATTCAATTGTTAGAGATTTTGGATTATATTAATTTATTTGAAGAATATAACGAAACTTTGTTTTCTTTCCTTACTGGTAAATCAATTAGCCACATTTCAGTTTTTACCTTGATCAGCTGTAGAATCAATTGTCAGGTGATTTCTTTAACAAATCGAATCTGTATACTCATATTAATAGTGCAGACATACCTAACAAGTAATTTATTTTATTTTTACGAGTCTAGTTTACAACTCTTTGTATTGTACGTATCGTATGATTTGTTTTTCAACGTATGTATATGATTTTATTAAATTAACAACAACTAGACACATACTATAGTTCTAATTAGGAATGTCAAACACTTAAGTATTACAATTAGTAGTAAATTACTGATTAAAAATGGAGCAGGTTGATTAATCAACAAGATGAGAAGTTTAAGCATGAGCTTCATTTTAAATTACTACTAAGTACTATCTTGTTTGTTAGTACTACTAATTTGGAGTTTTGTTGTGTACTTGTGCTTCTACCTAGTTTTGCATTTGTACGAAAACCCTAATGTTTACTGTTTAGTAAGTTATGTACGCTTTGTTGGACCACAAACGGTCAGTAGTTTTCTTGGGACTCGGGACAAATGCTCAAACTTACAATCCCAATGCCTGGGCATATACTCATATTTATTGCTCCTTCCCTTGTTACAAGTTGA
>JBDJHY010000001.1:27020575-27036004 GCA_039654485.1 Withania somnifera | reverse complement strand
TAGTTACATACTTCCTTAAATCACTCTTTTTAGCTTTGTCTTTTTTGTGGTATATGTTGCTATTGTAACCTCTTTTTAAGGGTAGGCTAGAGTACCTTTCTGTCTACTCACTTCTTGATAGTAATATAAAGCATATTAATACAGTTTCAAATTATATTTCTCATTGCAATGAACCTCGACTTTGGTTACTCTTTAATTTGAGGAGTTTTAGATAATTGAGCGACTTCCTTTTTTAAATTAGATGGGTGAGAAATATATCGTTTCCACTTCAAAAACTCATGCAATCATGTTTCCTAACTATGAAACTCGACAGATAATGACCAACAATTAATATGTAGGTAGTTAACTCGGTATTTTCAACTCGAGTAATATTGTTCTTATTTCGATTTTTAATTTCAACATGAACATAGATTTCAAAGATCATACAGCAAAAACGAAACAAAGCATTGGTTGATCAAAACTTTATATCATAGTGGATGGGGAGGCTGTTCAATATGTTTCTCCGACATGTCGTCGGACCTTTATTTCAATAACTATAGGGGATACAAGGAGTAAAATGTGTTCTGTTTAAAACCCTTCACTTCAAAATTCCTTGGACAATATGTCTCCAGACAAAACTCATATCTTCAACTGGAATTATTGCCTACAATACAACAGCTGCCCACCTTCCTAATTTAACAGTCACATTCTGCACTTCCAACTAGCTCCAACAAGGCAAAAAAATGGCATGTACGGTAAAGAATTTATTGCCTCTCAAGTATAATAAATTCTCATAATGCACGCCTTGCTGCTTTGACAGTAGAAGAATATGATGAATAGATATTAGACACCAGATGGGCTAACATTAAGTGGCAGGCCTTGCAATAGTGCTAATCTTTTGGGCTGGATGCTACAGAAGTGCCAAATTACTGCTTCACCATAAAGGAACTTTTACAACTGCACCCACCGACTGCACTTGGATTGGTAGATACCTGCAGAAAGATAGACGACGTGCACGAAAGCGGTTAAATGAAAAACCAAGAGGAACAAACACAAAATAAAATGGTTCTTGTGCTAGGGGTGAGAAGTCTCGGAGCAATATGAAAAAATGGATATAGAACGGGGAGTAAGCATCATAGGGTCTTATGAGATTTCATGTGAAAATGTGATAAGTCTATTACACAAATTTATACCATGAATATACCAAATAATACCACTACTTTGCAGGCTTGCAATTTTATATGTCAAATCTACGAAGCTTTTCAACAGATCTCCAAAATAACATCCAAATATTAACGCAATAATTTGGACAGAGTAACAACGAGGAGTATACATCATGTTAACTATATTAAGGAACTACTGCAAAGGCCCCTCCGAAAGAAAGGAAAGGAAGTAGGAAAGAATTAGAGTACTCCTTTGGATTTTGCTTAGAAATCTGTAAAAGTATGAATTTAGATTTAACCAGAAGAACTACATACACATACATGTTTGGATTTTACTGACCCAAGTTAACGAATATAAAGTCATGCTTGTCCACATTAAATATATAAAAAGTCATGTTAGCAATTATAATATTGACTGAGCTAATCAAACAAAATTTCTTTTTCGCGTCCCCCTTCTCAATTATATATTTCCATTGTCCTCCTAATTCTTCCATCCCTTCTTCTAATACATAGAGAGCCACCTCTGCATCAGAAGCAAAGCAACCACATGAATGTACCACCTCTGGTCAATTCTAACCTTATGAGCCAAATTAAAAGTCAATTTCCATATATATTATTTGAGAATTAAAAACACCAAAAAAATTGTGTCTGCACGCTGAAAGGTTGCAAGCAATATAAGTTGCTTGAAAAGGGAAACAGGATAATCAACATATGCCAACAGAATAATTTCATGTTAATTTTAGGTTTCAAGTCTTCTATAAAATCAACCGCTTCTAGTTATTTGAATGACCGTTTTAATCATGCTTCTCAGTTAAATTAATAGTACTCTCACGGTTTCTCTCACGACTTGTTAAAGCCGAAGATGCAACATTTAAAATCTGAAGACTTCTAGGAGGTCAATAAAAACTTCCCATACTTTACATTTCACTACAACGAAATAGGAAGAAGTACTCTTTTTGAGTTATATCCACTCTACTGGTTTATTGAAGGCTCTACAGTTTAAAATCACAATAGAAACTTACAAAGCTGACTTGTTAGAATAACGTGCGGCAAAACACATCTCAAGTTTTCCATACCGTTAGTAAATATCAGTTCATGAAAAGGAGCCGATGCTTCTCAGACAAGAAGAAATCAACTTTAACTTAGATTTAGTTCCTGTAATCCATCATACGAGTGAATGATTTTTCAGGAACACTAAATATACCACATTATTCCACAAAGTACCCTCAACTAAATCCCTTTCACAAAAAATTATAACCGGAATGTGCTTAAATATAACCAATGTGCACATCAGTTATCCAGTTAGTGATATTCTCGATATGCTCCATAACTGAATCTCCTCACTTCTTTTCCTTATTTCAGTTTTCTAGGTAGTACTTAAGCTTGTAACCGGAATCTCCTCATAACCCAAAATGTCAACTATTTTCCTTGAAATTTTCACTATTTCAGTTTTGTAGGAAGTAATAAAGCCCTAACTGAAATCTCCTCATAACCCAAAACGTCGTCTCTTTCCCTTATTTCAATTTTCCAGGTAGTAAAATAGTAAACTAATAGGAGAACAAACCAAAAAAATGAGATAATAGATAAATATATTTCCTAGTCTATGAGAGGTGACATGTCAGCAATCTTTGGCCCTCCATTATATAGATATAGATAGATAGACTTTTTTATGATGCTGGGGTCAGGATAAAGCTTTCACAACTCGACTAGTCCTTCAGGTATCCGGTACCTCCCACCAGCTCACCTACCTCTTCCAATCAAGGTTGAGACAAATGGAAAGATATCACTTACTGTGTTTTTCCTTCATTTGGATTTGAATCTGAGACCTCATGGTACTCCACTCCACTTCATTAATCAATAGACCATTGATACTTTTGATGAATTTTCAGTTGATGAAGGACATTCTGAGAAGACAGGGGTTGATTTGACGAAGCAACCACAGTTACAATGCAGCATGTGGTGCAACTTCTTTGTTCCAAGTGTGAAAGAACACCACATACTTTGTTTAAAAAAGTAGGAAGTGGTTTTTTTCCCCTCTAAAAGCAGTTGAATTATGAAACATTATTCCATGAATCTTTTAAGTGATAATTGTAGTTCATAAGGCTCCTAAATGTTTCTAGATTAATAACTATTTAAACGTAAAAATTCTAAGCATTACCCCAGGCTAGTGGAGTGGTCAGTGGTGCTTCTTAATATTTTAGAATGGCAAGTCTTTCTGGGTGTGAGCTAAAGACCTATCTTAATTCTTGCCTCATTGTCAATAGAAATGGAAAAATAGAATGGTGGTATCCATCATGCAATTGATCTAGAACGCCAATATGCATGTGCATCTGACATGCAAGAAAATAGCAATAGTGAATGTCATGGAAATCTACTTTTACAGACCTGAAAAGCAGAGCGAATCAGCTCCTCAACATAATCAACAGTTGCACCTTTGACAAAATCAAATGATACATTATCCACGACCAGTTTAACTCCGTCACGCTCAAATATTCTACAAAATATAAGAAATGAACAAACGGCAAAATAAACAACATAATGGCAAATGTTAACAGTAGTAGTATATGAAACTATAGTGCGTTTTAAATGGTTTTGGGGGTGGGAATATGGATTAGGAGGATGCTGAACTCATGCTTCAAAATGTCAAATTCGTAAGGACCACCAAGGACCAGACTTATCAATCAAAAATCCGCGTCAATCCGGAACTAGTTGGAGTTCGAAATATAAGTCCTCAAAGATAAGTCCTCTACATCCAGTACACTTTATTCAGCCTCATTCCATTCCAATACTCAATAATTTTTTTAGGCCCTTCTAAAACTAAAGGAAGGATGGTATAACACTCAAAATTGTATGGGCTGTGAAATACAAGAAAACATTAGCAAACCTGTCATCCGAATTGGTCTTATCATCAAGAGAGAATTCATATTGGAATCCGGAACAACCGCCAGCTTCAATGCTCAAGCGGAGCATCTTCTCTTTATGTTCGCCAGCTTGCAACTCTTTCATCCTCTACTCAGACATGTAAAAAGGACCAAGTAGTGAATTACCTCAATTTTACAGGCAATTTCTACCTAAGCAGTACGACATCGAACCTTATAAAAGAGTTTAAAAACTTGAATGCTGTTGTTTTAAGTGATTATGCTGTCCCATAGTCACATTTACCATGCGATTTCAGATACCAACAAAAATTCCCCATTTCACCCACAAATGGCGCTTAGAACTATTCACTTGCAAAACTATCAATCTTTTTTTTTTTTTAATAACCGTGGTGTCTGGGCAGTTTGGGCGCACCTCGACTAGTTTCACCGAATACATCTAGCAACTGAACAAATTTTAACTGATTAATCATAAAAGGTCTCAAATCTCGTTTGTTTCAAAAAGAGAATCATAAGCACCTTGAAAAATTCTGTTACAAATGAACATAAAGGAAATATATGCCAAATAACAAATCATAAGTAGGAAAAGAAAGCTTACACGAACGCAGTTGTCAGTTATTACAACGGAATCGGGATCTTCGACTTGATATTGGGATTGGGGTTGAGACAGAGCAGAAGCTGAGGAATTCAAAAGTCGGTAATTTTGACGAATCCTGGTGGTGAAGAAGGGAACGACACGACGAATGATGGAACTGGACGACGACGATGGTAACATATTCTATAGAAGAAAAAAAAAAGGAGTCATGCAGAGAAGAAGATGAGATTGACAAAAATCAGAAATTGAGGGATTTGTGGATGATGGCAAGTACTGGAAAGTCAATTCAATTGAAACGGATCTGGAGCTCCATTTACGACTTGTGCCCGACACGTACCTGCCTAAAGTATATCACCGCTAAAAGGAAATAAATATTACTATTGAGAGTCTGTCTATAGTTTGTTTGTTGCTTTTCATTGGCCCTTTTTTATCCTCCTCCTCTTCTTTCACCAGTCATTTGATACAGCAAACTAATTTATTTTATTTAAAAATGAAATCAAATAATTTTAAATATGAATAGGATTAGGTGAAATATTTTAAAATTAAATTTGAAATTAAATTTATTTTAATTTATATAGTGTATTAAAGATATGATAAATTTTATTTTAGATTTAATTCTGAAATATCTTAATTTTTTTTGCGCATCAGAGAACTCTTAAAGTGCTTAAATTTTTAGTAGATGACGAGATTTGATTGTCTTAAAATCTCAAAAGAAAATACAACTATTAGTATAATTAAGATTTTTTTTAAAATTTAAAGGGGTGTAAAAATCAGTTTAATCAATGAATTGAATGGCAAAAGAATATTATTAATTAAATTATTGGATTAATGATTTTTATAAATTTGTAGATTTTTTATTGAATTGACGGTTCAATTTAAACTGATAATTCTGAAATTATTTCTCTACCTTCATGATGTAGAGATAAGATTTGCATGCACTTTTTTTTTTTCTCTGGATTGCACTTATTGAATTACATAGGGTGTAATGTTAGAATTTTTTTTTTATTTCTAATTATATAAAATGATTAAGAATTTAGATAAAAACGCTGTTTTTATTTTCTAAAGCTCTTTCTAAAACATCAAATTAGTTTTGCATTGTGGTTCAAATTATCATTTGTTAGTAAAGACATGTAAAGGAATATCATTGCATCCAAGATTATATGGAGTCATTTTTCTCTTTGATTTAAATGGCGAAAAAAATTGAAAATTCTAAAGTCTTTTAATTTGAAATGAATAAGCACTATGAAGACTATTAGGATAGTCGAAAGCATATGAAATTGTATCTTTGAAGTACAATTTCCACAAGACATTCACAATACTTTATCTTAGTAATTTTGTTTAGGTAAATATAATTATATTTTTAATTCTCACATTTGTTATTTTATGATATATGTTTTTTTCAATCAGTATTATCTGGATATTTTATATATGAACATATGAAAATAAAAAAAATAAAAAATTTTAAAAGTATTTTCTTATCAAGTTAAATAAAAAATCAAGCCACTAAGAATGACGCCGATCATTCGAAATCGATAATACTTATTTTATTGGGTTAGTTATTAATTTAGCATATTAACAAATTGATAAAAGTCAATTACATAAATATCCTTATTTTAGGGTGGTCTATAATTCTTAAACTTTAACACTTTTGAGTGAGTTCATTTTCTATATGACCACTCAAATATTAAGAAATAACATTAAAGTCACTTTTGATTTTTTCTTTCTTTTATACAAGTATTGAAAAAAATTATCCAAAGTTATTTTTTAATTTTTGGTCCCTAAATAGTCATTTAAGTATTAAAATAATTCCACTAAAGTTATATATTATTTTTTTCTTTATAAACTCATCCAATTATTTCATATAAATGAAAATCGATTCAAATTCAAAATTAATACATAAAAAAAAAAAAACTAAATAATCTCAAACATCTAATAAGCATAGGGAAAAGGAGAAGAAGAAAGAAGATTAATCAATTTCTATAAAGTAAATACGAATTAAATGAAGAGAATTAATTTTTTAAGTTACTTAATAATTTTTTATAAGAAACTTTTATTTTCGTATAAAGAAAAACTATTTTCTTCTAAACGACAAAACAATCTTAAATACATAATAAGCACGCCGTGAATTGTTTTAAGTTACGGTCGTAACGGAGTAAACTGAAAAGTTTAGGGCTTAAATCCCTAGGGTTGAAAGAATATCCAAATGACAGTAAACTTCCCCTTGTCTGCTTCTTGTACCAAAATCTTGGGACACCGTCGGTTCATCTGGATGTCGAGCCAAAGCTACTTTGAATCTCCGACAGAGGCAACTACAAATTACCCAATACCATTATCTCCGCCATTGCCTGCCTTATCTAAAGACATAGAGCCCAATAGAGCCTTAACAGCTTCTTCTAAATCCGCTCTTTTTTCTATTCAGAGAAGCCATGTTATCTTCGAAGACGAATGGATCATAGCTGTTAATAAACCTCCAGGAATTTATTGTGAGAGTGTTTTGTCTTCACTCCCGCCTTTGCTCAATGACAATGGTGAGATTTCTTCTATCTTTTTTGTTTTACACTGTGGCTGGCAATACAATTGGGTGTTGGAAATGGAGAAAAGTTAACTCATAGATACCATTTGGATTAGCAAGAAATATAATTTCAATTTACTGATTAATAAATAGGCTTCTAGGAATGAGTAACTGACGGGATAAGCTCTTTTATTTGTAGTGTAACACCATGTTTGGATGGTTCTTTAGGTATTGTTTCATAATGTACTGTACTGTGTTATACTGTATCTTATTTATTATTTATTGAAGTAGAATATTTGGATAGATTGTATAGTTTTCCGTTGTTTTGTAACAAACATCAACTACAAGAAAAGCAGGGCATGCCTGGTCGGGCTATTATAAAAAGGTAGGATAAATAGAATTATTAAACAATAAGAAGACAAAATGAGGAAGCAAAAGGTAAGATGCAATCAAACTCAAACGGTCTTACAAAAGATAGGACTTCTCGTTACAAGCCCTGTGCAAAGTTCCAACTATGCGCGGGTCTGTGGAAGGGTTGGACCACATGCGTATATTGTATTTAACTAACAGGAAAAACAAATAATATATTTAACTATCAATACAATACAACAGGTAACTGTTATCTAAACAAGCTGTAAAGCTCATAGTATACAGTAATATACATCTCGGATGGACTAAACCCTTGCTTAATAGGTGTAACTCTTGTACTTCTGTTTATGAACAATTCTAATAGAGCGTGTTACAAGCCTAAGGATTGTTCTAAAAAAGAAGTGAATGGAGTTCATGGTCTATCTCGGACTTATGAATGTCTGGAAAATGTTCCATGAACAAACATTTTAATCATCTTATGTTTTAAATCGTTAGACATTTTAATTGTCTTATGTTTAAGTTAAGAAATACATTAAGACAAGTACCACTTGGATACTTCTGAGGTTTCCTTATGTTTTCACCTCCGCTTGCAATATCTTCAGGGGATAAAGTTTCCGAGCTTCATTTAGCTGGTAGACTTGATCGTGATACAAGTGGTGTGATGTTGATTACTAAGTTACACAAGGTAGCAGCTAAGTTCGTAAAAGCATTTACAGACCATAAGGTACAGAAAACATACCTGGCTTTCTGTGTTGGGATTGCTCCAAAATGGGAAAAAATAACTGTAAAATCAGGTCATGGACGTTCAAAGTATGGAGCTTGGCGTGTTTATGCTGCATCAGATGCGGGCAGGAAACTGCCAGGTGGATCACTTGTTAAAGACATGGAAACCTCTTTTGAAGTATTATCAGTGAACGGTCTTGGGTGTCTTAAAGATGTTTCTGACTTACAAAAAGATGAAGCTGTAGTCATAGTTCAGGAGAAATCAGCCGTTGGTTGTGACTTGAAGAAAGATGAGATTTTGGTCAGGGCGAGCCCTCGGAGTGGAAGAACTCACCAAATCCGCTTGCATTGCCAGTATCTTGGAATTCCTATACGAGGAGATGTAAGATATGAAGGTGTCTATGAGTGGAAGGGAAGCAGATATGATGGTCATGATCTTCATGCGGAAAGTTTATCATTTGAGCATCCTATTACTGGGAAACTGATCCTGCTTCAGGCACCTCCACCTTCCTGGGCTATTCAACACTTAAGGTCTCAGATTGAATAATGATTGAGCTTGCAGTTCGATAGCATTCTGAGCTCGCTCAAATAAATGGTAAGATCCTAGCTTTTGTTACTTTGTTAACTTTGATAATAGTTCTTTTGCCTCTTAACTTTTGCTTCTTCATATTGTTACTGACAATATTGTTTGATAAGTTCTTTGTTCTTTTATACATGACGAGCGCTAAACACAGTATAAACTAAGCGCTTCGCTAGACAAAGACAATATAGATAAAAATCGTTTCCACGAGATTTGGTTTGAGTTAGTAATCAATATAATCTTGCTAATTATTATTCAGGAAATCAAAATTTAATTGTTGATGTGGTTAAGACCACAAGTATAAAAAGAAAGATTAAATTCAAAAGAAATAGTGTAAGTTTAGTTGTTGAAAGTGATTTTCACTAGGAGAAATAAGGAACACTTGGGGTTCACATGTATGGTGATCGACTAAAAGAATTATTCTCATTCATCCTTCACTGTTGAAGTATAATTGATTCTTCTAGAAAAGTAATTTTTTTTAATAACAACCCTTCTAGAACACAATAGTATGTTGATCGTGAAGGTTAGCCCTATAACTTGCCAGAAGGTCGACCAAGAAAATGTTTTTCAACTATTTTCTTGAAAATTCTAACACTTAATCAACAAGTTCGTTCGTTTACTTTAAAAGAATAAGCAAGAAACTTCAACCAACATATGTGAATTAAATCATAAAACAATTCTTCTTTCGAATAGAAAATTATATAGAAGGAATCCACCTCCAAATTGAACACTGACAAAGTTGGACAGTTAAATAAGAATTCTGCAACTAGTCAATGATAACATACAAGTTCACACCCAAATCCATAAGATAAGTTTACAAAGAAAGATACTAAGCAAGAAAACATTACAATTAAACTCTCAATTCCAACTTTCGTTTTGGACCTTGAGTAGAATTGTGTTGTTTTTCCTTCTCCTCACCTTCGTCCTTGCTTTTCTTGTTCAAAATCCCGATGCCCTACTTGGGGATGGAAGTTGACTTATATAGATGGGGTTTTCACTTGGTAAATTTCGAAAATAGCCTTTTTAAAAAAAAAAAATCCCTTCATTCGCTGCGTGGTTGCACACCCAACCACACTGCTGTCCAGTGATGCTGCTGCATGCTGCCTTCGTGAGCGCTGGACTGCGTGATCGCGCACAGCTCCAGCCTCACCAAATGCATTTTTCTCTCATTTTTTGCTTCTTTTACTCTTCACTTGGAGTTATCTTTACCTACACATTTTTAAACACAAAATATTAGCAATAACCGCATCATACAAGACTAAAATAAGTAAAGATAATACCAAATAACCAAGTGAAATCAACATTTTATGCACTCACCAACACACCTAGAGAAAGAGTTGGAGAAGTAGAGAGCAAGAAATTATCATTGGAAACTGTTGTGGAGTATAGAGAAGTTGATGCAAACTGTTGTAGAATCTCCTTTCAACAGAATTTTTCTTTCTTTTTCTTTTCCATTGTCAATGGTGGGGGGTCTGTCGCTATTCTGGGTTCTGCTTTTATTTTGTGATTATCAAATCCTATTGTAATTTATTCCCTAATTTTATTAGTGTTGTTTATGGACTTCAACATATTTTTCTTTTTGCATCACCCATTTTGGCATCATGTAATGGGAGGGGGAGATATTCTTGGCAGTGTATCTTAGGATGTGAATCTTAATGTACCTGCTGGTGTATCTTAGGATGTGGATCTTGATGTACCTGCTAGCTTTCATTAAATTCTTACTATTAAACTTAGCATGTTTACATTATAGTATCATCAAAGATACTATACATGTAAATAGGTTACTTTTCTGAACAAAAGAATTTATTTTGTGTCTTGGCTGTGATGAACAGAACACCTACAAGAGATGGTATTCAATGGATGTGTCTACATCATCTTGTGCATTTCAGCATATATGTGTTTTATTGCTTTTCGTGGATGTTTTTGCCCGAATTGTATAGTATGTATGCATGTTTCATGTTCTAAGTTTTAATAAATATACATCATAATTGTTGAGGATTTTTTATTTTTTTTGGCGATAAAGCTGGTGTCCAGACCAAGTTGGACACACCCAGACTAATTCACCGGTATCTCCCACCTGCAGAAATATTGGTGCCTCTGTCAACCAAGGTTCAGATAGATGGAAAAAGTTTGACAGTACACTTTTTTGGAGGATAAAGTTGCTGAAAATATGCTATTTATCTGGCTTTGGACTTAAGAAAAATATGCTCAGTAGTTGACTATCTACTATTTAGGATTTTCTTTTGCAATATCTGCAACTAAATTGGAACATACTGACTAAGGAGCATCTATGGAGATTTTCTCATTCTCTTTGTTAGTGATCTCAAATGCAAATGGCAATACACTGGCATCACTCTGCAAGTTGTTCAACAAGGGAGGAAGTTGCATAGAGGAGCTGCAGGCTGCAGCACTGAAAAGGATTTCCATTCAGATGTTATTGACATTTCAGTAACTGCCCTTTATGTTAATCTGCAAGTTGTTGGATGAGGCGTGGTACCCAAAAGATTTCCGATCAGATGTTATTGACATCTCAATCAGTTCCTTTTATGCTAATCGTTATGGAGGACATTGAGTTGCCGTCAATAACAGTTGCATCTTGTGTGGTGAACTCCTTAAGGGAGTTTCTTCTTATTATTGTTTGATATCTCTCCTTTGCTGGGAACAGGACTATTTGCTTAAGATGGTTGTGGTCCCAGAGCTTCCTTGTTTTCATTTAGCATGTTATGGTGGTTTGTGTATCAGAGAGAGAGGACTACTGTTATATGATGATTCCTGTTTGGCTGTTTATTCAAGCTGCATTTGATTATGATAGTTAAAGCAGTGAAATAGGAAGACTCCATATGAGGTGATTTTCTCATCAATAGCTGTTGTTTAAGTTTGAACACAGGAAGTGCTAATAACTGGGCGTTGCATTTTCTTGGCTCATCATAAGTTGGTACGCTTATATGCCTCTTACCATTTCACCACTAATATAATTTGTAGTCATCAAAATATTCTTTTCAAAACATAATTGTTAACTCTTTCGAGATTAATTATAATTTTTGTCGCATCTCATGTAAAAATATTTTTAAATTTAATTTTTGTAAATACTTTTAGGGGATATTTTAGTCATTTAATAGAAAACTGTTTTTAAGTATGAACTTCAATGGTTCGATCGAAGCACATCATTATTATTTTATAAATTCAATTTCCACACCTAATCATGCCTTTTAACATTTGAAGCTTATTACTTACAACAGAATCTAAATCAGGCCATTGAATAGGTTGAGTCAGCTGATCAATTCTTCATGTTCTTTCTATTAAAAAGGTAAAGAGGAAATACATTATCTCTCATGGGCCCTGACTAATTCTACGTGTAACAGTAATATAGTGGTATCTTTTCCACAAAAGAAAAAAAGACGTAGTTGATGCATGGCGTTCGTTTAGGCTGAATGATCTTGATTATTCATGCTTCTCATCTCTTAGTAGCTAAGTAAACTTCTGATAAGACTATTCAAATTACTTGCCTTAATTTGCTTGCATATATCTTCAAGTTGACTGCTGATTTAGTCTTACTTATTTCACAAAAATAATGTTTCTGACTTCAATGAATCCTGCAAGAAATTACAGGCACGAATTATATTTTTGAATTGGCTTTTCCATAATGGCTGAATTAAGGAAAATTGGAGTTTGAATCCTTGAAAAGGGAGGACAAAATGAAATTTTCAAAGAATAATATGTGAGTCGTTTTGGTTGACTCTCGACTAGGTTAAACTTTAAACCATCTAATTCTTAAGAAATAGGAGACGTGACATTTTTATGATTAAGCAATGTGGTTAATCAAAAAGGGTAAACCAAACCAACCAATTTAAAAATTTTCCACCAGTTCCCTTGCATGCAAAGCTACCAAATATTTGCAATTTCCCGTTCCTAAACATGTCAAACTAATAAAGAACCGAGAGAATATAAGCAAAATGACATGCTGTTTCCTTTTATTTTGTTCCTTTAGTTCTCTATTAACCTGAGCACACCTTTTCTGTTGTGGTCTATTGTGCTTATATATAGCTGCAGAAAGTGAAGAATTAAGAAATTATCTGTATTTTGCTATTGAAAGTGCGAGATGGGGTTGATGAGTGAAGCTTTAACACAGATTCTGATACCTGTAGCTGCTCTTATTGGCATTGGTTTTGCTCTGCTTCTGTGGTTTTTGGTCTCAAAGGTCAGAGTCTCCAGTGGGTCAGGATTGGAAAATGAATACAATGACATGTTGATTAAAGAAGATAACCAAGAAGAAGGTATTGATTCTGATGTAGTTGTTGCCAAGTGTACTGAGATTCAGAAAGCCATTTCTGAAGGTGAACTCTTGTTTGTGTGTCATTTTTGTTTAGATAGTAAGGTCATGATGGTTTCGTGTGTCGTGCATTTTCATGTGCTTAAACATGGTTAACAAAAAAAAGCATGAACCTTTTCTAGTATCTCTCTTTTTCCTATTAACATAGTGTTCGTGTCAGCTAGCCGCACTTCAATCATTCATCTAGCACCTGCTACTTTCCACCAATATAGAAATCAGATGACTCTCTCGTCATGACTTAGATAAATAAGATGAAATCACCCAGCCTGTTGAATGATGATGACAAGAATTGTGCTTAAATGGAATAATGTTGCATTGGGATTTGAACTTTGATCTCGTATGATTTTCAATCACTTTATTGACCACTAGGCTATCCCTTGAGTGCAGAGCATGAACCTTTCTCCTTTCCGCTATTGATATAAGTATTATTGGTTCCATGTAGTTTGTAGTTGCTTTATAACCCATATTTTGTCTTCATCAAGAAAACTATCTGAATTGTTGTATCTGAATGCATAAAACTGCATCATTAACATAATTATATTCCATGTATCTTCTAATAGTTATTGTCTTGTAATCTAATTGGTGTGATGTGATTTTCTCTTTTCAAATTTTAATGTTTTTCATATTGATCGATAGCTCATAAACAAAACTAAAATCCTAGTGCCGAGGTAAAATCATTGTGATTTAAGGATGCAAAGTGATGCTTGTTTCTTTAACATACTAACAGGTTTCCAGTTACCTCTGGAAGTTTATTATTTGTGCATAAAAAACTCTGCTAAGTCATCAATATATAACAAGTGGGAACATATGCACCTTTTGAGGCTAAGTCCTCTATAAGTCAGCTAGAAAAACCAAATATGTAGAATATCATGATTTAGTCAACTTGTTGATTCCTTCTTACTGCATGATCAATGGTGAAAAAGAAAAGAAAGGATAGGATTGTCTTGTGACTTATATGTTAACTATGTCGAACATTGATGGGGCAACATCTTTCCTGTTCACCGAGTACAAATATCTCGGCATATTCATGGAGGTATTTGGAGTGATCATTTTTCTCTTCCTTGGATCAGTTAAAGGTTTCAGGACCGAAAGTGCACGTTGCACCTTCGACAAAGAAAATCTCTGCAAACCAGCTTTAGCTAATGCTTTCTTCACCGCCATTGTCTTCTTGTTGTGTGTGTGTGTGGGGGGGGGGGGGGGCTCACACCATCTCCCTCTGGTTTTCTTGGAATGAAAATCGCTACTTATGCCAATGCAAGAATGACTCTGGAAGCAAGGAAGAGCAATGGGAAGGCGTTCATTACAGCTTTTCGCTCTGGTGCAGTTATGGGATTCCTACTTGCTGCCAATGGACTCTTAGTTCGCTATATATCAATCAACATATTTAAGTTGTACTATGGAGATGATTGGGAGGGTCTGTCTGAATCTATTACTGATTACGGTCTTGGAGGGTCTCTAATTGCTCTCTTTGGAAGAGTTGGTGGAGGCATTTATACAAAAGAAGCAGATGTTGGTGCTGATCTAGTCGGAAAAGTTGAACGTAATACTCCTGAAGATGATCCACGAAACCTAGCTGTAATGATCCCTCTATGCCTTAATGTCACCTTTGCTCTTGCTATATTTTTACAGTATCAATTTATATAAGTTAAGGCCCTAATAAGTTTTGTGTTACATTGTCCTCTGTTGATCGCAGGTTATTTGCAGACAATGTAGGTTGATAATGTAGGGGATATTGCGGAAATGGGCTTGGATTTATTCGGTTCCTATGCTGACTCGTGGGCAGCATTGTTTGTTGCTTCCATGTCATCCTTTGATAGTAGCCATGACTACTCAGCTATGTCTTATCCTCTGATTATCAGCTCAATGGGAATTGTAGTTTGCCTGATAACGACTCTTTTTGCCACCGATATGTTTGAGATAAAGAAAGTGACTGAGATAGAACCGTCTTTGAAGAGGCAACTTCTCATCTCAAGTGTTTTGGTGACAATTGGAATTGCTTTTGTCAGCTTCTTTACTTTGCCATCAGAATTCACTATTTTCGACTTTGGATCCAAGAAAGTGGTGAAGAACTGGTATTCTTTGTCTTGTTTCTTATTTTCTGCATAGTTCTACCTCTTGTCTATGTTTCTTTATTCTAATATAACATGATCATTCTATATTGCTACAGGCACCTGTTCTTCTGTGTTTCAATTGGTTTGTGGGCTGGCTTGGTGATTAGTTATACAAATGAATATTACACAAGCAATGCTTACAGGTTGGTGATTTCATGTGTTTAAATTTTTCATCGATAACTTGATTATTA
>JBDJHY010000001.1:27001068-27011310 GCA_039654485.1 Withania somnifera | reverse complement strand
TTTTTTATCGATAACTTGATTATTATGCAGGGTTTAACTCATAAGTATCATTAACGATGACATAAGTTGCACATGCCATTTTTCAAGCCATATAAAAAATTATTCAAGTGACTCTTTTCCAGTCAGAGAAAAAAGAAGGGGAAACAGCATTAGACAAACATGTTAATTAATATTAGCTCAAAATGGAAACAAGAACATATGTCATTAATTAGTTAAGGAAAAGAAAGTTCAACCTGGAATCACTTTACAGAAGCTATTAGAGATAGTGACCTGTGATGATCAAGCTAGCCATCAAGTTTTCCTATCTACTTCTTAGCAATAGTAATTAGTGCTTCATAATGAAATAGAGAAGAGTGTCTCTCCACCAGCAATGAAGCATTGTGTATATGCCTGTTCTCGGTCATTTTTCTTTTTATTTTGGAGGATGGGGAAAAGTATGTAATATCTGATGTATGTTATTGAAGTCTTCTATTGCAAAATCTTGCAGTCGAGTACAGGATGTGGCAGATCCTTGCAGGACTGGTGCTGTGACAAATGTTATATTTGGATTGGCTCTTGGATATAAATCTATTATCATTCCTATATTTTCCGTTGCCGCTTCTATATACTTCAGCTTCAGCTTAGCTGCTATGTATGGCATTGCAGTTGCTGCTCTGGGAATGCATAGCACTATTGCCACAGGGCTCGCGATAGATGCTTATTGCCCTATCAGTGACAATGCTGGTGGTATTGCAGAGATGGCTGGAATGAGCTGTAGCATTCTTGAACGGACTGATGCTCTAGATGCAGCTGGAAACACAACAGCTGCAATTGGCAAGGTTAGAGAGGTCTCCTAATTTATAGCATAAGCTTATCTTAAAGTTTGTCCAATTACGCTGCCATTAAATTCATAGAACAATGCTAATCAGTGGGAAATTGTGTGTTTCTCGATGTCCATAGAATTTCTTTCAACATATATGTCTTTTACATCACTTAACTAGAAAGTGTCTGCAACTGTAATTGATCAGCATGAACTATAGTTGCTTCAGAGCTGTATTCTTGCTATTGGTGCTTTTTGTACTATGTTATGTGTCAGTCAACTGAAGCTACAGGATATCATAGTTCCGAAGCAAGTATACCTGACAAATTACTTTCGTACATTATCAGGGTTTTGCAATCGGATCAGCTGCACTTGTTTCTCTTCCTTTTTTTGGTGCCTATGTGAGCAGAGCTGGTATCAAGACTGTTGATGTCTTGCACCGAAGGTATTCATTGGATTGATAGTAGGGGCAATGCTTCCGTGTTGGTTCTCAGCCATGACAATGAAGAGTGTAGGAAGTGCAGCTCTGAAAATGGTTGAAGAAGTTCACAGGCAATTCAACAGTATCCCAGGGCTAATGGAAGGAACAGCAAAACCAGATTATGCAACTTGTGTCAAAATCTCAACTGATGCTTACCTCAAAGAGATGATCCCGCCAGGCGCTTTGGTCATGTTAACACCTCTTATTGCTGGTTCCTTTTTTTAGTGGAAACACTTGCTGGAGTGCTCGCTGGTTCTCTCATTTCTGGTGTTCAAGTATGCAACTAATCCATTTAATTTCAACATTCAAGTCTCTCAAAATTTGCGATCTTATGTTAACTATATCACATTTTTGAATAACTCTAGGTTGCTTTTTTAAGCTTCGAACAAGGGTGAGGCATGGGATAATGCCAAGAAGTACATAGAAGTAACAGACGAATAAGGCCTCAAGTACTTCAAAATATGTGAAGTCATTTTCCATGGAAACATTTTTGCCTGAAATATAATTTCTTTTTGTTTGCAGGCTGGTGCAACAGAACATGCTAGAGCATTAGGACAAAAGGGATCAGATGCTCACAAGGCTGCAGTTATTGGAGATACAGTGGGTGATCCTCTAAAGGACACTTCTGGTCCATCACTGAAAATAATCATCAAGCTTATGGCTGTTGAATATTTGGTGTTCGCTCCTTTCTTTGCTACTCATGGTAGACTCCTCTTCAAGTTACTGTAGAATGAACCTCTTGTACAAGCATATTTTTCCAAATAAACATAGAGTTTTACCTAAACAGTTTTTTACTTGTCACTTTTGAGAATTGAGTATTATTTCCTCGGAATTTAATTTCTACATTCTTATGGAACTTGTTTAGTGCTTGTATACTAACACATATTTGCGTGAATCATTATGGCAACACAAGGTATAAACATCAAAGCACATGGGTACAATAGCTGGGATGCACATATTACTATGTTAAAGGCGAAAAACAACTCCAGGCGTTCAAGTTTTAAAAAGTTAATTCTCAGGTTTATTTTTTCTAATCTTCTTTATTACTGTAGTAACTGAAAATTGAAAAGAATATTTGGTAAAAACAGACGGGGAAAAAGCGGGTAAGTAGGTTGAACGGATTCCTTTGCGTATGCCATTTCTTTTTTTTTTTTCTTCCCCACTTTTAAGTAATCGCACGATTTGTTTCTTTAAATAGATTTCTATTGGTCAAAAAAATAACTTAATCTTTTTATTTTTATTTTTAAAAATAGGCTGGTTTCTAATTTTTGCTTCCAGAAATTGAACTTATGCCTAGCTGGGCATAAGTTTTTTAAAGAAGTAAATCATTACTTTTATGACATTATAATATAAAAATATAAATTTAAGTTGGTGCGAAAAAGTTATTGCTCTTGAGGAGATAAAAATTAAAGATTTATCACCCAGGGATAAAAGTGCAAATAAGCCTTTTTGGCCCAATAAGAAACGAAATACATAAAAGAAAAGCAAAAACTATTACTGAATTGATGAAAATGTCAAAAGAAAACAAAGAAAAAACGAACGAGAATTGAGCAGTAATTTAAATCAAGCGTTTAAAGATGCAAATTCAACAATATAATATCGTAGATTATACTACTATGCTGGATCTAAATCGTCGTAACGAACAGTGAACTATAGTGTATAAGCTAAGAAAAAAAAAGATCCTGATTAATTGGTAATATTTATAAATTATAATCATAACAAATCTAGCTAATTAAAGGAGTGGCTGAAATCAAAGTGTTCCAAATCAAGCATCCATCCATTAAAAAAACTGCAAAAAAGGAGATAATTGCCGGCCAGCTTGTTCTTTTAAAATGTACTCAATTTTGGATAATAAAAATAAATTCGACTCTAAATACTAGATAGGTTGGACCTCACTAGAACTTTGCAATAATGGACTAAAAACTAAATCGAAGTGGTATCTTTAAAAAAAGATTGAACGGATCTTGGTTAAGGAAACACTTGTTTAATAATGGAATCCACCCAAAAGTTGGTTGCTTTCAACGAAAGGTTACACATATTATAACGTTATATACTATGAATATTCAGCAGGCATGCCTTATTTTATTAAGACAAAATTTCACAAATAGTTTTTTAGACAAAATAATTAGGAGAGGGGTCATGGTCAAATTATAGACAAATAGAATTTAAGATTATACACGATTCAGATTATGCATTTTAATTTTAGATTGTACCTTCTTCGTTATGTTCACGACATGCACTGTCTGTGTGCTTAATAATCGTAAAAAGGATATTATAATCACAATGAGTGTTCTAAGAACCGGATTAAATTTTAACTCTCGTGATGAATTAAGAATTCACCAAAACAAATATAATAGACACACCAAATACTGGAACCTTCTTTAATAGAGTGGTAAGGCAAAAATAATGAGATAACCTGCAAAACAAAATCCGTGGTGGTTCCCAGAATTAATCTTCGATATTTAAGTCAGTAATCTATATTCAAGAGATAATTATATATTTAGAGTATTCCTTTTTTGCAAGAGTCTTATTTGTAACTGTGTGAATATTCCTCTTGACGAGTAACTCCTGTTGGGTGTTTTGTAATTGTTGCTGCTATATTGGTGGAGCCTAATTGTTTTACTGTCGTTATTATAATTAAGATTGTATTGTTATTATATTTATAATAATCTATTAATTATTATTTATGATACTTTATTATTCTATCATTATTCTACATCTGGAAAGACACTTTACTAAAGGATTTATGAAGGTTGAAAGTAAAAAGAATAAATTATGAGACAATTAAAATGTGCACAAATTAATTGGATCACTCTTATTTTTTGATAAAAACATTAGCAAAATGATTCAATTGACATAATGTGCTCATTAGTATCTTGCATGTCACACTTTGTTGTACTGTTGGATTCTATCAACAGTGGAATTTTTAGTAATCAAAGCATTTTCAATAGTGGAATCCTTTACCATTTCTTGACAGCATATCCAAAGAGGAAGTGATAGTATCAATGGAAGCAAATATTGTACACTGACAAGGTTTATATTGGCTTAATACATAATTAGTTTTTGAAATTAATCAGAATATTTTATATAGATATTTAAATTAAGTCCTATTTTAATTAAATATCTTAATTTTAATAAAATATTTTAATTAAATTAATTACATATAAAAAGACATCTACGTGCTTCAAGCTTTGTTTACTATCTACGTTTCCAAAACCCATAAACTAGTTGCTTTAAGAATAAATTTTTATATACACTCGATATTTATATTAAATCATCTTCTGATCTTAGCAGAAAAATTAGTTTTTAGGGTTGAAATATCGTTCTCGTGAACAGTTTTTATTTTTATTTTTATTTTTTAAACGACTTTTGCAGCAGTATACAATAAAATGTTGCTGACATTTTTATTTCATAGCTATCTATATTTAGTTTTTTTTATGAGGAAAATGAACAAGTAACAAAAGTAAAATAAAAAGTAGGGAGAGAGATAATTAATATCAGTCACTAAAAAAACCCGATAACAAGAAAATCGAAAAACAATAGTGGTTGCCATAGTGAATTTACTGCTGATGAAAAAAAGATTTTTTATATAAAATTTTTGGCCATAAATGTATTGTATATATTTAAGGAGAAAAGAAAAAGACAAAATAACAATTAATTTTTACAAGTACAATGATAATACTAACATATAATAATGGACTAATCTTAATTTTTATTTCTAGAGCTCATTATTTTTTATTTGGTGAGGAAAAAGGAGAAAAGAAGGGCGGAGGGTTGAAGGAAAGTCTTTTTGTTTTTAATTAATAAAAACAATTATTTATTTTTATATATTTTTTTACATTTTGACACGTTTTATTTATTAATAAGTTACTTTTCTTCTTTAAATTGAAATGATATAGAAAAAAATAATAATATCTGTTTGAAAATATTTAAGGAAATAATAGAAACCTTATAAGTTTTTAGATGTTTATTTATAAATTAAATTCAAATTTCTCTATTATGAATTAAGAATAACTTCTTTTTCTGACTTACCATCTAAGTTCATCCACTTTCAAATCTTTTCAATTTCAAAGGAAATGGGTTCTAATAAGCCTAATTGGCTATTCACAATTCACTTTTTTTTTTTTAAAACTTCGGTTTCAAAATGTAATTAGAAATAGAAAAACAGCAAAAGAATCACTATAAGGTAGATTTGGATTAAAATGTGTAATTACGAAAATAGTAGTAGTAACAACCATGTCATTTTGACTGTACAATAGTAATTGTAGAATTAAATGTTTTCAATTAACTCACTTTAGTGAATTACAAAAACAATAAATTCTACCGTCAACATCATTAATACAATATATTTGCACGCCATTTATGTGAACTCTCATATATGAGAGCCAAAAAAGGGAACAAAGCGTAAATTCGTTATTTTGAAAAAACCATAATACAAGTGCCAACGTAATTGTGGTCACTCTCAACTCGTGTAGCTTCCCAATAAGCATCAGGCACGTCAAACTAATGACACTCTGGTAACACGTGTATAATTTCTATTCGTACACGTCATTGAACCCTTCCACGTCAGATTTACCCCAAACACTGCCCTACGTATCAACCGCAATCAACTCTCCACAGTATAAAATACCATTCCTCAGAGATATCTGAGTCAGTATTTTCAATCTCATACAAAAGTGGCCATGGCTACTCAACGAGTGAAAAGCCCTAGCTCTTTCCATCTCGTTGCTGTATTTTCTCTACTTATAGTTTCCGCCGCCGCCGAAGTTTTCTTCGAGGAAAATTTCAACGGTAATTTTCTGCTTTTTCTTATAATTTTTATACGTCATTTTAATTTTTTGAATCAATTTACGTTATTTGATTTTCTGTCATTTGGTTCAATTTTTTTGATCGATTTGATTTTTGGAGTGAATTTGTGGAACATGATGAGAAGTGTGAAAGATCTTAGCTTAATTTGGTGTTTTTAGTGTGATCTGATAGAAGCTTGAAGTTTCAGAGTAGATCTGTTAATTTTAAGCTGATACGTGTAGATCGGAGATTCGGAATGTTGTTTTCGCATGTTAGATTTTTGCATTCTATGTTTGTGATTATGACTTGCTTTTTTTGTTGAATTTCATTCATCTGAGTGTTGAGTATGTCTACATTGTCTCACTGAAAGAGCATATGGCATTTGTTCTTTCGTTCGTCTGCTGTCTTGCGATGGCACTGGAATTATTGATAGATTTTATCCGTTTTACTGTATAACTAAAAATATCATGTTAACATTTTGACTAACTAATGTTGGATCTTTGTATTACCTTATACAGAATAAAATTTGGAAAGAACATGATTATTAGTTTTACATGGCTAGAATTGATTCTTGAGATTTCTAGTATAAGAAGGCATTGCAATCATGTAATAGCCTCATGTTTTTTTTCATATTCCATGTTCCTTGACCAGTTTATTGGACATGAGCCATTTTTTTAATTTGTTGACAGGAATTCAAAATAGGTAGCATCTATTAACTATATGTTTGGCTGAATTAGCAATTGATATCAGTGTTTGATCCTGAATGCATTAGTGTTGCCTTGAGTTACTGAATTAGTGTGGAAGTCAAATTATAAATATTCTATGGTCTGATCCGCTACATGCGCATTTTCATTGTTTAAAATGGGTCAAATTATTCTCCTGTATTGGGAACTGTGATGCTGATAAGTTTCCTTCTTGAATTTTTAGATGGTTGGGAAAGCAGGTGGGTGAAATCTGATTGGAAGAAAGATGAAAACATGGCCGGTGAGTGGAATCACACCTCTGGCAAGTGGAATGGAGACGCTAATGACAAAGGTTTGGGATCTCTTACTATAAGCAGCCTAGTCATTAAGCTGTAAACCTTTTGCTATCTTACTCTAGTTATCAGGAGCTGAATAATGTGATGTATAATAAATTTTATTTACTTCTGCTCTAACGCAGGTATCCAGACCAGTGAAGACTACAGGTTCTATGCCATTTCGGCTGAGTTCCCTGAATTTAGCAACAAGGGAAGAAACCTAGTGTTCCAGTTCTCTGTTAAACATGAGCAGAAGCTTGACTGTGGTGGTGGGTACATGAAGTTGCTTAGTGGGGATGTTGACCAAAAGAAATTTGGCGGAGATACTCCCTACAGGTTGCTTATAATTTTTTTGCTACTTTTAAGTATCATTTTTTTTAAAGAACCAAAAATAGTATTTATTTATTTTTTGAAAAATGTTTTGTAGTTCATTAACTTTTTTGGTATATGTTCCCATGCAGTATCATGTTTGGACCAGACATCTGTGGCTACAGCACCAAGAAGGTCCATGCTATTCTAACTTATAACGACACAAACCACTTGATTAAGAAGGAAGTCCCATGTGAGACTGACCAGCTGACCCATGTTTACACTTTCATCCTCCGCCCTGATGCCACGTACAGCATTCTCATTGACAATGTGGAGAAGCAGTCTGGTAGCTTGTACTCTGACTGGGACATTCTCCCACCAAAGAAGATCAAAGATCCAAGCGCCAAGAAAGTAATTCAGAGTGCATCGCCTTTTCATGATCAATTGATATTTATCTTTACGGTGGTATTAATGATCAAGTTACATGTTTATTGCAGCCTGAAGATTGGGATGATAAGGAATTCATCGATGATCCAGAGGATAAGAAGCCAGAGGTATCATTTGTAATTTTTTGAGTGGTTTGTCTGTGTCTTAACTTGACAATGGAGGAAGATTATATTCAACAAGCTCAATTTCTAATAACTGCAGGGTTATGATGACATTCCAGAGGAGATAACTGATCCTGATGCCAAGAAGGTAACCGGTTGAGATTTGCTTATAGAAGTTTTATATTTAATGTCTTGAATTTATTATTTTTTTAAATTTCTGCGGGCTTTTTGAATTTGCAGCCAGAGGACTGGGATGATGAAGAAGATGGTGAATGGACAGCCCCAACGATTCCTAACCCAGAGTATAAGGGCCCATGGAAGGCAAAGGTTTGTGGCATATGAACATTTAAATTGAATGACTTGTCCCATAGTATGGCGCCTAATGGTTAAGTCGTCTTTTATGTTTTCAGAAAATTAAGAACCCCAACTACAAGGGCAAGTGGAAGGCTCCTATGATTGACAACCCAGGTCCTTTTAGTTGCTAATACAACGTCTCTATATTTTTGTTAGATGACTTCTAATATAACAATTATTGATTTCTATGCTGTTTTTGTCATTAGACTTCAAGGATGACCCAGATCTCTATGTTTTCCCAAAATTGAAGTACGTGGGAGTTGAATTGTGGCAAGTAAGAATTTTTCCTTTTCTTGTGTAATCTGGCTGTATTACCGGCAACTGTTTTCTTTTACTGCATATGCACTCAACTGACTGAAGCATAATGTATTTTGCAGGTGAAATCCGGAACCTTGTTTGACAATGTCATCATAACCGATGATCCAGAGTATGCCAAGTCAGTTGCTGAGGAAACATGGGGAAAGCATAAGGATGTATGTGGTTCCATCCTTATTGTTAGGGGAATCCTTATAGAATATTGAGTCTTTATAGTTAATATATCTTAATTATGCAGGCTGAAAAGGCTGCTTTCGAGGAAGCAGAAAAGAAAAGAGAAGAGGAGGTAAATATTTAACTTTTCCTTTGTGCTGATTTATTTCTTTCCGTAAGTTCTCTCTTCTTCTTAGCTTAGTATAGTTAATTTGTTTTCTTCTCACTCAAATTGGTTCTCTATACAGGAATCAAAGGATACTCCAGCTGATTCTGACGTAAGCCTCTAAATTTTCTTGAAAAACCCTCCCCTATTCCTTCAGGAAGCTGTGTGCGTCCTTTTATCTTGTCCTTATGGTGTAAACATGTTTTTCCAGGCTGAGGAAGATGATGAGGCCGATGAGGCTGATTCAGATGATGCTGATGAAAAGTCTGAGTCCAAGGATGATGAAGCACATGTAAGAATTGCAACTTATTTAAAATTCAAAACAAATGAGACAGTGAATCCTTTTCTTCTGGTTCTCAATCTGACTGTATCCTTTTTCTGCAGGATGAACTGTAAGAGCAAAGCATTTTGATTGGAGCTGAAAAAGAAGCTGGCAGTTCCGCGAAGATCACCTCCCCCCTCCCATTTCTTTTTTCCTATTTATTAGTGAATTAGGCCCTTTCCTTTTTTAGTGAAAAGACCAGATTTGAGGGTGCATGATGTCCGTATATGGCTGATTGCTTTGATGTCATTGGGACTCGGCCACTAGGAATACATCTTTGGTTTTGACTAGAATTTTACTAAATGGTTTTAAAATTACACTAGTGAATTTCTACCTTATTTTCTTTGACTGGCTCCTTGGTACAATCATTGACCTCTTTGCTGCTGTATTTTATTACCTGAAGCACATCTGACCAGTTTAAAATCTGTTGCAAAACTTGGCTTGAAACTTTTTGAGCTCTACTCCAACTTGACGAGTAACACAATTGGATGCCACCATTTAAGTCTCACTGCTATACTTCTTTTCGCCTCTATAGAGTTAGTTTTTTTCTAGCAGCCTGTGCTCTCTCATGAAAATATTCCAAGAACCTTTCCAAACTTAAAAGGTTACTTAAAACTGATTATATTATAAGAAAGGACTTCGCAACACTGAGAAGTATTCTGAGAAAAAGGAGTTTTCACGTATAACAATCATCACTGACGACTCTTGCCCTTGCTACATGAGGTTTTTCGTCTCAACACACTACATTGGCTCAATCTTACCTCAAAGAGAACAGATTAAGGGAAGAACGAGAAAATAAGAAACAATCTAATATATTAGAAATAGGTCCATGTGAGAATTCATCTCAATTAATAATTGATACTAAAGAAAAGAAAATTAGAAGGAAAAAGCGAGCCTAAGAAGAAGAAACAGCAGATCTTGATTCTTGGGAAAGATAACAACAGAATCTGCAGAAAAAGTTGCAAGAATGTATGTGCGAACTTAGTGAA
>JBDJHY010000001.1:26988574-27000968 GCA_039654485.1 Withania somnifera | reverse complement strand
TTAGCTAGCAGATTATTAGAGATTAGTTAGCAGATTTATAGGGATTAGCAAACAAATTTGTAGGAATCCGTCTTTATTTATTTTTTCCTAAGTTAGCACCTAATGTATAGTATTTGCATCTTGCTTACTTGTTGGGATAACACATGAAATTCCATTCCGTTCTATTACATGGTATCAGAGCCAGGTCCATCACCGTTTTGGCTCCCGATTCCATGCTCTAGTTAGGCCTGAGCATGAAAGGGTGTTGAAATGGCTAAAAGTCCCACAGTAAATGGGGAATGGACTGGCGGGATTGCTTATATGGATTTGCACAATCCTCCCCTCATAAACTAACTTTCGATGTTGAGTTAGACCCAAATCTCATATCTTTACAGGGTATCAGAGTCAATAGGATTTATTTTGTAGGTCTTTGTTTCTAAAGGAGATTTTCAGTCTACTTATCACGCACCACCATTGTAGGTGCTTGTACTGACTACTTTGATTTCTGTTTCTTCTCCAGTATTCTCTTTCCCCTTCCAACGATTCTTCTGGATTGTCTTCTCAATTCCAACTCATCTCTTTTATTATTCTGGTCACCCACGAGATTTGGAGACAGCTTTTTCAAAATTCTACTTCAGTTTGATCTATCGCAGCTTTTTTTTGCGCTTCACCTCATCAATTACGACATATTTCAGGTTGTTTTCTGGTGTTAAATCACTGTTTGAAAAATTTACTGCTAACTTCCGGGTTCATCACTCTAAACTTTGTTCGATTCATATAGCTTCTGCGATTCAGATTCTATTTCCTATTTGGTGTTGTTGTGACTATTGTGTTCCACTCAATATCAAATTAATATTGTTCAGTGGATTCTTTTCCTTGATATCTGGTTCCTTTGTCCTTGTTGGAGAATTGGCTGCTAATTTCTTGGAACCTAATATTATTAAGGATCTTTTGAGGCTATCTTAAGGTCCTCTCTGGTGATTTTATAAAACGGTTTTTTCAGTGCTAGATTTTATTTGTTGGCTGATTTACTTTGGGTATTTGAGTTGGAAAATATAACAATTAGGGGACAATATGGATACAAATCAGAAGTGTAAGACAATTTTGGTTTCAGTGAATGAGTTTGCAGAATTCTCTCAATATTGAGAATTTCTTAGAGATTTCACTTCAGTTACTACTCTTATTGATTCAAGAAAAGCATGTTTTGTCTCCTCTACGAACAACTAGGTGATTGATTCAGGTGCTACAAATCACATGACAAGTAATCCTAATATATTTTCTACCTTTCGATCACACAAAGCACCCTCTCAAGTAATAGTAGCTGATGGGTCAACATGTAACTGTGGGATCCGGAACCGTCAAAGCAACCTCCTCTATCACCCTATCATCTATATTAATTTACCCAACTTCGTCTTCAATTTGATCTCTGAGTAAACTTCTAGAGAACTAAATCGATATGTTTCTTTCTTTCCCAATTATTGCTTGTTCGTGATACTGTGATGCATAAGGTTATTGGTCAATGACATGTAGTTGGTGACCTATATATCCTTGATGAATATGAGTCTCGATTGTTGCCTGCTCAAATGTCATGTCTCCATTCGAAGCACATCGTCATTCGGGCCATCCCTCTTTACCCTTGTTAAAGAAGCTCTGCCTCAAGTTTCAAAATGTTCCTTCTTTAGACTGTGAATCATGCCAATTCGCAAAACATCATAGTAGCACGTTAGGTCCAAGGGTTAATAAATGGGTTGAGTCAGCTTTTGAGCTAGTGCATTTTGATGTTTGGGGACCGTTTCTTGTCGTTTCAAAAACTGGACATAAGTATTTTGTCACTTCTGTGGATAATTTTTCTCGGATGACTTGAATTTAATTTATGCAAAGTCGCTTTGAAGTGTTTACTCACCTTTGTGCCTTTTGCGTTGAATTCAAAACTCAATTTAATACTTCGGTGCACATCCTAAGGAGTGATAATGCTAAATAATACATGTCAGAGTTGTTTCAGTCCTACATGAGACAGCACAGTATTCTCCATTAGTTGTTATGTGCTAATACACCTTCCCAAAATGGAGTTGCAGAGAGAAAGAACGTGCATCTACTTGAGACAGCCCGGGCACTTTAGTTTCAAATGAAGGTTCCTAAACAATTTTGGGCTGATGCAGTCTCTACGGCTTGTTTTCTGATCAATCGCATGCCACCGACTATGCTTATAGGTACTATTCCTTACAGTGTTCTTCTTCCAAACAAGCCACATTATTTCTGATGTAACCAAAGATATTTAGAAGTACATGTTATGTTTGAGATGTTCGACCATCTATTACTAAGTTGGACCCTAAGGCATTAAAGTGTGTTTTCTTGGGTTATTCTCATCTTCAAAAGGGATACCAGTGTTACTCTACTAAACTGAGAAAATAATTGGTATCAAATGATGTGGTATGCTCAGAGATTACACCTTTCTTTTATATCCCTCTTAGTACCACATGTTAGGGGGAAATGAGTAGTTAGTTTATCATATACTCGTGTTGTGCAATCAGGTAACGTTAATCTTCCATTGCCTAGCTACTCTATGTAACACTAGTCGACTACTAAGCCTTCAGCACCTGTTCCAGCAAGACTACCAATTGTTCAAGTTTATCCGAGAAGACGAAAAATCAATGATATATGCACTACACCAGTCCTTTGTCATCATATCCTCCTTATCCTCCAAAAAACCTTAACCTCCCTATCGCTCTTCGCAAAGGTACACGAACTTGCAAATCCACATATTTTACGAACTGTCCAGACTATAACAGAAGTAAAAAGTTAAAATTATGATTTTACAAAAAAGGGGAATGATAAAGAATGTATTATCCCACTTAGAATCCCTAGGTCTAAACAACAAAGTTAAGTTTAAATAATTTTATAAAGTAACAAAAGCTTCAATAAAGACAATAGAAACCAAATCACAAATCTCCAATATTAAACTCTGTAAAGGTATGGCACCTGGATCTAAACCCTAACCTAGCTCAGGAGGGTGAGGATTGTCCAACTCCATATAAGTGGATCATTAGTCCATTCCCGACCAATATGGGTCTCTAACCCACTCTAACACTGCCTTTTTGGTATCAGAGTCGAGTTCATCTAAGTTTGAGCTCTCGATCCACGCTCCAATGAGGTCTGGGCATGAAAGGTTTGTTGAATGGGTTAGAGTCCCACATTAATTGGAGAATGGACTAGTGATATGTTTATATGGACTTAGACATTCCTCGTCTCATAAGCTAATTTTGAGGTTGAGTTTGGTCTAAGAATACAAAATCAAAGGATGATAGTTGTTGTCACTAGCTTTGCCTCTATCAGGAATACAAAGATGGGAGAAATCTAAAATTAAAATCAAAATAATTGAATAACATGCCTGTTACAAAATCTGTATAATAATGTATATAGATAGTATAGCTGATTTATACGGATTTGTATATATAGTTGCCACAATTAGCTTATTCTATTCATGTATTTATATCATTGTAAAAGTTGAGTAATAAACAAGTTATTCTCTATATTCTACGTTACACGGTATCAGAGCTATAGGCTCATCGGTTTTGTTTTGGTTCTGCTTCAATAGGCAAGCAGATCGTATTATGTTCTTACTGAAAGAGGCTGGATCTCCAATCGATCACTTTTTCAAGTGTTAGTTTGCGTCACAGCCACCATAGGAGGAGGCGAATCATCTCCCGATCGAACCAGAATTCTCCGTCAAACCAAAATTTCCCAGTAGTTCATCACGCGTCGGTGAGTACACTGGCAAAATTCACCGCAAATCATATTTTCGGTTTTGGATCGTCACTTCCAACGTACCACGTGTTCTTCGTGTCGAAATACTATTTGAAGAGCTTTTCTTTTTCGAATCTAATTCGGAACTTTGAAACACTGTTTAAGGAGCTTTTCATGTCCAGATATAATACGGTCTTGCTGCTCCAGCATTGTCTCTTCATTCATGACACATGGTAGTATTCTGGTGTAGAATCTCTATTTGAAGGCGTGTTGTACATTTTGATTCTGGTGTAGAATCTCTATTTGAAGGTGTGTTGTACATTTTGTCTCTGTTAAAATATGGCACTTAGGCCTAACTCAACCCCAAAAGCTAGCTCATAAGGGGAGAATTGCACAAGTCCATATAAGCAAACCGCCTGTTTATTCTCCAATCAATGTGAGACTTTTACCCACTCCAACACTCTCTTTCGAGCCCAGGCCCGATTGGAGCGTAGAACCGAGAGGCCAAAACGGGGATGGACCTAGCTCTGATACCATGTTAAGATATGGCACCTGGGCCTAACTCAACCCCAAAATCTAGCTCACGAGAGGCCATGGCTACTCAACGAGTGAAAAGCCCTAGCTCTCTCCATCTCGTTGTTGTATTTTCTCTACTTATAGTTTCCGCCGCCGCGAAGTTTTCTTCGAGGAAAATTTAACGATGGTTGGGAAAGCAAATGGGTGAAATCTGATTGGAAGAAAGACGAAAACATGGCCGGCGAGTGGAATCACACCTCTGGCAAGTGGAATGGAGATACTAATGACAAAGGTATCCAGACCAGTGAAGACTACAGGTTCTATGCCCTTTCGGCTGAGTTCCCAGAATTTAGTAACAACGGAAGAAACTTAGTGTTCCAGTTCTCTGTTAAGCATGAGCAGAAGCTTGACTGTGGTGATGGATACATGAAGTTGCTTAGTGAGGATGTTGACCAAAAGAAATTTGGCGGTGACACTCCCTCAGTGTCATGTTTGGACCTGATATCTGTGGCTACAGCACCAAGAAGGTCCATGCTATTCTAACTTATAACGACACAAACCACTTGATCAAGAAGGAAGTCCCATGTGAGACTGATCAACTGACCCATGTCTACACTTTCATCCTCCGCCCTGATGCCACATACAGCATTCTCATTGACAATGTGGAGAAGCAGTCTGGTAGCTTGTACTCTGACTGGGACATTCTCCCACCAAAGAAGATCAAGGATCCAAGTGCCAAGAAAGTAGTTCACAGTCCATCACATTTTCATGGTCAATTGATATTTATCTTTTTGGTGGTGTTAATGATCAAGTTACATGTTTTTGCAGCCTGAAGATTGGGATGATAAGGAATTCATTGATGATCCCGAGGATAAGAAGCCAGAGGTACCACCCTCTGTAAATTTTTTTTGAGTGGTTTGTCTGTGCCAAATTTTACAATGGAGGAAGATGACAACCAACAAACTCAATTTCTAATAACTGCAGGGTTATGATGACATTCCAGAGGAGATAACTGATCCTGACGCCAAGAAGGTAACCAGCTGAGATTTGCTTATAGAAGTCTTATTTTTAGTACCTTTAATATATTTTTAAAATTTCCGAGGGCTTTCTTTTTTTGCAGCCAGAGGACTGGGATGATGAAGAAGATGGTGAATGGACAGCCCCAACCATTCCCAACCCAGAGTACAAGGGCCCTTGGAAGGCAAAGGTTTGTGGAGTCTGAACATTTAAATTGAATAACTTGTCCCTTAATGGCCCCTAATGCTTAGTCTTTCATGTTTTCAGAAAATTAAGAACCCCAACTACAAGGGCAAGTGGAAGGCTCCTATGATTGATAACCCAGGTCCTTTTAGTTGTCAATACAACATTTGCATATTTTGTAGCTGACTTTTAAAATGAGAATTATTGATATCTATGCTTTTTTTGTCTTTAGACTTCAAGGATGACCCAGATCTCTATGTTTTCCCAAAATTGAAGTATGTGGGAGTTGAATTGTGGCAAGTAAGAAATTTTCCTTTTCTTGTGTGTTCTGGTTGTAATACCAGTAACAGTTTTGATTTAATGCATATGCACTTAACTTACTGAAGCATAATGTATTTCGCAGGTGAAATCTGGAACCTTGTTTGACAATGTTATCATAACCGATGATCCAGAGTATGCCAAGTCAATTGCTGAGGAAACATGGGGGAAGCAGAAGGATGTATGTGGTTCCTTCCTTACCCTCTGGGGAATCATGATTGATTTATTGTCTTAATAGTTAATATTATGTAAACTATGCAGGCGGAAAAGGCTGCTTTTGATGAAGCCGAAAAGAAGAGAGAGGAGGAGGTAATATTTAACTTTTTTTGGTGCCGATTTCTTTCTTTCCACAAAGTATCTCTCTTCTTCTTAGCTAAGTGGTGGAAACTTCCACCACTTTCCCTTCCTCTCGTAATTAAGAATCCTCTTTTTATGCTAGTTTTGTTTCTGCTACAACTTCACCCTGTGCTCTTTTTCCTGCGTGCTTCTTGTTGTTCTCTTCTGACACAATTTAGCTCTCTATTCAGGAATCAAAGGATGCTCCAGCTGATTCTGATGTAAGCCTTAAATTTTCTTGAATATAACCCTCCCTTTTATTATCAAGAAGCTGTGTTCTCCCTTTTTGTCTTGCCCTTATGGTGTAACGTGTTTTTCCAGGCCGAAGAAGATGACGATTCCGATGAGGCTGATTCAGATGATACTGAGGACAAGTCTGAATCCAAGGATGATGAAGCACATGTAAGAATTGCAACTTACTTGGAGTTTCAAAGAAAATGAGGCACTGATCCTTTTCTTCTGGTTCTCAATCTGAAAGCATGTACCCTTTTTTGCAGGATGAACTGTAAGGGCCAAGTGTTTTGATTCAAGCTGACAAAAGAAGCTGGCAGTTCCCCGAAGATCGCTTCACCCCTCCCCCGTTCTTTTTTCCTTTTTATTAGTTAATTAGTCCCTTTCCATTTTTAGTGAAAAGACCAGATTGAGGTGCACGAAGTCGTATATGGCTGATTGCTGCTTTGATGTCATTGGGACTCGGCCAATAGGAGTACATGTTTGGTTTTGACTAGAATTTTACCAAATGGTGTTGAAATTACACTAGTTTTCTATCTGGCTCCTTGGCACAATTATTGACCTCTACGTTGCTGTATTTTATTGCCTGAAGCACCTGACAAGCTTAAAATCTGCTGCGTAACTTTATTCGTCTATCTTTACAAAATAAGACTGATATTTTTTAAGGAAGAACGAGTAATAAGAAACAATCTAATACCAGAAATAGGCCAGTGAGAGAATTCATCTCAATTAAATATTTGCTACTAAAGAAAAGAAAATTAAAAGGAATAACGAGCATAATTATATGAAACTGCAGATCTTGGCAAGATAACAACAGGATTTGCAGAAAAAGTTGCAAGAATGTGTGTGCAGGCTTAGTTAAAAAACATCAGAAACTTGAATTTGATAGTACTTGGTATCCGTCTACCACTCTATTGATAGAAACTGGAAAAGCCTCTGCTGGAGGGAAATCTCATCAACGACACCACTGTGCAAGTAACCCTTTTTTCCTATTAAAGCTATATAATAAGTAATTGTCCATAAAAAATCATTGTCCATGCATGTAACATTTCATTCTAGCTGCAGAAAAGGTCTCGAGACATCCTTTTTAAGGACCTCCAGAAATTCTACTGAAAATTAGGCGCTGTTAATGAGATCATATAAATCAACAATTTTTAGAGGTTTAGTCAAGTGAAAATTCATTCCAGCATCTTTAATGTGGGAGTTCATATCATCACCAGTCAGTGCTATTATGGGAATGGGATTCAACTTCACCTTTTCTCATGTCATTCAAAGTTTGCAAACTTTATCATAGGCCTCTCTTCCATTCACACAAACATCAAGGGAACTGGAGTAAAGGCAAATTTCTCTTTATTCTATCAAGCAGCCGAGCAAGTCTAGGTGGAGACAACCGAAATTCCATTCCCAAGTGATGGGAAAGACAACTTCGAATAAGACCACGATTTTGCTTGTTGTTTTCTTGTTCCTCATCTTCAATGTTGAATTGGAAGCGAGTGCCTCTTTCTCCGTCGTCTTTGTCGACAATCTTGATCTCTCCCCCCATTAGATCCACCGTCAGAAGACGAGCTCATTAAGTTCTACAAGAATTATTTTCTTACATTTACTTGGTCTGTGGTGTGTTGTTCAATTATATACCCTTCTATCAGAACCAGAGGGATGCAACAGAACTGCTTGGATCTATTTACCCAAATCACACCTGAACTTGTCCAGCAGTTCAACTGAGTATGCTGATTGCAAACGACAAATGTATTATCTTTACTTGGTTTGCTCACAGAAGCTTTGACACAGATGTGGCCTTCTGAGGTAATAAACTTAATTGCATCCGTAACCAAATTATTTAATATCTGCATAATTTTAACTTTGTCACCTTTCACCAACCGAAACTTTGCAATAGAGTCAGCAGCAGGTTCAAGAATCAAATCCACTCCCTTCTTGATGGCTCTATGATAATGTAAATCAATATTCTCGACGAGTTCTGCTAGATAAAACTCTTCTATCTTGAGTGACATTTTACCAGCTTCTTTTGCTAGAGAATTTAATATGGCTGCAACATTTTCATTTTTCAGCATAACAGAATTTTTAGTGACCATGAGTACAACCAGCAAATAACTGAGACTACTACTATAACAACCATGAGTACAACCAGCAAATATGCTTGTTTGTTATGTTTATGGGAATAACTTCCCATTCATTGAGGACTAAATGACACATATACCTAAAAGCAAAATAAAATCCAATTAGTCTTTTGAAGGTTTTACTGTTGTAGGCTACTCCAATAGTCATTCATTCATTGTTCAATCTACATCTTTTATTATTCTAGGCATTGTTTCATTTAATCTTTAGTCTCTCCAATGTTCTTCCGTTTTAACATTCAATGTGCCGGTAATGAATCAATGATAATACTTAACAACCTAGACTTAAGAGACGACCCTTACAGACAAAAATATGATAGTTTAGACAAATTTCAATACATATCTTGATCAAAACACATCAGTCATTCAAAAAGTTGACGTAAGAAGGAATTTGTCAAGATATACCGATTCAACTCCAGCTATTTCAATGACATAGCAATAGAACGTGTGCATCTCCTCTTTGATTTTCACTTCAAATTGTCCTTTTTCACCATTTCCCAGCTTGCAAGATTAGTTGCCACTCAAATCTTGATGAGTACCGTTCAGATTCTTGAATTGCACAGAAACAGTACCATTATACACATTTATGCTGGTATGAGGAATCTTTGTACCCGGAATTACTTGACCCTTATTGCTGGCCAAGTAAAAGTCCGCGCCATAAAAATTTATTTTAGAAAATCTGTCATTCACATATTGTACTGGAAATGCCACCAAGATCTTAGCCCTTCCATCCATTGTAGCTGTATTGAAAATAGTTTTCTCTTGGCTTTGTTCAATCCAATACCAATAGAGGACTGAGATGCATACCCCATTGTTTCACTTTGAGGATTGTGACCAGCCTAGAATCTCAAGGCCCACCATTTTGCATCAACCACCATTGGTTGCCCATAAAGCATCATAGTGTCAGCGATTCACTGGCTGATTATAACACTTCGCATATGAAGAGCTGGCAAGCATTGCAAAAGTTTGGTCCTTATTATAGCCTTCTTCAGTGTAAAAAGAATTCAATGGCTACTTTTGCGATTGTTGTAAGTTCCTGAAACAAACGGGATGCTACCTAAACACCACTAACAAGCCAACAATACATCATGAGTTCTCTTGTCAGATTGTACTTTTTTACCTTTGCACTAATAACTACTGCTACTATTCAAATGATACAATATAGTCATCTATACAAACTCAGATATGTGGAGCTGCTCTAACTACAGACGGGTGAACCCTAGTGTGGTAACGGAATCCCATATTTTTGGCGAGGAACTAATAGTTATAAATATATATATATATATATATATATATGTGTGTGTGTGTGTTTGTGTGTGTGAATACATAATGTCAAAAGTTTGATGAATTCAATGGCAAGAATCTAGAGGTCATTAAGTTTAAATTCTGAATCTGCATATCAGCCAGTGGCACTATTCTTTCTCATTATCTGATCAAATAACCAAAATTCTGAATATAGGTCCTGTGGCACTTTGGCTGCGTCTTCAATTTGTGCGAAAGTTTTGTTTCTCAATTGCTCTGATAACAAGCTCACATCATGGGAGAGGAATATACTTACCTTGGGGCTTGGCTTGGAAGTTGATTTGGCTTGTCTGCATAGTAGGCATTGATTGCAAAGCTTCTCCACATCATATGCTTCATTCGGGGCCAATAGATTGATCCTTGAGAATGTCAGGTGTCTTGGTCCTCCCAAAAGGTCCAATCAAACAGCCACAATGCGCTTCCTTTGCAAATGATTCCCTCCATGAGCTCATGGGAATACATAGCCTCCCCTCTTTGAACAAATAGCCCTCATCCAAGTGGAATCTATCCACACGACGACCTTAACTCAACTCTTCAAATGTAGTCTTGAAGTCGGAGTCCGAAGCATAGAACTCCTTAGACTTTCAAATCCCATCAACTTGGAGACCAGGCTGCTGATCAACACATATCTCCTTGATAGTGCACCTGCTACCACATTGTCTTTGCCTTGCTAGTAATGGATCACATATGAAAATGTCTCAATGAACTCGATTCATTTGGCATGACGCTTGTTCAATTTGGCTTGTCACTTGAGGTGCTTCAAGGACTCATGATCTGTCCTCAACGCCCGGACAAGTGCATAGAGCTCCTTATCATAGGTAGAATAGTTCAATAAAGCTCCCTTCAACTTCTCACTAAAGTAAGCCAAAGGCCTACCTTCTGAGGTGGCTCTATGATAATGTAAATTAATTAAATTCTCGATGAGTTCTGCTAGATCAAACTCTTCTATCTTGAGTGGCATATTACCAGCTTCAATCTTTATAGCGTCCAGAACAGAATTTAATATGGCTGCAACATTTTCATTTTTCAACATAACAGAATTCTTGATGACCAGATATTGAGAACTTAGACCAATATAAAAAGTTAACAGTGCAATTGCTAATTACTATTTTCTTCTTTGAGTGTCCACACATATGCAGTTGCTAATTTTTCACTTGCCATGAGGCTAACATATGATATTATTTACGAGCATTATTACTTGTTTTTTCATGAAAAGTTTCTTTCGTTATAGTCTAGAAAGAAATTATTATTCACCGTTGAAAGGTCAAATGATAACACAAATAGAGGAGAAAGTTTCTTTAGCTCAGTTTGGATAGTGGTAAAGGATAACTGTGTTCCATTGAGATCTGAACTTAGAAATCTAGCTAAGCTTGAATGCTCGAGAATTTAGATCCGACGTTTTGGCTGTGTTTTCAATCTCTGTAAATGTTTTGTTTCTTAATTGCTCCGATAACGAGTTCACATGGTGTTAACTATGATTTATCATCACAGAGAACTTCCGAAAAATGAAAATTGCCAATCCCTGCAGTCAAATTTCAGAAAAAGAAAAAAGAAGCTAACATTGATACAGATAAATAAATTTGGCTAAATCCTCTTAGCCAGAAAATTACATGTTAAAATATTCTAGATTTTTTGAAGTAAAGACATACAATATTGAAATTAAGGAACATACAAAGAGAATTGAGGAAGAAAGCATGTATACTGTAGGAGCAAAGCTTCATCCATTGCATAGTGTACTTCCATTGTCTAAAAGATGAATGCATAATGTACTCCACATACACAAATTTCTTTTAGATCAATTTGTATTTCAGAATTTGCGTTCGAGTATATAGAGCAATTTCACAACTGTTACTTAGTGACCAGCGTGAAGTCATATGTTACTTACAGATATCTATTGTTGATGGGGAAACTAATATCTTCAGAAAATATTAAAGTTAGATAAACGATAAGTTATTATATAGTCCATAATCAATACAAAGTCATGGTGATTTCTCAACTCTGGAATGCACTTAAAATCAAATTAATAACCTATAATGGAGTAATAAATAATTTTTAAAAGGTCCGATTATGTTGAAACTGGACCCTTCTTTTTAATATACTTTTGTTTTTATAGTGTTTAATTTAGTTGGGGCAGATGACAAGAAGAAGAATTCTAGTTGACTGAGAAAACCTTGCAAAGTACAACGTCTGAACCTCTCTCATTGATGAACGTTAGATCTTGGGTTTATCCCAATTTCTTGGCTCCAGCTAATTTAAAGAACACCATTAGTTTGAAATTCAACGTTTACATCATACTAAATAATTTAACATTCAACAGTTAAAAAGTGAGAAAGTAAATTATTTAATCATGGTTAACTGATAAAACACCTGTAGAAAAACACAGTCATATATTTATTAATTTGATATGAACATTAAATGTGAATAAATTTTTGCCATGCTAAGTAGAGTAGCAATACTATTAGGTTTAGATGTGGGTAACTTTGAACTTAGTTGTAAGTTATAGCTAACTAGTATGCATCATCAGGAACTCTGCTACCACAAACATAAATATTGTACTATAGTTATTACACAAAGTAGACACAATAAATTGCTCAAAGGAAGGCATATGACTTTGAAAAGCAATCATCATACAAGTA
>JBDJHY010000001.1:26976519-26988474 GCA_039654485.1 Withania somnifera | reverse complement strand
GTGCATGTGGAAAAATATTACTAAAATTTCGAATCCATAATGATTAATTCAATGGCAATGATCTAAAGGCCACCAAGTTAAAATTCTGAATCTACCTATCAGCCTATGGCACCATCCTTTTGCGCTACTGATAAAATAACCAAAATTTGAAATATATATATATAAAACAAAATAAAACAAAAAAATAGTGGAGAATGTTGTTAGTTTCTTTACCTGAGTTTGGATAGTAGTGAAGGATAACTGAGTTCCATTGAGACGTGAACTTAGTAACCTAGCTACTTTTGATATTGAAGAATCTAGGTTTAATCTATTGGCTGCGTGCTCAATCTGTGCAAATGTTTTGTTTTGCAATTGCTCTGCTAGCTCCTTCACATGGCGTTCACTGTGGTTTCTCATCACAGATAACTTCATAAAAATGAAAATTGCCAATCCCTGCAATCAAAATTCAGCAACCTCTTAATATTAATACACATTCTATTTATATTATATCCGAATCAGAAAATTACACGGTATTATATAAGATCAAAATTACATGTAGGTGTTTTTCCGCCAGTAATTTCAACATCAGTTTGATGTACAATATTAAGGAACTTACAAGGAGAATGAAGAAGAAAGCATGTATACTGAAGGAGCAAATCTTCAACCGTTGCATAGTGTACTTCCGTTGTCGAGAATATGCATGCATAATGAACTACTTATAATTTCTTACAGATCAAAATGTATTCAGAATTTGCAGGGTGATGTCTGAACACTGGAATGCACTTGAATCAAATAAATAATTTTTAAAAAGTCCGATCAGGAGAATTTAAGTTGAAACAGGACTTTTTTTTGGTATTTGAGTTAGTTGGGGAAGATGACAGCAATAAGAATTCTAGTTGACTGAAATAACCATGCAAAATACAACTTTCTAAACCTCTCGTTGATAAACATTAGATCTTGGGTTTATCCCAATTTCTTGACTCGAGCTAATTTAAAGGACACCTTTAGTTTGCAATGCAATTCCATGTTTACATCATACTAAATAATTTTACGTTGAGAAAGTAATTATTTAATCAGGATTAAAGTGATAAAACACTTCTACAGTAAATGTGAATAACTTTTTATCATGCTAGCAGTACTATTTCATCCCTTCCTAAACAAATAAGTATACGTGGCAGAACTAAAAATTTCACGAAGAATGCAAATTTTAATCAATCAACTTAAAAAAAAAAATGCAAATTTTAATCAATCAACTTAAAAAAAAAAAATTGTGAGTGGATTCACATTCATCTTGCTCAATCTAGTGACTTTATAATAAACAATGTTAATAATTTATTTTTCACCAAACACAAATATCTTTAAAAAAAAATTATTCAGTTTGAGTTGCTTTTAGTTGTAAAATTACATGCTAAATTATGTAAATGAAATAATAATTTATAATGAATGGAACGAGATTTTTACTAATCCTGCATCATACATACAAGAAAATGAGACTAATTTATCTTTTTTTTTTTTTTATTAAAGTTATGTTTGATTTTCAATTTTGATACTTTTTAATTTTAATAGATGTTAAATTTCTTGTGTTTTGACAGAAAATGTGTAAAAATTCTAATCAAAAGTTTTAAATTTTAATTATTTCTCTTGATTCACCTAGAAGATATTAATCTGCTCCTTAAAAATTATTCATTCCTATAAAAAAGGATTTTTACTAACTTGCCCTAAAAAAAAGATGAACTTGCCCTAAATAACATCATTAATGTTTTCATCAGGAATTCCACTGGCTACTGCCCTAGTTATTACACAAAAATAAACACTTGATAAATTGCTCAAAGAAACGGAAATGACTTTGAAAAGCAATCATCATTACAATTATTAAACAAGTTTAGTTTAATTAAGACGTACATAAATCAAGGAGAAGAGAAGAAAAGGGAAAAATACTATATCACACCAGCACCCTCACTGCCTATTTGTTTTACCTTTACAAGAGCAAATTACATGACATACAAAACCTATTTGCTGCTAGTTTTTGGCTTTTTCACTATTAAAACTGGACACTTGACATTCTGAGCACAGTGGTTGCTCACACTCCCAAGAAATGCCCTGTATTCAAATCAACAATTAATTAATAACACAAACAAATCCATGATATTCTCTTGTTTAGTTCTTTTTTTTATTTTGTTCCCAACTTATTTAGGATAATCAATAAGACATTACTAATGTTGTTCCAAATTTTACCCTTTTTAAAATACATAAAGTTCTATAAAATCAAGAAATTACAAGATTCATTCGCAACACTGACAAGCAAGGGCTTATTTATGTATTCCCTAGGTGTGCCTTCGTCTATTGGCTTAGACATACCAAATTAATATTCCCTCTGTCAAAAAAAAAAAAGGACCTATTTTAATTTGCCACAAAGTTTAAAAAAATAAAAATGAATTTTTAAAACTTGTGATGTTAAACTTATGTCACATATATCAAAATATCTCTCATCAAGTAAGTTTGGGGGTATGGACACACTTGCGCGAATTAGGGTAACAACTACCAGGGAGAAAGAGAAAGGAAACTGCATCCAACCTTGGGTCATAAAAAGATACGAACCACCTACTCTTTAAAGGGTTGGTGTGGCATAATCTCATTATGACTTGGTCGTTCGAAAAAACAATTAATTCGATCAGAATAGTGGAATGGAAGAAAGTAAAAGAACCAAATAAGGAACAAGATAGAGAAGCAGCTCAATTTCAAATGTTAGGCGCGATAGCCACTCGTGAAGAAGGAGATGTTTGGGAGAAAAGCCTGTGTCTCATGTATAGTGTTTGAAATTAAAGTATTAACAAAAAAAAGGAGATCGTTTTTTTTAAACCGAGGGAGTACAAGGCCACAAAGTTCTAGTACTCTCTCCGTTAACGATCCACTTTTCTTTTTAGTTCGTTTAAAAAAAAAATAATTTTAAAAAGAATGATTCTTTTCTCTTTTCTTTTTTTAATACTACTATTCCAAAAATTCACATTTCCAAAAATTCACATGACATATTTAATCCACAAAATTAAAAAATATTTTAGATTTGATATAACTTTTAAGAGGATGAAATTCAAAAAAAAAAATTATTTTTTTAAATTTTGTATAGAGTCAAAATAGTTCATTCTTAAAAACTGATGGAGTATCATTTTCAGCATGCTATGCTTGTTTAGTTATTTAAACAAAATAAATTGAGGAAAATTTGTGCTTTATTGCCAAATTCTGATTAAAATCTTCGTGATATTTGGCTCAAGTGTGTATATCTTTTCAATTTTGGTATACACTGTTGCATTTATTAATTTTGTTTAATTGATAAAAAATGAATTACAAACAATTACATGTGTCAATTTTATAGTATTGTTTTTGTTAGCTAGGAAGCATTTTACCTTAATACGGTACTTTTTCGACTCAAATTCAAATTTAATGTAATGGGGTTAGAATGTAAGTACAAACACCGAGCGAAAAAAATAAAACATGAACTGAAGCTTACCTCTTGATGACACCATAGCCATGGCTTCCCATGACAAGCATGTCAACATGTAACTTCTCCGCCGCCTGACAAATCACGTCCCTTGCATCACCATGTTCTACTATCGTCTCCACCTTAACCTGTATACGACGCACCAACATACAAATATTATCTCCTCTACTCCAAATTACTACTACAATGACCGATTTAATCTTCATTCATTAGTAAATATAGTAAAATACTTACCCTATCCAAGTTCTTGCAGGCTCGTTTCGCCTTCTCCATAACACACTCTGCTACTTCATTGCTGTACCTCTCCATCTTCGCCAATATATCAGACGAAAATAAATACCCTGACATTTCAACAAAATTACGACACCCGCCATTCAATTAATCATATAATAATAGAGCCCTCGCCCATTGTCACTTGTCAAATATTAACTTCACATAAATTACTAGTATTATCTCTTTTGAATATAATAAATTCAATCAGGAAATGCATTGAAAATCAACTATAATTAATAATAAGACTAAAATAAAACTATGATAAATTATGTCTTGATATTTTAAATTGGATAAGTAAAAGTGAGGTAAAATTATTCGTAGTGAAGTTTACCTTCAGGGTGATCTTTCTTACCTGTTCCGTCCAAGGAAGAGTAAACAGCACTAGGTGGTACCGAGTAGAGGAGGATAAGGGTATCATTGGAATTACTGGTGATTATGTTTTCTATACACCATGAAAGAGCATAAGTGCTCTCTTCACTCTCATCTACGGCGACTAAGATCTTGCGTTCGTTTACTGCCACGTCAGCCATCCTTTGTTTGATCGACTCACAAATTATCTTTCCAAGTGTCTTTGGACTTTTAGCTGATTTTAGGAAAGTGAAGAAATCTATGCGTATTTATAGTGCTGTCGGTGAAGGGCAGCAGCCGGTCGATTGAAAAAACTGTTGGCGGTTTAGTTTGTGGGTTTTGATGGCTGGGTTCTTTTTAATTTGAAGTGTGGTATTTGGAATTTTGGATGGGTCTTTGCTTTTGCGTAGATCAATCGAATTGAAGTTTTTGTGCCCATCCTGTCCCTTATTATCTTTTCATTTTGCTCGTTTAGGATCCAAGGGAGAAGAATCAGATATTTTGACCAAAGTAGGTTGTCATTTAAAATAATCTATTAAAGTAGTATATTTTTTTAAAAAAATTATAAAATTAAAATAAAAATAGTTTTGAGTAACGTATTAGATTATGTATTACTTAATGATCAAAGAAAATCATATCTAATGGTATCAGGTAGTATACATTATTCACAATAATGTTTTACCTGTAATTCGTTACTGATAGTGATACTTTACTGCAACCCTATCACCTTGAAATTGTTATACGAATCTAACATTAAAATCATTATCTTAAATCATGTATTACAGCTAAAACGTCCTTGTTAGTAATGATTCAACCAATTCAATCACGAGTTGTCGACTTTGTAGATCTAAAATCTTTTTTTATTTGATTTGCTAATAAAACATTATTGTGAATCACATTTTTAGCTTTTCATGTTACTACTAATTATGTTAAAACTTAAAAACGTGATTGGTAAAACGAAGTGTATGATTTTTTGGTTTGGTTTGTTGTGTTTTGTTAATGTATTTTATTATTGTATCAATGTGTGTACTTTTAGTAACCAGTTGAGGAAATATTATTAGCTTGGGATATTTTGGTTTGTCTTTTTCATCTTTTGGTGCGTTAGTGACACTGTGTATGCACCCGTGAGGTTGTTTTGAGTTTTTTTCAATAGTTGATTTATTCTTTTGTGATTTAAAATAATTAAACTTATTCTTTGAATTACCTAGTGTGTGTTGTATAATTTGCTTTCTTTGAATTAGCTACTGCATGATTTTTTTGGGGACTGGGAGGTTCTGTGTAGAGACAAATTTGGGATGGGAGGTTTTCATCGTTACTCAAAAAAATCACAACGTGCGATTGCTTTTGAGATTCCGAGCCCTCGCAAATATGGTAAAAGCTAGTACTCTATCTTATGTTTCATTATTGTTCCTCTGTTTGTGCATTAAAAACTTATACTCTAAGACTTTTTTCGTTTGTTGTTATTGGATTCAGTAGAATCGTTATTGACAGTAATGTTTTCATTGTAATACATGATTCAGAATAACGGCTTTAATGTCAAATTCCAAGGCGTCAAGCCGCAGTATAACATTACTGTCAGTAACGAATTATAAGTAAAAAGTTAATGTGAGTAATGTATATTACCTAACACCGTTAGACATAGCTTTTATTGACTGTTAAGTAAGGTATAGCTAATACGTTACTCATAATTATGTTTATTCTAATTTTGATTTTTTTAAAATACATTACTTTGATAAATTATTTTAAATAATGAGTTATTTCGATCAAAACATCAAAGAATCACAAAGAAATGAGTTAGCGTGACATAGGAAACCCGTCGCGTATATGTGAATTGGTTTTATAAGCTAGCTTATTTGGTTAAGCTTATTTTTTGTCAAAAGGTACCTGTTTTGTCAAATTTTTGGGAGAAAATAAGTATTCTAGAGGAGTAGCTTATTTAGAAGCTAAAAAAAGAAGCTTCACCCCAAAAATACTTTTTTCAAAAAAATAGCTCAAAAGCATTTTGAGAGGTTTGGTCAAACATTAATTGTTATTCAAAAGTATTTTTTAAATTTATTTGCCAAACACAAATTATTTTTACCAAAAATATCTTTTTTTTAAAATATTTTTGAATAAAATACTTTTTAAAATAAATAAATTTAAGAAACTTAGGTCAAACAAATTATATACTAACTTTTATTAGTTAACTTTTTATAAGATATTGTTATTTTAAATATAAGAAATTTGAATGAAAATATTATTTTCTTTTGTTCAATTTATAACTAGTCAAAAAAAAAAATCATTTCTTTATTCAAATTTTTATTATATTTCAATATCCATGGGAGTGTTTGAATACTAAAAGTCAAATTGATTAATTTTATACACTTTCATAATATTTTAAATTTATTAACATTTTGATTTAAGAAATTTGATTAGAGGATGATGCCATATAAATTAATTATTCACTATTAATAGTGATTGTGTCTCCCTTTAAAATACTCAGGGCATATCTTATTATTAACAACTATCGGTGAATTTGATTCCTTCATTTTCATATTAAATTACAATTTTTTTTTGTGGTAATATGTTTGCAGTAAATTATTCATAAAATCTATTTTAACAAGCTTCAAATTATTCAAATAAATATTTACACTCTCAATGACCGAAACAATCTGATCATCATCAATCATACTTGCAAATGGCACTGTCAATAATGCATGGCACACCACCACTTCCATTACACAAAAATATGGCTCGAAGAGCCTAATTCTTCACTATAATTAGACTAATTATATTGAAGTGAAAAAGATGGGATCAACCAGCATCAGTGAAGAAAATGACTATAATTACAACAAAATCTTATCCGAAGAAGCTAAAGCGATGTTGAGGAATTTGACCAACAAAACTCAGTTCTAACTAAAATCGTGAAAAACTTGAAAAAAATAAAAAGACGCACAAATCAATAGATAATTTTTGTAATGCCAATTTACTATGTAGTTTATTACTTTTGACCTATAAAATAAAATTGCAATATCAAAAATTATATTAAAATTTTAATTTATATTAAACAAAATAATAGGTGGTTAGTGTTTTTTTCACTATTTTGTTCAAGTATCTAATTATGTAAACATATTAGAAGAAATTCAAATATTCTAGAATTTTTTTTTTATAAAAACTAAAGCTCGGCTTTTTAGACATAAAATATGAATTTAAACTTTATAAAAGCTAATCCTGATAAGCCCGCTCATCTAAACTTCAATGATTTTGTAAAAAAATAATTTATATAAATATTATTTTTAACATAAAATTTATTAAGTTGTGGGGCCTAAACCTTGGCTTTAATTTAGACATAAAATATGAATTTTTAAAAAATAAAATTGATATATTCTATATTAATACAATATAAAAAGTATAATAAATAATAATAATAATTTAAAATATTAAAAAATTATGAAAATGGAATTCCCTAACTTTTAAATAATATCTGGAACACGTGTTGCAATATTTTTATTATATACCTAACACATTTCTTTTTCTCACCGCTTTCTGTAGGGGAAAAATAATAATGAAAATATTTCGAATTAATGGGAGGAATAAGTAGTTGGTTCATCCAACCAACAAAAGCAGAGACAACACACAGAAGAACACACGCTGCAAGGGAAGTCTTTCACTCACTTAGTTAACTCCGCCACCTCCAACGGCGCTCTCAAAGCTCACACAACTAGTATATATCTCCTTCCTCCTTCCCCTGCTCCGTTCCACATTTCAATAATAATCACAATGCAATCTTCAATTTCTCTCTCCCTCTCTTCTCCATCCACGATCTGCAGATCGAACTCCTCCTCCTCCGCCGTCTCCAATGTCAATTTGCTGAATCCAAGATCACTTCAATTCTGCGGTCTTAGAATAGAGGCTTTTGGATTCAAGTCGTTAAATTCGTCACTTTCTACACGTCATCTCCAGTCATCATCTAATGCTTCGAAGCGTCCTTGTTCCAACAGAGTCGTGGCTTCTTTGGGTGGAAATGGAGCTCCTTCGAAGGAGGACTTTGATTATGATCTGGTTATTATTGGAGCTGGTGTTGGTGGTCATGGTGCTGCTCTTCATGCTGTCGAGAAGGTAAAGCCTACTTTTGTGTCAGTTTAATTGTGTTAGTACAAGCATAGTGATGTTCGCCCAATAGCGTCATGCTCTGTTTAGTTGCTGAATATTTCGAACCGTTTACACTCAGTGATTCGGAGTATTATCAGTTGAATTTGAAGCTGGCTTGCTCTGTTTCGGTTAATATTACTTGTTTAGTTGTCTTCCTAGGTACTTAATATGCTCTTCTTGTTCTAGAACTAGTAATATTTTTTCTACTCAGCAATAGAGGTAATTATTAGTTGGAAATTGGAATAGGTGCTTTATTTGTCTGTATAACTATATGTAGTTCCTGAATGAAGAATTATTTATAGAAAATTGGATCTTTAAGCGCGGACTTTAGCAAATGTAAAGCTAGAAAAATAAACACACAATGCTAGAAATGTAACTATAAACACAAATAATAATTACTAGGACAAAACAGTGTAATTAAGCTGTATATGATATTGTGCCTAAACCCGTTAATGAAGTGTATAGGCTTCAAGTTGTTGATGCCTATACCAAGGCACCAATTAAGCAAGGAAAAGCAGCATCAGCTGGCCTTACTGAGCTTCGGGGCTTAAGCGCACTTTAAGTGAGCCTTCAAAAACAATGGTGATTCTTATCTTAGAGTGAAATATAAAACATCAATTCACTTCTATAACTCTATGCAATTTAATTTTGAGATTGTCAAAGCCTGGATGGAACGACAAATACATTTATTTTCCACCTATTAGTGTGCATAATTAAATAAAATTCTTTGTAGGGCCTGAAAACTGCTATCATTGAAGGGGACGTAGTTGGAGGAACATGTGTAAATAGGGGTTGTGTTCCTTCCAAAGCCCTTTTAGCTGTGAGTGGTCGCATGCGGGAGCTTCAGAATGAACACCATATGAAGTCTTTTGGTCTACAGGTATTTCTCATTCTTTCTACTTGAAGCCTTTTGAACACCACGTGAAGACTTTTGAGGTCTTTCTTTTCTTGTTCCTAGAGACCTAACATGTTTAGGTTTTGACATGGGTTACTGATATTGCATATGTCGGTTAACATAATTGTTCGATCATTTGGGTATTTTGTTCCATAATCACAAGTGACAACCCTTAGACTTCATGAGGTAATGCAACATGGAATGGTTTAGGAGTAAAATTATGAAACATAGTACTAACTTCCAAACTTCATACTGGCAAAGGGTATGACATGCCCCATCTCTAGTTGCTATTACTATTTCTGCAGTATCCTTATTTTGGAGATGATACACGGAGATTGCCTGCATTGGGATATGATCAACCTGGATATTTTTCGGTTGAAATGTAATTTTACACCAAAAAATGTGGTTTTATTGACTAAGTTCGGAGATGCATCTCTTGTTTTGAATGTGTTTGATGCTTCCGTATAATATGAAATGGTTTTTGATAGGGATGTTGAGTGACTTTAATTCATAGCTTATACTATTTAAATTTATACTATTGACCGAACGTGTGATTTCGCTTTTGTTACCGACAGTTATTAGTTCGTCTTATAAAATCTTATTTTAAACATATAATCAAAATGTAAAAAAGAATGCATACTTCTTAGTAACACAGTTCGCATCTGATCCCCGTATCTCAAAAACGTTTTGTACTTCCATGTCATAATCATACTGGGTAGTATGCTCATATCTAAACCTGGATTACATAGAGCACAAGTCAAACTTAGAAAATCTGAGTTTGTATTTACCCAATATTTGAGAAATACAGAACATGAATAATGGTAATTTTGTACCTCTCTTTCTATGGGGTGTATATAGGGCAGCAATGATTGCTGAACTCCCATAACCGTGAAATTCATAAATCATTTAAAAATCAGGTATGTAGGAGTAAAAGTAGATGAAGTAATTCATATGAACTACAAAAGCCTCCATCATTTCTGGTAACTGCTTATTGTGTTTAACTGAACTTAAGACTATATATTGTTTGTTAATTAAGTTGCGTCTAGAAAGGAAGCCTGAGGGGGTCCCCCTAATGTAAATTTTAAGTCAGGTCTTTCACACTTGTTTTTTAAAGTCTTTCACTTATCTTTCATGTAAGGTTGCTGCTGCGGGATATGATAGACAGGGTGTTGCTGACCATGCAAATAATTTGGCGTCCAAGATTCGTAGTAACTTGACCAATTCAATGAAATCCCTTGGTGTGGATATATTGACAGGTTTTGGGACTATTTTGGTACGTTTATATTTTACGGATTACTATCATCTACTGATCTCTTTGTAACCAATTGGACTTTGATGATGGAGCTTTTGTTGTGCTCTTTCAGGGTCCACAAAAAGTCAAATATGGAGATACTATAATAACAGCAAAAGATATTATAATTGCTACTGGTTCAGTCCCCTTGGTGCCCAAAGGCATCGAGGTTGATGGTAAGTGCTTTCAACTCTTAATTGTTAATGCCTGTGCACACGCATAAACAATTGAATTATTGAATTGCAAGTCTTTTTTATGTATGATATACTGAAGGTTGCAGCCTGCAGAAGCTTATATTACTTGATTGCCTCATGCTTATTTTCGTAATACTCTCGACAGTGTAGTTTTAAATTATGCGAAACATCAATTGATGGGATGAAGATTTTAAGATTTGTTGAAAGAGGAGTTCTATGGATCCATTTTTGATGCAAGAACTTGGAAGTAGCATAAACAGTCCTTGAAATAAAAACTTGTGTTAGTAAGATTTGGTTTCACTAGCTACTACTCTTGAGCATATACATGCGACACACTTTCTTATGAAAGATTAGGTACAAAAGTCTGAGACTTGTTCGGGGCAAGTGTTTGTTCACTCATTGATGGGGAGCTCTATGGATGTGTCTGTCAATGCTCAATTGTCATCTGCACAAGTGATATAACATTACCTGACTGACATTGTAAAGAATGTTTTGCATCAAGATTTGGAAGTGATTTTCCTACTATTGCTTGAGTTCATCTATGCTGAATTGCTGGTAGAGATTTAGACCTGAAATATAGCTCACTCATATATTTTACACCAGAAGCTATTTAGAAGACTAAAGAATCAGCATGCTCATCAGGAGAGATAACGGAATTAACATCAGATTTTGTCATGCCAAGTCATTCTCTTTCTCTTCTTGTGACAATTATGTATATACAGCCCCAGGACTTTGGTCTAGCTGTAAGAACGCAATGTGTGATGCATTGGTTAGGCGCATGTTGCGGGTACGAGCCCTACTCTGCTGCAATAAGAAACATGTTATTTAAGTGGAGAAGGGTAGAGGGTGGGGGCCATTATCCACCTAGTTTCAAACCGTGCACCCCTTGTCATCAGGATTTCTCATTCTAAAAGAAATTAGGTGTCAACATTTGTGTGGACTTGCATCATTTAATCATATCGATGCTTGCTTGCAGGTAAGACAGTGATAACAAGTGATCATGCACTCAAATTGGAATTTGTACCTCAATGGATTGCTATTGTCGGCAGTGGTTACATTGGACTAGAATTCAGTGATGTGTACACAGCCCTTGGAAGTGAGGTAAAGGCTATTTTACTTTCTGCTAGACTGTATGTGTAACAACAGAATATCAATCTTTTCTTTTATAACCGTCTTTCTATGCTAACCACTGGATAACTATTTAGGTTACCTTTGTTGAGGCTCTAGATCAGCTCATGCCCGGCTTTGATCCTGAGATTGGGAAATTGGCTCAGCGAGTCCTAATAAATCCTCGAAAGATTGATTATCATACAGGTGTATTTGCAAGCAAGGTAATATAAGCAAATAG
>JBDJHY010000001.1:26921398-26935201 GCA_039654485.1 Withania somnifera | reverse complement strand
GTCTTACTTATGTTGAAAAGAGCTAACTCAGCATGTGAAGAGATCTGAATTCCTATTTGTTTAAGAATGCAGGTTTATGAAAAGGTAGCTACAGCTTTCAGACAAGAGGAAGATGTTGTTATTGCAAATCTTGATGCTGATAATCACAAGGATCTTGCAGAGAAGTAAGTTCTACTTGTTAACTAATGTCACAGTTCACTCCTTAAATACTTGTTGCACCAGCTTATTGAAATGTCAAACTAGCCTTCAAGCAGATGTACTTGCTTTCAGCATCATCTTCTCGTCATGACTCCTCAACCATCACCCTCTCCCTAATGTGTTTGTGTATGAACTTAAAGAATAACTTCATGAATCTACCGTCCCCCGTGAATTATTCAAGATACTCCAACTACCTGGCCCCTCATTATATTTTCATTAAAACAACAAATTGTGTCCATATTAGAATGTAGGCCTGAATTTGTGGCTGTATCATGTAATGGTTTTACTACCTTTTGTTTTCATAGCCGTCCTACTTATCCCAATAAGAGTATATTGGAGGGACAACGATTGAGGATTTAGTTTTGGGTGTGACTTAGATGATAGACAATATAGATTAGGAAATATGAGCTGTCTAGTGTGGCGCTGGCAGCATCTGTCTGGGAAAAGAAAATATGGCTACACAATAGCATACATCAAGCATTTCTAAGCCATATCCCATCTAGTAATCTATTTAACTTCCAAAAATGGTTATCAAAAAATAAAGAGAGACGTGATGGGACTAAGTCATTGCTTTTTTTCTTTTTTCGAAGTCATTGCTTTCTTTTTTCCTTAAAATGGTGTGTCGTCCATTCCTCATTTATGAGTTGTATTTCGGCTGTGGAAATAGTTTTCCCCAAATTTATATCCCCTCAGTACCAGGATATATGTTTCTTTGTTCTGAAATTACCTTTATCTGTTATTGTTTTGGTTCCTCTGTCCAGCTAAACAAAGTCCTCCCTTCCATTCTTTGTCTATATTCTTGGACACATTTACATTCTTGCATGCACATGCATCAGAATAATGTAAAATTTTTCCAATCAGGTATGGTGTAAGTGGCTATCCCACACTGAAATTCTTCCCAAAAGGCAACAAAGCCGGTGAAGATTATGAAGGTGGTCGGGACTTGGATGACTTTGTCAACTTCATCAATGAGAAGTGTGGCACAAGCCGTGATTCGAGAGGACAATTTACTTCAACGGTTAGTAAACAAATGAATAAAAGTGATAAATTACAACGTTATAACATTATTTTGTCCTTGCTTTAACTTTCGTTTGTACTTCATGGCTATAGGCGGGTATCGTCGAATCCCTGGATACATTGGTGAAGGAGTTTGTCAGTGCCACAAACGAGGAGAAAAAAACCATTTTTAGCAAGATGGAAGATGAAGCTGGAAAGCTGAAGGGTTCTGCTGCAAGGTAGGATTATATTGAAATGTCTATTTATCATTGGTTTACCTTGTATTTTTTAGGTGTAACATGGTTCTGGTTTATTGTTATGTTGCTAGAGCAGCAGACAGGAACTGATATTCTGCACCTTGACTCGTTAACTTTGGTGAAATTTCTGCTTGTGCCTTTTTCTCAATTCCTTTTTGTATTGTCTTGCTAGGTATGGCAAGATTTATCTGAAAGCTGCCAAAAGTTCCATGGAAAAAGGAGCTGATTATGCCAACAATGAGATTCAGCGGTTAGAACGCATGTTTGCCAAGGTATAACTATAATAACTGAACTTCTCTCTTCTGCATGTTCTTCTTATCTGTTATAAATATGTGAACCAGCTAGCTCTATCTTCTCAAAAGTGACCTCATAATGTCAAGGTCTCAAACTTCCCCCTTTGCTCCATCTCCATTTTCCCGCACAATTTTGATTACTTGGAACGAGTTGGGTGTTGCTCCTATTTCCTGTCAATAGTGCACCTGTGCCAGGTGAAAAGGTGGTGAAGTAGGAATGGGGGATGAATTATGGAGCATAAATTGCAACGTCACTGTGCTAGTTATTCTCTTCTATTGGGATTTATAACAGTAATATGCTGGTTAAAGATTTCCAGTACTTACCTACTTTGATTAAGGGAAGTTTGAAGTTCCTGCTTTTAACTGTTAGTGGAAGCTGATTTCTCTTTTTTATGTTTAACTGTACAGTCAATCAGCCCCACCAAGGCCGATGAGTTCACCCTAAAGAAGAACATCTTGGCGACATTTGCATGAAGTCCTTGCTAGTGTTGCGGCTTGTGATACTGCCTATGTAAGTATCACGTGAGTTTTGCCTAAGATCGAGAACCGCATTATCTAGTTAATCTTCTGTTGTTCTTTGTGCTCAGAAGTATTGGATACCACAGATCTATTTAGACGTTTTGCTTAGATCAGTAGTTATTTCAACTTTAGACTTCATATGATTTATGGTTATCAGCTTCTTCTGACAAATAATTAGTAAAGTATTACCATCACGGCTTGTTAATCTTCAAACTTCTACTGCATTGACTAGATTCCATCTCACATTATGTGCTTATATGCACTAATTAGTCACTCCACTGCCTGCATCATTGGCTTGTTTGTTTTTGTTATGGATCGAGTAAATGGAATGAGGCATTGCAAGTGAGGCATAAATGCTATATGGTCAACCCAAACATACTTGAGATCGAGGCATACCACTTCCTGCGCCTTGTCTTGTTTCTACGCTATGATGTGCAGAGAACTCTGTTATCATCCTAGTGTGGGGATGGTTCTCATATAGCATATACAAAACAATATGCAGTAAAGATGTATTTTCCTAAACTAAATGCGCGAGAATCACAACGAAGTGCCGGGAATAAGTCACTACAAATGCGCTAGAAATTCCTTGGTTTAAATTAATGTCTGCAACTATACTTGTTCGTTCCAAACCCCAGCCCCATTACACCAAAAGCAAAAAAATTGAAAATCTCGAAAGAAAATGGAACGTTCGTTGGTCTCATTTCTCTACTCTTACGATCTTCCTCCTATGCCTCCCCCTCGAGTCTAATGTCTACATAATAGTAGGATAAGCGAACCGGTACCTAAAATTGGAGAATTTATTGCTACGCTCTAAATTGAACTTCAACATATTTGGTTCGAAGCTCAGCAGATTCAACAGAATGCGTGCATGTATAAACTATTGCTTTTATTGGTTCTAAGTATTTCGATGATTCTTCTGTCGGTTGGCACTGGTCAATTCATATCCTATTCAACCATCTTCATCATCATGTTAACATGTCCTCTGACCTTCTAAAATCCCAAACCAAACTGATTCACCATCTACTTCTCTTTCCCTACACTGTATCAGTTGCCAAGACAAATTTTAAATAGAAAAAAGAAAAAGAAAACTAGATCAAACCCATACATTTCAAGAACCGAACACATCCAATTTTTAAATGTACTTTAAGGGGAGCTAGAGACGGGCAACCTCCACCAAGATCAAGAAAGAACAATGTGATTTCTTACATCCTTTTGGTGTGTCGACTGAGAATTGTTCTGGGTGATGCTGCTACTTTCACAGAAAAATATAATTCACAACATTACAATGAACATATAACATGTATTATATACACAATATTATCACTTAGCTGTAAGTAACTGATATTTCCATCTAATTGATAGCTCAATCAAAGGTTGGTCGGTCACATAAATTTAAAGGACAAAAAAACAAGAATCGCCAACAGATGTGCTTGTATTAGTCGACAGCTTCCACTAAATAGCCCTCTCCACTTTTCGTACTCTTTGGTTTCATGTGACTTCTTACTTTCCACCATATATGCTGGAAACAGACAATATATGGTCTCTCTATCCTTTCGTTTTATTATTTCTTCTTAGGATAAGAGAAATGATGTAAAAATTAACAGTTTCATTTCTATCACACATCATGCCGTGCATATGGTAAACATTCTTGTTACGTAAATATGGACGGTTTATTTATTTACTTATTTATTTATAGCATCAAATTTATATTCATGACCTTTATTTTGGCCACATATAGAAATAAAACCGTTCAATTCAGAACTACAAATTACGTTACTGATTTTTGAAATCCCATTATAAGTCAGTCAAACTGCCTAACCGATAGAGTTTGTTGTTTGGTTTAGCACATTAAGACCATAATGAACAATGTTAATTCAGAAGTAAACAAAAATTAAACAGGAACATTCAATCACACAATATAAAAAGCAGTAGGCCCTTTTCTGCCAGATTTTTCCAGCTAGTTTCTGGTACCTTAATCAGTCCAACAAATCAAAAGATCTGTTAGAAACCTAAGTGAAAAACAGGCAATTTGATCTGATACATAAATCTACCAGAATGCAGTTTCCAAATTTTATACACTTAATTTTCATCCACAAACGAGAAGCCAGAACCATTTTAAGATAGTAAAACGGACTTTTGAATCTTTAGGTCTTAAACTAAAAATAGGTAGAATGTATTAAAATGCCTTTTAATTTCGTGTTTTAAAATATATCATATGAATAATTAAAATTAAAGATCGCCAAAAAAAACATTTTTTTTTAAGTTAAACAAATTAAAACCAAATGAGTAGTATTTATCACCAAAAGACTTACATTTACATCTAACTAATCGAAAGAGTAAATCAGGTGATTATATTAATTGATCATATATACTTGACGAGATGACGTAGTTTTGATTGACGAGATTTGCAAAGGAGTTAATGCTAAGTTGGAAGTTTGCGGACAAACTCTTGAGTTTAACGAGTTTATATTGAGCAGTTCGGTGTGCAAATTCAGTGAGGTGGGCGTGAAGTTTACGTGACAGTGAAACTTGATACGTCAATTGGAAGAGAAACAGTTTCAAGTATCTTCGTTTTATGATCCAGGAAAATAGAAAGATTGATGAGGATGTCACTCACCGTATTAGTATAACATTAATGAAATGAAGCTTAACACTCGGAGTCTTGTGTGATAAGAAGGTGTCCCCTAAGCTTAAGGGTATATTCTACAGAGTGTTGGCCAGTCTAGAACTTGCATGTTCAAAAAATGAAGATGACAGAGATGAGGATGTTGTGGTTCGATGTGTGGGTTGACTATAGGATTAGAAATGAGATTATTCGAGGTAAGGTAAGAGTGATTTTGGTCGAAGTTAAGATGGGGGAAGCAAGATTGAGATGGTTCAAGACAAAATGATTAAGAGGAGCACTAATACTCCAGTGTGGATGTGTGGGAGGGTGGATATGGATAGATTCAAGCAAGGGAGAGGTAGACCGAAGAAATATTGCTGGGAGGTAATTAGATATTGACATATAACAGTTATAGCTTACCGAAGACATGGCCTCAGATAGAAGGATAGTAGGTATGATTGTATCCTCGTAAGTAAATAGGAATGCTTTGTTATGATAGTCGTGCTTGGAGTGGTAGTGATATGCTTGTAGTATCTGATTCTTGGAGTTTTGGTGAGGTATGTTGTGTCGGTTTGATTGTTTTAGTATTATTCTGTGGTAGTCTTGTTTTTGGTATTTTCTATACTATATGTTGATCATATATCATGTCTTTTTTTGAATTATTTTGTCTTATGCCGAAGGTATATCGGAAATAACTTCTCTATCTCACCTTTGAGGTAGTAACACGGATTGTGTACGCTCTATTCTCCGTAGATCCACTTTATTGAAATATACTAAGTTTGTTGCTGATGTTGTTGATCATATATAGTTGAGCTAATGCTCTATGCATTTAATTTCAAGATTTTAGACAAGTACAGTGTTTGGTTTTCTAATGGTCCCAAAAAGAGCTCTTTACTATTAACCCATACAAAGAGTACTTTGTAGAATCATGGGTTGTATTACATCCCAGGGACCATTTGTAAATATGATATGACAAGTACTATACTCCAATAACTATATATATCATCTCTATTTCACAGACATATAGTTAACACAAGGATAAGATTTTGAGTAGATATATTTCTAATTCATTAATATTAAGGATTCATTCATTTGATGAGTAATCAACAACTGATATAGCCAACAACACTCTCTCAAATGTAAATTTGGGTCTAAGTAAAAGAAAAAAAAAAAAACTATTGCTACTGAAACAAACAAATTCAAAAGAACCCTTCTGAGCTACGAAACTAACAAGTCGATTAAAAAGTTGAATGAACAAATTTTACACGAATATTCTATGATGCGTGCCTATCCAGAAGATAATGTTAACCCCTGAATCAACTTCACCTTATTCGCAGAGTCATGAGACGGAAGATTGTTAATAAAATGTTAATTTAGTTGAATTAATGTTAAGATGAATAAATACAACAATAACAATAATCTTAAAAAAGATAATATATAATTAATAGATAGTATAAGAAACAACAAAAAATATAAAAAATAAAATTACAATAAAATAATATAGCATGTTGGTTAATATGAAACTAGTTTACGTCAACGTGTAGGTACAAAGAGACCCCATGAGAATGAGTTAAGAAGGCTTCCCTATTTTCTATTTTCTATTTTCATCCAGATCTGCTTTGCCCCTATTTCAAGATTATAATATAAGTAAAATAAAATATTCCAAGAAGATGAGACAAAAAGCTGCTTCTTCAACTACCCTTTTCAACATCGCGCTTTTAGATGCAAAAAGGAAAAACAAACCCAACCTTAGGCCATTATACATCACACATCCTAACAAGTAACACCCATCTTTTTCCTTTTTTACACTTTTTTATTATATTAAAAAGGTGGGTATTGGAGACACATTATGTATTCAGTAGCTATTCAGATTAATTTATCCTCCTCTACCAATAAAGTTTTGATAAAATCAAAAAAATTATCAAGTATTTTTATTTTTGTTGAAAGTTAATTGAAACATATTAAGTAATTTGCTTACTCGCTCGCTCCTAGAAGACCTAAAAATACCTTTAGAAAAAAGAAGCAACTCTATTTAGTAATTTATTGATTATGTAAAAAAAAAAATTAATTTAAATTGAAAAATTAATTCAATGTCAATTAATGATTTGTCTTCATTATTTTACAAACAACATTTCTTTTAAAACAAAATAAGAGAGTAATAGCATCCCTTATTCTAAAACGGAGGGAGTTAAGAGTTTACTGTATACCCTATGTTCTGTTTCACTCTATACTTGCTACTTCATATGTTTCAATTATTGCGAAACTTTTTTTTCCCCATTAATTTCATAAATCCTTTTTTCAAAATTGAAAATAATTTAATACAATTACTTTTATTTCACTCTAAATGAGAAGCTTTGTTGCTCATAAATATTAAGATATCTTTAAAATCACAAATTTCAGAAGTAAAACAGAAAGAACAGACGATATAATATATTACAAATCATAAGTTCCAAAATCTTTTATTTTCTTTTTATTAATTTTGTGCTCGATTAAATAAATTTATATAAATTAAAACAAAAGAGAGTATTTAGATTGATACTTGGTAACTCTGCAGTCATTGACATATTAACGGACATATTATATAATTAATTAAATATTTTTATTATATTTATATTTATTTTTATTTCTTTTATAAAGTTATGAAATATATTATTTTTTAAATGCAATACATAACTTAGACACGATACATAACTCATGATACATCGCATGTATTACAATTATATAATGTATCATATGTCTTAATCATATATTTAGACGATTAAACATGTGTTAGTATGTATCTGGAGGATTACCTCTCCATATGTATTTGAAAGGTTTTTTAAGTTATGCATAACGTTGAAATTGTATATTACAATCCTTCGTATGTATTATTATATAAAAAAATATATAATTTTAGAAATTAGTAATAGGAAAAATAATTTACTGTGTTTCTACCCTATATTAATCGGTAGGGTGCATATGGCTAAGCCTTGCTAAACAAGGCTGGCCTACAGAACATACAGCCAAGAACAGCTCAAGCTTCTGATGATTTATTGTGGACACAAGGGAACAGTGTCTCTTTATTTTAAGCTAATGGTTTTGGGATGGTGTGTGTAGGTAGGGACTTTCTCTACTATACCTGCCAAAGGGCCTCTGCTACATGACCATGTGTATCAAATCATAAGTTTTGTGTTTCACTATGTAAATAATGCAAATTCATTCATGGGTATTACCTAATGTCCTATCACTCCATATAGTTCCACCTTTTAGGGTCCAACGTTACCCAAAAAGATTATTGTAGCCTTCCTTCCAATAAAATTACATTATTAAACAATTTAACACAACCCCACAAAACAAAACCAAAACAGTATAATTTTATATTCTGTTTCGTTAAAACTTCCCTTTAATCTCATAAATCATAAATATCTACTTGGTATTTACTCCAATAAACAAATACATGAACCTATTAATTTATTGGTTAAATATTAAATTAATATGATTTAATGTAAGTATCAAAGATAGGTACGTTTTTATGTTGAGACAACCTCATTAAGTTATTCTATAAGTACTCTTGTATTTGCAAAGAATATCCTAAGATAGTTTGAAACCCTATGGATAATAAATTTGCTAAAAAAATTTAAAAGGTCTGAAACCATTACACTCTCATCTCTCTTAAGATAAAACAACAATAACAATAATTATAAAAGGAGAGAAAACTGAAAATTAGGGACAATATAAGCAGTAAAACAAATTGGAATCTGATAAAGTGTAAAAGACAAATGTACTAGAATAACAGATGAGGGAGCCATGAAGAATATTTACTACCCATTCCCTACTGCTTACCTAAGCAACTAGTACTCTAGTGCTGCAACTTACCATGGGTCCATAACCAAAAGATCTCGTAGGGAGAAAAAGACGATCTCATGAAACTCTCTTTTACAAAGAAAAAAAATGAAGGATCCAACAAGAAGAGTTTCCATGAATGGCTAAACAAAATCCCATCATTAACCACTTCAGGGATTTTTTTGCCATCAATTACTACATACACAAAGTGATAACAGAATAGCACAAAAGCATTAACATAACAGGGAAATAAGAATCTATGCAATCAACTTAAAAATATCTCCCTTATCTTGATAGATGGATGGATGGATGGACATATAGACATAATAATAATTGACTAGATATACAACAATTTTTTTTACCTTGAAGAAACAGGATTCAAAGCTCTAGTAAAACCATTCATTGCTCCGTAACTCTTTGAACTGAACCCTAAACATCCAAGCAAGCCTTGCCTATATGGCAAAAATGTCTTCTTCCTCATTTCTTCTGATTGAGCTCTGTTTGTAGTGTAAAGCAACTCATGAGGGGATGGAGGCACTCTTCTTTTCCCTATCCCACTTCCATTCACAGGCTTCTTCTTCCCTTCTTTTGTTTGTTTCCCTTTCTTACTACTTTCAGATGTATCACTTTCAGAAGTTTTCTCAGTTTTGTGGGTTGCCATTTTCTCAAGCTTCTTGTCTTTCACAGGTGAAAATGATATTCCACTCCAAAACTTGTGTGTGTTGTTTCTTCCTTCGCTTTTGCTTCTGTATAGAAACTCTTTCAGGAATACCCATCTTTTTGAACTCCTTCCAACTGAAGAGGACCTCGAAGATGAACCAGAAGGACACGGAGTCGTTTCATTCGAAGTTTCTTCTCCATCATCTTGCTTTGATATCTCTTCATTTTCATTCGTTTTCACTACTACTGCTTCCAATTCCTCCACTTCATAATCCTCCTGCCATTCATACGACGTCGTTCTAAGTGGTGACATGGATCTGGTCCTTCTCCTCAACGATCTATTCCGTAGCTTCAAATCTCTTCCTCTATAACTTTTCTCCTCTTCATCCTCATTCTCGTCGAGATCAAGCAATGGTGCTAAGGCCTGTGGACGTTTAAGATGAGTCGACAGCTTCATCGGACGGATCTGGCCGTTCAAGAACAACTCATCAGCCGAGCACATGGATCCATCCTCAGCGCCGCCGCCTTCCGTGGTAAGTCTAGCGGAGAAGTCGAAATCTTCAGAAGGTGATGAAATTGAAGTACTGACTACATTCCTCACACTAGTAGTTGACAAAACGAAGTGCATAGGACTCGCCGGAGCACTGTAATAGAAGCCACTATACGGATGGCCGCGGCCTGGACTTGACGGAGCACTAACATAGGGAGTGGAACATGAACTATCAATATCGTCTGAAAGCAAGCCGGCATCCCCCACAGAAACTGCTTCAAGTACTGCTTCGGCCACGGCGGAGTCATTTTCGAGGGGTTCCATAATTTTGTGTGAAAGGTTTGTGCTAGGAATGGGGAGTGGTGATGTGTACATAAAAAATAGAGAGTAGAAGAGTGGCTTCTTTGGGGAAGTGAATAACGTTGGAAAATGACCTTAAATGTTGAGATATATAATGGCAATAACACGCTGCAACTACTCAACTCTTACGGTTATAGGAACTAACCACTAATTTTAAGCCAATGTACTCCCTATATTTATTACTTTTAAATTTAAAAGAGTTAATTAAATTTATATAATATCTTATATTTAAATATTTAAAATTATAAGTTATATATTTTTATATAATAAAAATATATTTTATAATATTAATTAAAATTAAGTAATTTAATTTTTGAGAAGTAAAATGAGATAAATAAAAGTAAAAGAAAAGGAGTAGTAAATAACAAAAAGATCCCAACCAATAGTAGAAATTAATTTTATTGTTTTGACTTTCGAGAGTTACAAAGTTGTGAATTCTTATTAGGCAAAGCGTAAGTGCTCGTGTATTACTTTTCACCTTTTGCAAGACGGAATCAAAGAAAATTGGTGGTAAAAAATTAATAAATTTGATTTCCTTTTCTGGTGAAACATGAGCGATATGCTTGAAATGTTTGTTCGCTAATAAAAGTTGTTAACATGAATTTAAAAAGAATTACTAATTTGAAATGTATTAAATCTCAAACAACTCATACTTTGGTCCAATTAATTTCTGTTATCAAATTATCCGGATAAAAAACCATTTAACAATCCAAAGAAATATTTTAAATGATAAACAGGTACATAGATGGAAGGAAGGGATTCCAACGTGAGAAATCAAAGCTTCATTAATAAGGCAAAGATTTATGTAGTTAATTAATTAAGCTATTATTTTTATTAGTTTAGTATACAATAAATAGATAATACTTATTTATTTTAAGAAATTAATAAATAATTTATTATTGAATATTATTCATTACTTAAAATATTAAATTTGTTATATTAAAAAGGTAATATAGAAAAATTTATATTATTTATTATTTTTTAAGGTATGTTAGATCAATAGTGAATAGATATTGCAGGACAAAGAGAATAATATTTTTTTATTTTCTTTGATTTTAGAGTTTTAAAATTAATTTTTCAGTCTCTTGTCTCATAAGGATAATTAGCCGTATGTAACATTAGTGAAGCACAATATTCAATTTGAAAATACTACTCTAGCAAGTTTTAATATAGTATATGTTTCTTTTTCAAAGATGGCTTTAAGAAAAACAATTGGTTTCTTGTGCTCAAAGGAAGAAACGCTTGGAGGAAAGATAATATTTGAACAAACTTTTAGAAACTCCTTGTTGCAATATCTCAAAGTAATACATGAATCATGATGAATCTTTTGTTGTTCTTGTGCTTTTGAGTCAATGAAATTAGATTTGGGAGTCATCATTAGTAGTATATAGTCAAGGGGAATAGAATTCCTTTTGAACAATTAAAATGACTTTTTTTTTTTCATGATGAGCTAGAATTATCAAGAAGTAACATTTTAGAGATCTCCCTAGCATGCATAAAGTTTTGGTATGAACTACTATGGGTAAGATACTAAAGCAAATGATGGTGAGAATTAATAAATGTACCAAGACTAGATCATAAAATGTTGATTTTTTACTTTCCAAAAGTGTGTGAAAGGTCACTCCATTTCTTGTGCCATACTATTGCAAGTACTCTTACCAAGCCATGTCCCAACATGAACAAAAGGCCTAAATTATTGCTCCTCCCCACAAATATACATAATATAATTGTCTCTTCCAACTCCTATTTTATTATACTCTTTGCATTTGGGATAGCAATATTGGCTATTTCTTCAATTATTTTAATTTTGATTTCTAAAATGTTGATTTAAGAAATTAAAATTATTAACCACTCATTACCATAACATTCTTAATACTTCATCAAGGAGTTTGCCTAAAAGAAATATTCATAACATAATTTATTTATTCGCGGTAACTGAGAAGGGAGGAAAAAGAAAATGATGGAGTATGTCAAAACTTTGAAGCTCCAAATAACAAATTGGTCTTTAAACATGTCCCATATCAAGATTATACTAAATTATGTATAAGATTTGGAACTTAATCAAGACAAGTTTGACCATTCACTTGCCACTTTCTTATTCCTTTTTGGATTATCAAGCCAAATTGATCTAGCACTTCAATTTTTCTTAATCTAGGAGAAATATTAGGATCAGTTGAGATGATTTTGACTTTTGGAGATTTATTTAACTAACTACTCTCCAATAGCTTTCTCTTGGTTGATTATAGAATCCTAGTTTCCTTTCCTACCCTCTAGGGGTAATTGGGAATAGCATAAATATTTTGGTTACGACTTTGAGGATAGTGGTTTATGGTGGGGATAGGGTTAAATATGGTAATTACACTAAAGAGCCTAGAGCTACAAAATGGGCAAATTGACATGAAAAGATTTAAAAAAGGATTAAAAGAGCATAGGGAGAAGAGTTTAGGGGGTTATAATAGAATAGAATAAAGTTAGACTTGGGGAATTGGGAAAGAAGCACAGTGGACCACATAAATATTAGCCTGCAAATAACAGAGGTCGGCACGTTCTTTCAAGGTCTTTTGTTCCGCTGTTACGCATCCTCACCACACTTACCTTGTTTCCTATCGTATCTAGCGAATGATCGTATCCATTTTCGTTCATGCACGTTTTCCTGTTACACCGTTTGGAGCCACGAAAATATATCTTTCACAAGCGAGCATGCGAAAGAATAAGACGTAAGTAGATCTGTTTTTATAGGATAAAAGATATTTTTAATAGATGTTTAATTCAAAACAAATATAATTAAATTATAATAGAAAAAATTAATTGCAAAATAACGAAATAAATAGAACAAATCAAACATGTAATAGTTACAATTAGGAGGATAATATACTGTGTATATTAACAAAGCAATACAACGCTCTAACTAACTATTAGTTTATATTCTTAGGTCATATTTTCAATAAATTAAAAATATATTTTTATTTGATCACATCTTTCTTAATTGTTTTTTGGCCTACATTTACTTTTTTTTAAATCTAGTATAAAACCCCTTCATATCACGATGCATCTGAGCTCATACTTTTCACATACTTAATCCAACTTAGTCTTTTTTTTTTATCTTATTAAATATGAAGGTCACTCCAGCCTTGCTTTGTCAAGAAATTTTAATTCTATCTCATAAAAATAAAGCATATATCAAAGTAATAAGAAAAGAAATATATAAAAATATAATAAATATTACATAGCATATAATAAAATTATATAATATCACATACAAAATAATATGATTACTTTAAGTATAAAAAAGCAAATTATAATAATGGAAGTAGAAGAAACTAGAGGGAATCTTTAATACTGAACTAATAAGAAAAAAGTTTGAGAGAGGTCAAAAACAAAATTTAAATAATTTTTTGGGAGAATTTTACTTTTCATTTTATTGTGTCATTTTCAATTGATTATGCAAATAAGAAGGGAGTGAGGAGTCCAAGAGGCTTAGCTCAATGGTCACCGGGTCCACTTCTTATAGTGTGCCTCACACCCTGCGTGGGATCGATACCTGGCAGCAGCAAGAATTGTTGCTGATTATAGGGTCATCCTCGGTGTTGTTGGGGTTACCTG
>JBDJHY010000001.1:26844896-26870068 GCA_039654485.1 Withania somnifera | reverse complement strand
GCATAATAGATGATTATGTATGTGATTCTAAACCAGGCCCTCAAATCATGGGAAATCAGACGGAGAAGAGATGTCAACTCGATTCAATTTCTGTGCACAAAACCATGCTTCCTTCATTTTCAATATCATCCAGAGCATCGGCTTATTGTGCACAGATTTATTTCAAATCTAGAAAAGAAATAAGATACGAAGAATATGACCCAAAAATCAAATGGGTAAAACACAGTGGAATAATAACAGGATTGAAGCTTGAAATAATTGCTTCATGTTCAGAGGGGAGGAAATTGTTTATTCATAATTATGCCAATTTCAGACCACGGAGCAAAAAAACTCAAAATCACATCCTTGGACTCCACAGTTGGGAAAGTATCTAATCTTCTAGTTTGAAAATTCAGTCAACATAGAATTTGCAGTCTCTCTGGAGACTTGAGCGAAACAGATCCAATTTGGTTGGATGACGGAAAACATGTCAAGCTGAAGTCAGCCAGGTTGTCAATCTTTTGTTCCACTTCAAAGAGAAGCTTAGTGATTAAAATGTGCAATAATCACAAAAAATTATTGAGCCATAAGCCATAATCACCTTAAGGGTGACATTGAACTTAGATAAGTAACCGTTTCTACCACTTGAAGAACAGTGGAGTGAGTTCATTACGAAAAGAAGTTACTCTATATAGGCAATTTTACCACACTTAAAATGGCATAATTAAAACGAATTACTGCATAGCAACTCAAAACCAACACTTCACCTCAGGCATACTAATTCCTCGTTCCTCCAACTATTACCTGGAATAGACTTCTACTATACCGTCAGTCTTCAAATCACAGTATTAGCTAAATTAGTAAGTGTTATGAAATGCGATTATTAAGTGCGAGAATAGTAAGATACATGTCATGGGCCACCAATTCAGTCACTCTTTCATGAATCAATCCCAATGAGAGCTTGCAGTTAGTTTCTTCGTCAATAAAATGACAAAGTTTCAACACATGAAAATGCTTCCAACCAAAAAGCAGCATAAACAAACTACCTTTTTTTTCCTTTTCAAAGCTATACTAAATTCACATTCAAGTAATCTAAGAAATAAATATCTGACAAAAACAAAACTAATCAAATGAATGAAAGATACCTTCAACCGGTTAGATAAAGGAGTTCCCTGAAACCTGCGTTGCAATTCGAGAACCATACGATGATCAAGTTCAACAGCAATAACTGACTTTCCTGCTTCTAGAAGCTTCTTAGTAAGATTACCAGTACCAGGACCAATTTCAAGGATCACATCAGTAGATTTAATTCCGGCCTTTTGTACAATAGAATCAACCAATAGAGGATTTTTCAGAATGTGTTGACCTTTCGATTTGTGGAACGATATTCCTCCCTGGAAGTGAGGATTTGAGGCAGCAGCTGATGAGCCCCTATGAGGCTTGTCCTTCTTCATCTTCCCTCCCGCCATGTTGAAATTTGCTGATGACACAAGTTCCGGCGAGACTCCGGCCAAGCAGATGGTATCTGTGACATTTAAGACATTTGATATCGAAATCTGAGACATCAGAACTACAGAGTTGAGCATCTTCTTTTTCTTATTAGAAAACAACAGAATCGAGCAAATATCTTCAACAGTTCACATCATCATATGTCAACAGGATCATTATATCCATGTAGGGGAATCCTTCCTGACAAAGTGCACTAGGTTCAAGATGAGCTTTTGGCACTTTGCCCCTCTACTAATTCTATGAAATTTCGACCTTTAAAGGTATAAAAATACCCTCGCTAAAGAAGGTAAAAACAAAAGGAAGGATAAGTTAATAGGTAAATTTCACATGCCCTTTGAAGACATACTAATCAATCTAATAGAAAGAAAGAATATAAGAAAATACATCTACTACTAACGAAGTCACTCATCCCTCCTCAGTCCCAATATTTATATTGAAGCACATCTTTTCGCATCCTAGGAGTTCCTTCTGCTCCCACAACATCCCGCCTGAAGATTTTTCCATTTCCTTAATCACTGGTACTAGAAAAGTTTTTCTTACTTTAGATATTTGGGTGATTAAATACTAGGTAGTGAACTGTAAATGACTAAAACAAGATGAGAGAAAATTGCAGACAACAACAAAACCAAGAGAAAATGTTCTTACCAAGACAAAAATGAAGATCCTTCCCAGTTCCCGCATGATTAGTCTGACACCAAATCCTACAGTTCTTACCCACTTCCAGTCCAAAAGATTCCCTCCTTCATACCATTAACTCATAAGTTTCTTTTTCTTTTCTTGTGATGAAGTTAATGATTCATTAAAGATATCAAGAAGATGCAAACTAGTTACGCCATTAACTCATCAATTTCATGGACTAACCTTCTATAAAAGTTAAATAAGTTATTATTACAACAATAAAACAGAATGAAGGCAAGTGAAACCTGTTTCACACACTTTCCTTGGAACCAGACGATTATTTGGGAAAACCCCTCTATTTTCACTGTTACAGGAAGCAACTTCTGGAATTCCAGCATTAGCAAGACTATAATACTTTAATCTTGTAAGTTGCAACATACAGAGATCTTTTTAATCAGATAGCTGCTATCCTTTGAAATATGTTTTTGAGTATCATGGAAGTTAGTTGGGTGATGCCAAACTCTACTATGGAGCTTCTGAGTTGCTGAACAAGAATTGGAAGGAAGGGCAGAAACGATAAATGGTGGAAGATCGTAACAGTTTGCATTTGGTGGACCATATGGACAACAAGAAATGCTAGGCATGACAAGAACCCAATTTGCAGAAAATGAAAATGAATTGTACTAGTCTTTTATACTTTTGGTATAAACAAGAATTGATAGGGGAACCAGTAGATATAGTTGATTTCTTAGGAAACTTGTAATTTGAAAACTCCTATGGGGGTGTGCCCACCACTTTGTGGGGTGTAAGTTTCCAACTCATCATCTCTTGGTTGATGAAGTTTTTGTTAATATAAAGTTACTCTTGTTTCAAAAGAAAAAGTTCCAAGCACCGACAGAACCGGAAGCGCCCAGTTAACTAGATCAATGTATGTGAGGTTAAATCAGTCATACCAACAAATTATTATGTCTAAAAGTGATGTAGGATTTGTAATAAATATTGGAAATGCAAGAGAGACTTATGGTAAAAGCAGGACAAAGAATAACATTTCTACTGGTAACAGTTCTTGTGTAGAATAAAGGAAAAAGCAAAAGAGAGATGCTTGGTGATAGCAGCAAGAAGGGAATAAATGACTAAAAGGTTCCTGCCCTTGTGTTTTGCGTAAGTGTAAAGAAAATGTATCCAAGTTGGTCTAATAACCACCACTCTAAAAGCATGACAAAGCACTCTGAAGAAAGGAACAGTAACTACACGAAAAAGTGTGATAATCAAAATATAAAAGTTAGTAGATAGTAAGAAAGATCAATGGACAAGAAGCTACAGGAAAAATACTACGATTACTAGTATGGAAGGGTAAGCAAGACAATACTCTACTACTTATTAAACTTTTATCCTAATATATATCCTCCACAACCACCAATCTAAGGTAATGTTCTCCGTAAGATGCAAACGTGTTATGTCATGTCTAATCATCTTTCTCCAATACTTCTTTAGTCTACCTTTACCTCTCCTAGAACCATCCATAGTCAATGTCTCACACCTCCGCATGGGGGACAATCGTACATCTCCTCTTCACATGCCTAAACCATCTCACCTCGCTTCCCACATTTTTTCTTCCACCAAGATCACTCTTACCTTATCCAGGATAGATTTATTTCTAATCCTATCTCTCCTAGTACGCCGACACATCTACCCGCATCATCCTCATTTCCGCAACTTTCATCTTCCGAACGTGAGAGTTCTTGACCACATGAACTAAAATTATCAAGCCAATTTTGAAGGTAAATAAGTGTATTTAGAGTTGCACAATAACCTCTTAGAACTATTTTACTCTAAAGCTCTTCCCTCAAACTTTTTTTTGGACCTCATTAGTCCAAACTTGGGAGATTTAGAAAATGGTTAGGAGGAATCTCATGAAACAGTGATTCTGGATTCCCCTTGCTTGGATTCTTTAAGGTGATCTTGAAAGTACATAGTGTGGCAATACATTGACCTTTCCTCTTCACACTGAAATGGAAGAGTTTGCTCAAACCTAATGTTAAGAATATTAGGCAAATTTGCTGAATATCGCATCTGAAAGTTTTCCAGAACAAGCAACTACCTTTTAAATTTTTTTTAAAAGTACCACCATTTTCATTCAAAATGACCCTGAGCAATCAGTGTTTTAGCAATCTAATAGGAGTATATAGAATGCTCCCTTTGTTCAATTACAAGATGCTTTAGGACAAGATAAAGAAAGAAAGGGAAAAAAAGTTCTAATAGATTCAAGCTGACCTCCTACCAATGCAGACAATGAAGAAAAACTGTTCTTACCTTTTCTAATAGGAGTTTGAAGACCTTATAAATGATGGTGAAAGCTCTGCTACCACTCTTGTTGCTCAAAATCAATGTAACAGCATTGCAAATCAGAAAAATACTTATGTTCAGGTTCAGGGTAATGGTATGCATCAGGGACAAGGGTTTGGATCAGAGATTGGTACTTCAAAGGTTCAGGCTCTTGGTTCAAATCAGATGCAGTAGTTGGTTCCTTCAAATTCGAATTCTGATGCAGTAGTTGGTTCGTTCAAATTCGAATTCTGATCAGTACCATAATAGTGGCAATGCTGTCCAAAATACTGAATTAAATCAGGTCATGTTTGATACCATTTTAGTCGATGATTCGGTCTAGAAAATGGGTACAGTAGAGGTTCAGGTTTTGGGTGCAAAGCAAGTTCAACCTAGTGTTACTCCTAGATCGACAGTCCAGAATGTTTTTAATTCAGATTTGGGTCAGAAAATGATTGCAACTAAGGTGCAAAGTATAGGTGCACATCAGGTTCAAAGGGGCCTATCTGTTAACATTCCTGATGCAAATCAGTTTCAAGATTTGACTGGTATAGACTCAGGTTTGGGTGCTATTCATGTCCAGAAAATGTGGCTGGCTTCTAGTTCTCTCGATGTTCAGAAAGCTTTGGTTACATATCAGGTTATGGTTCTACACAGGCTCAGTTACTGGGTACAGTTAGTAAGCATCAAGGTTCTAAGTTTCCCTCTTCACAGCCTCATGGTTCTGGTGCAGTTCTTGTCTCTGATCAGTTGGGTATTATGCAATTTGCTTCAGGTTGAAGCGCTCAGGTGCATGGTTCAGGTCAGGCTCAACAATTTGCAACAAGTGCTTCTCAGGCTCATGCTCATGGAATGAGTGCAGCTCTTAGTTCTAAGGGTTTGCGGGCTGTAGCTTCAGTTCAAGGTGCAGCAACACTTGTAGACTAAGGACAAGTAGCTGACGATGATCAGATTCAGCCACAAAATTGGTCTCTAACCAGAATTTATTGCTGCCTTCCAGTTCTACTATGTCTTAAGGATTTCGGAGCTGTTAATGCTCAGGTTTTGGGATGATCCATGCAGCTGGTGCTACTTCAACCAACAACAACTCAGATATACCTACGGAAATAGGTGCAAAAGTTAGCTCTAGTTTCCAGAAGTTGCAAGATTCTAATGTGCATCAAAAAGGTGGCTCCAAGCTCTAGAAATGGAATTCTCAACTGGTTCTAGTGATTCTAATCAGACCTCTAATCAGATCGCTAACTCTAAGACCTTAAAGAGAAGGGAAGCTAGGAAGAGGAGACAACAAACACTTGCAACTGCTACCATCCCTACCAATGCTGATTGTACAGTTGATGAGGGCAACAATGTTCAGCTGATTACAAACTCATGCTCAAAGTATGTCTTACTTGACCAAGTCACTCCTATTCGGACTCAGGATTTTGATCATGATGAGGATCCTCTTACCATCACTCTTATTAATGTTGGTTCTTCATTAACTGCTCAACAACAAGATTTTCTCAAGAATGCTAAGTCTGATTGTGTTCTCAATAAAGCTCCTATCCTACCACCTGATGATGAAACAGATGAGTATAGAGTGATATAATAAGAAGATGAATATGATAATGAGTTCCACGGGGGAGGTAGAATATGATGAAGATGATGAGACTGCTGAACATCTTATCAAGGCTTTTATTCTGACCAAAGTTAATATTGGTGTAGATAAGGAGATGAAACAAATTGCTGCAGAACAAGGTCTATCTACAAGAGGAGTGCAACATAATCTCAAAGTTTCCAACACACCTGCAGATCTAATCAATGATAAATTCTTTCATTTGGAATGTCAGAGACATCAATACCCAGGGGGACATTGAAACTTGAAAGATTAAAGTCTCTCAAACACATTCATCAGCTTTTTCTCATTGTATTCTCGAACACTTCTCTAATAGCTCTCAGTTACAAAGCTTCAGAATTCAGCTTGCTATGGATAATAATATCTGCAATTCTAATAACAAAATTTTCTGGACCCATGACATTGGTTGCAGAGTTGTTGACTTAGACAACCATCAGCTCATTTGTGAGACCAGCACATTGAGTTGTCTAAAGTTTTTCTCAAAACTTTTGTCTATGCCAAGTGCAAAGATGTTCTCAGAAGACCTCTTTAGGACAAGCTTATACACCATGCTGCTACTACCCTTCCTTGGTGCACTGTTGGTGACTTTAATGTAATCACTTCTATAGATGATAAGCTTCGCAGAATTCCTTATAACATGCAGAAAAGCTTTGAATTCATTAGTGTTATTGAAGCTTGTGGACTTATGGATTTGGGATATCATGGAACTGAATTCACTTGGTCAAATAAGAGGGACTTGCATATCAGGATTTGGAAAAGACTTTATAGAGCTACGGTGTCAGACACTTGGTTATCCGAGATGCCTAAAAAATTTTTTTTTTTTTGAGAAAGTTAACTTGTATTATAAACAAAGTAATTACATCAACCGAGGGGGGAACTTACAAAACTTACAAAAACAACCATCAACTTCTCAGATCCTATCTAAAAATAAGTTAATGTCATATTCTTAGGAACAGAATGATTACACTAAAAATATAAAGTAGCTAAACAGTTCAACTTGATGGTTTGGAAGGGGTTGCTCTTGTTCTCAAAACAACTTTGGTTCCTTTCTCTGCAAATTGTCAACCGAATGCATGCAGGAACAATCTTCCATCTCTCCTTATGTCCTGACTGTTTTCCATCTAAGTGCCAACATACTAGGACCTCTGTTGTGTACCTAGGCATTGTCCGTCTTACGTCCCTAAGGCTGATGAACCAATTCCACAATTTCTCAATCACTTTACAATGCAAAAAGAGATTGGTTTATTGTCGCTACTTCAGATTCACATAGAAAGCATCTGGAGCATAGTTGTTTGCCCCTTCTCATTAAGTTATCCCGTGTCAAAGACTGCTTGTCTAGCTACTAACTAAGTAAAACATGCCACCTTGTGTGGTATATTCACCTTCCAGATGATCCTTCAAGGCCATGCTTGTTTGATTTGAGTTGAAATATCCAGGATTTTGTATGCAAAATTCACCTTAAACTTTTCATCTTTTTCCAACTTCCACAACAATCTATCTTCCTCAGATGTGAGATACTTTTCTTGTTCCATGGTCTTGTAGAAATCATCAACCTTTCTACTTCACAGTCATTTAGGAATCTCCTAAATGTTAGGTTCCAACCTTGTGCATCTTTGACTTTTGAAACTGCGGCCAACAATTGTTGATTAAGGCTATAGATGTCTGATATTGTTGCCTTAAGGGTGTTTGGCCCACCCATATGTCATCCCAAAACAAAGTCTTGCCACCATTTCCCACACATATAGATGAGTTGTTCCTCATTCTTGGCCACTGATCCTGATTGTTTTCCATAGCCCCACACCATAAGGATTTTTGACTTCCTTAGTGATCCATGGCTCATCCTTTTCATATCTTGCAAAAATGACTTCCTTCCGTAGTCCTTGCTCTTCTGCATGTAGTCTACATACTCATTTTAACAGTAGACTCTGGTTTAGTGCTTTCAGATTCTTGATTCAGATTCAGATTCTGAGAGCCTTCCACTTAACTAAGTGGTATTTCTTCCTAGTTGCATCATTTCCTTGCTAAAGAAATTCCTTCTGAGGGTGTCTAGCTTTTTCATTATTTTTCCATGGATGGGAAAGACATCATGTATGTACGCATCGCACTTAAAAAACAATATTGATCAAAATGACTCTTCCACCTAGTGTTGGCTTTTCCAATTCATCAACTTTTTCTCACACTTCTCCACCACAAAATTCCATATGTTTGCTTGCTCTTAGCTCCCAGTAGCATGGCAAGATAGGTAGTGGGGAGCTTTCCTATCTTACCTCCTACAATATTGGCCAAAGTAGTGATCTGTGGAACTACATTGACAGGATACATAAAACTCTTCCCCCAGTTGACATGTAGGCCGGATAAATAGCCCTTAGATGTTGCAGTTGTTCACAATCAGCATCACAAAATACCAAGGCGTCATCAGCATATTGTAAATGTGAGATAAGTCACTCCAGATGATTCACCCTCATTCACCTTGAAAACCCCTGATTCTATTATTTACTTGAGCAGTTTTAGCATGTCGCTAAGACATCCCATAGCCAAAATAAAAAGGAAAGATAATAAGGAATCTTCTTGTCTCGGTCCTCTCTCTCAGAGGAAAAAAAACAAATGGGGTACCATTGATTAAAATAGAAAACTTTACTGTGGACATACAAAATTTCACCCAACTAATACAGGTACTGCCAAACCTCATATTTCTCAAAGTTGAGTACATCAACTCCCAGTTAAAATGATTATAAGCTTTCTCTATGTCTACCTTGCATAGAATATCAGGTATTTTGGACTTGTATCTCACATCCACAAATCCATTAGCCACCAAAACTGCATCCATGATCTGTCTGACCTTTATGAAGGCTATTCGTTGTTCATCTACTAACTTAGGTATAACCCTCTTTAGCCTCTCTGGTGAGATCTTTGAGATGATTTTGTATATGCTGCTAATCAAACTGATTAGCTTGAAATCTTTCAGTTCAGATGCCCCCACCTTCTTAGGAATCAAAGTTATGAAAGTAGCATTAAAGCTCTTCTCAAAGTAACCTTGATCATGGAAGTCCTAGATAGCTGCTACCATATTTTGTTTCACCACCCCTCAACATTGTATGAAAAAAGCCATTGAAAAACCATCAGGATCAAGTGCCTTCTCTCCTGCACGTGAAAACACACTGCTTTTATCTCCTATTCTTCAAGTTGACTTTGAAACAGAATGTTGTCCTCCTCACTAACAATGGGCTGAATTCTAGGCTTAAATTGTGGTCTCCATGCTTCTGTCTTAGTGTACAGATTCTGATAGAAACAGGTGATCTCATCTCTTATCCCAATGGTTTCAGTTACAAAGGACCCATTGATGTTTAGCTTGTCGATGTTATTGTATCTCCTGTGGTAATTTGCAAATCTATGGAAGAATTTCATGTTCTTATCCCCTTGTTTGAGTCATAATGCCTTGGACCTTTGTTTCCAACCCACCTCCTCCCTTTTGGCAATTTCTTCAAATGCCACCATCAGAACTGCTCTTAGATAAGACTCATCATCAGTCAATGCTCTGCTATCTTGTACCCTATCTAGATCAACTAATTGATTAAGTGTACTCTGTTTTTGCAATCCTAAGTTTCCCTTTATTGTTTTGCTCCACTCTTCGACTCTTTCCTTCAGCCTTCAGCATGCAACCACCAGTCTCAAACTTAAAATATGATGTTGATCTCTCCCAGTTGCCACATTCTAACAGTAGGGGATTGTGATCTGAAGTTACTCTAGGTAAGATTAATTGTCTAATCTTCCTAAAACACATTTTCCACTCCTCAGAGATCAGAAATCTGTCTAGTCTAGCTGCCACGTCTTGTCTATCCCCCTTCCTCCAAGTAAATTCCCACCTATAAGTGGTAGGTCTTGTAGATCCATGTCCTCTATGAAATTTGAGAAATCATTCATTCCTTTTTTGATTCTGTTGCAATTCTTCCTTTTTGATGGGAATCTCACCTCATTAAAATCCCCAGTTACCACCCAAGATCCACTAAACAAGCTCCTTACTGCCCCAACTCTCCCTATACTTCTTCCCTTTCTTGTCCGCAGTTTGGTGCATATAAGATGCTACCCCAGGTCCTGACTTTTACCTGTAAACTTACACATGATACAAAAGGCCCCCACTTCACATACTTCTCCCTCCCAAATACTACTATCCCATAGAATAATGATACCCCCTCTAGTTCCGTATGCCTCTAGCTGTGCAAATTTCACCTTCCTATTAGCCCAAATATCTTTAATAATCGCCCTTATATCTCCACTAATTTTTTACTCCTGGAAACAATACACATCTTCCCTCCATTTATTGATCATGTTCTTTATCTGTAGACTTTTTCTCCGATCACTAAGCCCCCTTACATTCCATGAGGTACGCTAACCTTCATTAGAACCATCTACAAAATTACTAGTTGGTTCTAAAGTTTTGATTTCACTGTTTAGCTTTGTTTTTGGAGTTAGAGGAATAATTGAACCAGGCACCTCAACCATAGCTTGCCTCTTGCCATCAATTGCCATGAACAGATTCAGGGCTACTTCTTCACAGCCCTTAAAATGCACTCTAAACCCTTTGCTCTGCCTGATTATGTTTTGTTGGATACATACTGGGATATCCTTCTCTACTGTTATATCACTCTCAGTAGAATTCAGAGGTAGGATATCTTCTAATGTTCCTTCTCCCCCCTCCTTTTCTTTTATTTGCGTGTATCCTGCTTGTTGCTTCTCCAGAACCATTCTGTCCTCTACCTGAATTATTGCCACGCCATCATCTTACTTTGAATTGGCTCAAGTTCTGCTATGGTTCCATCCTCTGCATACCGTAGTGCAAGTAAAGCATCTTCTTCACCTTGTTTCAAATGGGCCTTTTTAATTGCCTCTATTTCATCTGATAGAGGCTCTGACTGCCTTTCCAGAAAGTTGGGCTTCTTTTGAATTTGCAGGTTGCAGCGTTGGGCCAAAGGATCCGGGTCCAAAACAACTATTCCTTTTCCTTTTACTTTCCCCGATCACGTGTGAGGTCACATGCCCCATTAACTTCAAAACCTTTTGAACACTCCACGTGTGAGTTTCGGATGACAGCTGGGTATAGGTATGTCCTTCTTTGACATCTCCCCATGCATTACCCTCTGGTTTTATCAAAATCTTCGGTGTTATCAGTAGTCACTCGATCTTCTTCTCCGGCGAGAGATCTTGTTGGAGTCTCGTCCCATACTTGCATGATATACCCAATCCCCTCAAAGACTATCTTCACCTCCTTCGGAATACGATTACCATTGCTCTTTACCAGAATCCTTGCCCATTTTAAGTGATTTTGTAGCTCTGTCTCCTCTTCTGTTTGCCCCCATCCTCCACAATAGTCCCCCACTACTTTGAAAACATTTTGTGACCATAGATGAAGTGGGAGGCCAACCAACCCAATCCAAGACCGCATTGCTCTTGACTGGATTGTGTTGGTTGTTGGTAACCACCATCATAATTGCACAAAGTTATTCTACCATAGCCACCTTCCTTTAAGAGTGTATTCAGCATCAGTCATTGATAAGAACTCAAAGAGAAAACATTTGTTACCCATCTCATAAATATTGTTTTCCAGTTCTTGCCTGCCCATCTGCGTACTTTCGATAGACTTGGATTCTCAGACCATTCACCGGAAAGCTTCCAACAAGGCTCCTCGAAGGAGTTCATTCTGAGACATTTATATACTACAGGATCTGATCACTACCCTTTGTTGATGGAAATGCATGCTAGGAATGATACCACTATTAAATACTTTACTGGGTGGAAAATCCTACCTTCTTGGAGACTGAGAAGGATTGCTGGAATAAACAGATGACTGGGAACCCCATGTGGTCTCCCCATCTGAAAAATGAAAAGGTTATCGGCTACTCTTAGCAATTGGTCGGAAGAGAGTTTGATGATATTTATGCCAAGGGTAAAGAGTAAAAAGGGTTGGTCAAAGCGGCTGAAGACAATCTGATAGCTCCCGGTAATGAAGAGAACAGGACGAAATTTCATTTCCTTAATGCTGAATATATTAGATTCTTCAAATTAGAGGAAGTGGTTCTCAAGGAAAAAACTCAACTTCAATGGTTCAAGGATGGAGACGCAAACACTAAGTATTTCCATGCTTTAATTTGAGGTAGAAGAAGAAGGTTATTCATTCACAAGGTCACTAACGAATAAGGAGTTTGGATACAGGGAGATGAGGCCATTGCTAATGCTGCTCGTGATCACTTTCAGAAAATCGTCACCGAAGACGAATCCTATATTCTAGAAGATATCTTGAATTACACTCCCAGAATGGTGACAGAGAATCAAAATGAAAGCCTTCAAGCTATGTCTTGTAGGGAAGAACTGAAGCAACTGGTCTTCTCTATGAATCCTAATTCAGCAGCCGGTCAATATGGTATGAATGGAAAGTTCTTCCAAGCTTGCTGGGAAATTATTGCCGATGATTTGCTTGTGGTGGTTCATTCCTTCTTTTGCAGTCATGCAATGCCCAAGTTTTTTTCGCATGCCTATTTGGTCTTGCTCCCGAAAATTGATCATCCAAATACTATCTCAGATTATAGACCTCTCAGCCTCAACAATTTCACCAACAAAACTATCTCCAAGCTCATATGTCTCAATCTTGCACTTATTCTTCCGAGTCTCATTTCAACTAATCGATTGGTGATCGTAAAAGGGAGAAGTATTACCTAGAATATTATGTTAGCTCGGGAGATCATCCACAATATCAAGAAGCCGACAGTTATAATGTAGTCATCAAGCTCGATATGGCCAAAGCGTATGATCAAGTCTCATGGTTTTATACTTGCTTGGTGTTGAGAAGAATGGGATTCGGAGAGACCATTATTAACATGATCTGGAGGGCAATGGCTAATATAGTTTTCGGTCATCATTAATGGATCTAGGTAAGGTTTCTTCCACTCCACCATAGGTCTCAAGCAAGGGGATTCGCTCGCCCGGGCCTTATTTATTTTAGGCGCAGAGGTTCTTTCTCGCATGCTGAATAGTCTGCACAATAATCATCTGTACCATGGTTTCTATATGGCAGAAATCATTTGAGTATTGCAGATGATGTGATCATTTTCTCCTCTGGCAGAAAAGAATCTCTCAACTTATCATGAAGACTTTGACCCATTATGAGATTACTTTCAGGCAGCTTATTAATAAGAACAAGAGACACTTCATGATGCATTCCAAAGCTTTCCAGGTGAATGTTGATATGGTGAAACAAGTTACAAGATTCAACCAGAAGCAAAGTCCTATTACTTATTTGAGATGCCCTTTTTATATTGGCAGACAGAGAGTTATATATTTGTTGGATATGGTCTCTAAGGTGGTTAGCAGGATTAGAGGATGGAACACCAAAATACTCGGTTATGGTGGTACAGCCACTCTTGTGAGATATATCCTCCAGTCAGTCACTACCTATGCATTTATTCTCGGCCATCACTCCTCTGAAGACTACTCGCAAGGACATTGAGTGTTACTGCTGATTTCTTTTGGGGATGGAAGACAAGAAGAAGAAATACCATTGGTCCTCCTAGAAGAATCTTAGCTATCCTTATGATGAAGGCGGTATTGGTGTAAGGCAGATTGCTGATGTACGTAAAACTCTCCAATTCAAGCAATGGTGGATTTTGAGAGCTAAACCAACAATGTGGGGTGATCTTCTGAGAGCTAAATATTGTCAGAAGTCAAACCCCATTATCAAAAAATTGCATACTGCAGTCACTTGTTTGGAAACACATGATGCGGAATAAACACATTGCTGAACCTCACATCCAGTGGAGACTTCATTCAGATACTTGTTACTTTAGGTGGGATGATTAGCTTGGGGTTGGACTTCTAGCCAACTACAAACCGGGAGTTAGTAGAGCAAACAACAGTAAGGTGGTTAATTACCTTATCGATGGGCAATGGAATGTTGAGATGATTTATCGATTTGCACCTCCTCAATTTATACAGCTCATTATCCCCACCAGATTCCAATTTCATGAGGGTACTCCTGACCAGCCTATTTGGAAGGTTAATACCAAAGGAAACTTCACTTGTTCTTCGGCATGGCATCTTGTGAGGCACCATAGAACCAAGACTCTTTCCAACCACTTCAATTGGCACAAGAACATCCCTTTCAAATGTTCTTGTCTTCTCTGAAGAGCACTTCAAGGTAAGCTGCCAACAAATAATACAATCAACTCATTCGGCCAAGATCTTTCAGATTGTTATTCTTGCTACAAAACGGGTTTTGACAGTATTGAGCACATCTTCAGTACTGATCACTTCGCTAGAAATGTTTGGACCTACTCCTCGGCTCTTCGCAGCGTCAAGCATGAAAGTATTCCTCTCAAAAATCTTATTATGGGTTGGTGGCTTCGCAAGCACAGTAATGAATCCCACAAGCTTATTCTATGTGCCACCTCCATTTTCATATGTTGGAATTTGTGGAAGAATAGATGTGCAAGCAAGTAAGGGGAAAAAAGTTCTAATACTCACCAGAGTTAAGTTGAGGTGTTCAAAGATCTCTCCAACCTTCTTAGATTTGCATTCCCTCACATTGAAGGCCACTAGATTCATACTACATTCACGGAAAAGTGTGTGCAAGAGATCAAAAATCACTCAAGTCTATTGGATTAAGCCTCGGCTTGGATTTGTTAAGTTAAATACCGATGGTAGCGCCTTGCATAATCGGGGAAGCATTGGGGCAGGAGGCATCTTGAGAGATCACATGGGTACTTTTATCTTCGCTTATGTTATAGCTTTGGTGGTCGGAACTAACAATCAAGCGGAGTTAGAAGCAGCTATATATGGGACTCATATGGTGCATTCAACAAGGTTTTCAGTATGTCATTCTGGAAGTAGATTCTGAATTGCTCACTAAATGGATCAGTTTTCAAATCAAACCTCCATGGAATCTTCACCAGCTTACACACAGACTTGCGGACATTACTAGTCTATTCCACCATTTTACTTGCATTCATTTCTATAGAGAGGCGAATTCTATGGCAGATGTTCCCTCCAAGCATAGTCATACACTTACTACTCCTGCTCACTACATTACTCATCAGCAGCTACCATACAACATCAGAGGTTTCTGCCAATTGGACAAGATTGGCCTAGCTAGTCTCAGAAGAAGCATGACTAAAAGGATAAAGGAGCCTCCATGATTTCTCTTATTGAGCCACATCTTAGGATTGAGCACCTAAATGCGGCTAGTGTAGATCCCTACATTTAGTTTTTCTCTTTTTGCTTTCTTTTGTAAGGGGGAGAGTCTCTCTTATTTATGCTTTCCTAGATGCTTTGTATCAAGAGGATTCCTCTAATCGGTGCTTAGTTTCTAGGTTCCAATTTCTAGCATCGGGGATGAGTTGGCCGGCCTTAGAAGGTTGGCCGACTTATGAACTACCATAGTATTGGAGGTAAGGTTTTATGTCCCCCTACCTTGTAATTTTCTTATTTTGTTATTTATGTTAAGGCCTAAGGGTGTTGCTCCTCCCTTGACTGGTACTCGGTCGTTAAAAAAGAAAAGCATCTTTATTATGGCTGCCAGCTTCAGAAATGCAACAATACCTAAGATTACCTAACACATGAAAGCTTCCAACTGCATTTCCCTTATATATGACTACTTTCCTAGTACGCATCTAAACTTTAAGTAGTCTCACCTTCCTAGTTGGTGATCAAAATTCAGAGAGTCTGCATTTAGTTCTCTCCACTCTTCTTCCCTTATTAACTACAATGTAGCCAAATATAACCAAGTTAAGAGAGTTACAACTTCACTTTTCTCTTCACTCTTGTTTTTATCTACTCACGAGACATCCTCCAATGGGTATTCCTAGATTGCAAAGTTGTACTAAACTTTCTTTCCCTTAAATTCCTGATTGGTACCTAATGTCTAGAGAGTTGTATTTTTTGCCTTTCTCTTTCTTTCTTTTGTTTTCTCTTTAGGGCTCCTCCGCTTCCTTTTCCTTGCCCAGTTGATTCGAACCATAAAGAACAGCAAAAGTCATTGTGAAACTGGAGAAGGTAACCATGTAAACGCATAAACATTGGTTTCAATCTAATTTATCTAGATAAGATCATTTTCTAGAACTGGTTAAAGGAAGCACTTACCTTACCTTACCTTTTCTTCAGCCATCTTTTTTTTTTTATGACCGTCGTGTCCGGGCTAATTTTCGCGCACCTCGACTAAATCTACGGGATATCTACCACCGTCCACCAGCAACAAGTACCAGTTATCTGTCCACCAAGACTAGATAGATGGGAAGAAGTACCTATCTGCTGGGATTTGAACAGGAGGCCAAGCCTCATGTTTCTTTAGCCTATTTCATTGACCACACCCTTGGGTGCTTTCTAGTGCCAATTGAAAGACTCATTTTCTAGAACTGCTTCCCTTACTTTCTTTTCCCCAAATCATCCAACCGCAGAAACCATTTCCAATAGATAATTTCCCTTTAACAGTTTTAGGATCCAAAACTAGGATTAAATAACATCAAGACTTGCACTATGGGTTAACAACACCAATCCAGGAAAAACTCATCAGCACATAAATAATCATCGCAGGGGATTCGTCCATACGTATCAAGCACCGAAGCAGAGCTGAATAATTTTATACACAAAACAATCAATTGAACTTTTCTAATGAAAACCTTTCAGCAAACAATTAAGAAATCCAACAAAAAAAAAGATGTTTTTTCACAAGAAAAGAGCCAAAAATGCCAACATTTGTTTAGAAAAAGGAAAAATAACAAGCAATCTCATTTATTAATCTAATCATGACTCACCGGTCACGAATTCTCGTTAAATCAACAAGTAGAAAAAGAACATACACTCTCACCAAAGCGAATCTTGTAGCTGTTCCCCCAGCAATGGCTTCAATAGCAATCTCCGCTGCAAACAAAATGTATAAATACGAGAGTTGCATTGCACTCTTTCATAGAGTACTCTGCTGTAAAAGAAACCAAAATACAAGCAAGAAACAGAATTCTGTCTCTTTACCGAGATTTTTCTTTCACTCTACGGTCACAGCCACCGAAGAAGAAGAATGGAGGTGTATTTTTCGAGAAAAAAGGAATAAACCAAAAAGTTTGAGATATTGAAACTTTCTTTCAATTCAATTGAAAAGCATAAACTACGGAAATTTTCCAAAAAACTAGGCAAATGTGCAATGAAGAAGAAAGGTGAAAGCTTAATCCATGCTCCACCAATTTCCTTACAAAAGCTACCAAAAATCTACAATACATTAGGAAATTCCAGTAGAATTATCGCAGAAATTACCATTCCTTTAGCAGTAACTCAACACCAATTTCACATTCTGCACAAAATTGAAGGAATTTACACGCCACTGCAGTTAAATTCACATTTCCAGCCAACAGTGCTATCAATTCAAACAAATTTCCTTCTTCAATTCGACAAAATTATATCCTTTTCCCCTTAAATTGTACCTTATATACGTAGCATAAGATGGGACGACGCCGCTGTTGCCTACCGTTTTCCGGCCGCCGGAGCAGTTATGCGTAGAGTTATTCGCTATCTTTTCTCTGTCACTCCCGTCGGCGATTGGTAATCTTCCTTTCCCGAATTATTTTGTTTCATTCCTGTATTCTTTTTCCTTGTTTATTTGTTTCTTCCGGAAAAAAGGGTAATAATTGATAAAATTGTTTCTTTTTAGATTATGGATTCGAATTTTGATAATAATTTATAGCAGAAATATAAGTCAGAGGACTATGTATAAAAATTTTGTAGCCGAATTTTTTTTTTGAACCTTGCACAGCATGAGCTTAATGTATTAAGTTGTTATTTTCTTTATTTGTTTTTTTGAAAAATAATAAATAAGAGTAAAATAACAAGTTAGTCCTCAATATTATTGCTCACGTCCAGAAGAACAGAACTTAATGCTCATTCAGTTCATTTTCTTCACGGCAATTAATTTAATATCTAAGATGTAAATATTTGGAAATTGTAAGAAAAATTTACTATAATTTTGAATTTTTTATATCAATTATTAATAAATAAAAGTAAATCAATTTTGTCAAATAAGTAGTGTTATTGAGCTCGTCGCAGCTCAAGATTAAGACATATAAAGTTTTTCATTTTTTTATAAATTGTTTGCTTTCTTTTTCCGAATAATTTAAATAAGAACGTGCCGAACGAATAGAAAACAATCCGAAGTAATGTTTTCCCAAAAAATAATACAAATGTCTTCATAAATACCATCTTTAAATTTGCATACATTATACGTATATATATGGCCACGCAACCTGTTTTTTCATATCTTTTTGGGGCTTTTTTGGGAACTGAGCTATCAATTATTTATTTATTTTTTCAAAAAAATATTTTTATTTTATTTTTTTAAACCTTAGCCTCTTAAGGATTTAAGTTTTAGTGTGTGGCTCTTGGATGGTCCTTTAAGCTATCTTGAAAATTCATCAATTTTAAAATAAATAAATTCTATCTATAGAAACACAATGACATACCAAATCTGAATACATTAAAATTTTAGCAAAAAATAAGAAAACGAATAAAATTAAATACCGCAGCAATTCTAAAAAGTTCTCTAAATATAAATTCACCAAATAGAAAAGACTTACCGAGAGAGGGAGGCGACGACGAGAAAGGCTGAGAGTACCGGCAAAGAGAAAGCCAAAATCTAGAGAGGGAGGTGAGGCAGAACAATGAAGAAAAAAAGAAGAAAGAAGAAAGGCGTCGGGTGTGAGTGTGAGTGTTGGGGGAGAAACGGCTGAGAAGGAGATTTAAGTTAGAAAATTGTGTGGAAAATTGTAGCATATTTTAATGAAACTTTTTAGAAAAGTAGTTTTTAAAAGTTTTCCAAATTTAATGTAATTTTGAAACACCGAATTTTCTATTTTTCTTGAAAAAATAAATTTTAAACATATTTTTTATATTTTTAATTTTCTTAAAATACTTTTCTAAAAAAGTAAAATAATTTTATGTTAATAAACGATAGCAAGTATAAACCTTCCCTGTACATTATCCTTTGCAGGTACGAGCAAGACATGCCATCTATTTTTATATTTAATTAAATATTAAAAAGGCAACAGGTATAAGTATCTTCTTAAATTTTGATGATATTTTTAATTATATATATGTTTTTTAATGATTCTATTACCCTTTGAACTACCTTTAAATTAAAAATACACATCTTATTAAGATGTGGTAAAATTGAATATAATTTTAAAAAATAATTAATATGAGCATATATTATTTTTTAATCGATCACTTTATAATTAATTAATATATATTATTAATTAATATTAAAGTTAAAGTATATATTATTTTTATTTCTTTCTTTATGAAATAAGGTCAAATTTTATTATTTTAATTAATTGGCTCTATTAAAAATAAGATAAAGTAAATCTTAATTATCTAAAAAGATTAATTTATTATAAAAATTAAAATTTATAGTGGTTTTTTTTATTATTACATAGATGTAATCATATTTGTACGAAAAAAAATTAAATTTAAAAAGTTTATAAAAAATTTATTAATTGTTACACTCGACATAGTTAAATTTATTATCTTTTTTATTTTAAAAATAATTGATGCCATTAAAGTCAAACTTAATGATAGAGGCAAGCACTAAAAAAATTGACATTATTTCATAAAGAAAAAAAAGAGAATAAATTTAAAAATATATACTTAAATTTTAATATTAATTATTACATGGACTAATACTGAACAAATAGAGTATATTAGGGCGCTATAAAATATCTAATTAAAAAATAATATGTCCATATTAATTAATTTTTAAATTATTTTTAATCTCTAACATGTCTCCAAAGAGAGTGGTACACTTTTTTTGCTACTTCACACTTAAGAGTGTACATATTTCATTTTAAAATAGTTCAAAAAATTAATAGGACATTTCAAAAGAAAAGACATGTAATTAAATATATAATCAAAGTTGAGACGGCTACTTATGCCTATTAAAAATCAATATAAAATAAAATTACATAATAATATATTTTTCTTATAAAAAACATTATTCACAATTAATACCCAAGTTTTTTCAAAAATACTCTTTCTATCTACTATGCATACTTTATTGCATTAAATATACTATTTCTAAATGTGACATGTCATACAGAACATGCTCACTATCCCAGTTTGTGTAACTTTTTATTTTTATATTTTTTAAAAAAACACCCATGAATAATGAATTAGCTTAAGATTCAAACGAGTCCATGCATGAGGACTGGACTGGAAGTCAGAACAAAAAAGTTTTCTAAGATAGGCTAAAGAATCTTATGGGAAGTTATCAATGTTTACTATTAGAATAAATAAATCTAGAACCAATTTTAGTGGAAAATAAAAGCAAGTGCTTGATTTTCTTTTTCACCTTAGTCTTAGTGTCTGATAATATGATTTCATAAATATTTTATGCTCTTATTATTCTACGGGTCTAGACTCTACACAAAGAGGCAATTATCCTAAGTATACTTCCCACCGGTTGATTTTAATTTTATACAGAAGTTGTTCTTCTTAACAATCTTTTTTTAAAAATAAAAAAATGAAAATACCACTTTTACCGAGATAAAGAAGATCTTTTTTCGTTTCATTTTTTGAATTATATCCAACTCGATGTTCTAGTGTGCTCATTACTGAAATATTTTTCCTAACCAAAATATATACTTGGTATAAATTCATGCTGTTTAATTTATATTTGTAATTAAAAAAAATTCCCCTTAAAACTCTCAAAAGTTTCTGGCTTCTGCAGAAAGGTTTTATTATGGACATGCACTAAATAGTCAAAAAGTATAAGATGAAGAGATAGAGCAGAGACTTGACAACATAAATATATAAGAAACTCCTAAGAAGTTACAAAATACATAATTTATTATATTAACATAGAAAAGGTTTTGTCCTTTACGCTGAAAATAATAAATTGTAATTATTTACTATTTGTGGCACTCTTTTTCCAACCTAAAACAAATAAACTCATCGCTGATTATCACTAAATAGCCTGTATCTAGTGAAGTTTTTGAATAATGGATTGCCGATCCATTGTTAAATAGAATTAACGTTATAATTTTATTGTTTAACACGTAAATTATAATTCATTGCCAATATTATCTTCTTTTTTCTTGTACTGTAATTTTTTGTTCTTCTCCTTCTTTCCAGTTGTTTCCTCAAATCAATTCGCGCTTGCTATAGCGTGCATGGTAACATGTACATGGAGTATCAAATAATGAAAAAGTATTATTTACAAGTGTTTCTACATGAGAAAAATTATTAATATGAGAAAACAATGTTAACATTTCCACACAGACAAGATACATCTACTAGACAACTTCCAAGAAAAAAGTTTTTCACCAAATACACAATCCAAAAATAATAGGGCATATAATGTCTCTTTCCAGTTTCCACTAGGTTTTACCAGTTTCAATTAAACAATAACAGCGTTCCTTTCACTGGCCTTTGTGTGTATGTGTAGTCGTGTCGACAATGATGTGGATACACTTGGCTTTAATCAGAAAAATTCGAATCTTGGATTGTGTCACATATTAATTTATTACTATTAACTATTATAACAATAAAACAAAGCATCTAATCTTTGGTTTTATCATTGGTGGTAGTTTTTGTGTTTATTATTTGAATTGAATTAAGTACTGCTAAGTACTTTCTTATTTTTCTTTTTCTCTCTCGTTGGAGTGGAAATCTTGATTTTATTATTATACTTTATAAAGACTTTTTTGGTTTGAGTTCAAATTTGTTAGTCTTTTTCATGCTAGTTGGTTGCCCTCATTATTTATTTTGATTCAGAATAAGTAAGTTTTCGAAATGGAAAATTAGTTAGTGACAACAAGTAAAATAGTAACTTGTCAATATTATAAATCCAAACGATTATGCTGTTGTTGTTGTAAATGGCTAAATGCTATATACTCTTCGGTTATCAGAATATTAATCACTAATCAGCAGTTACGCGTAGGATTAATTATAATTACGTGTCTGTCGCATTTCCACAAAGCTTGAGGTGATTGGATTCGTTAGTTTCTGCTAACTGAACTATCCTTGTAATTTTCTGAGTTACGCGGTATGTAATTATTTATAGCTGCCTTCTAATTCCGGTTATTTTCTTCTTGAAAGCCCCATTAATTTAACCTATGTTCCAAGTTGTACCTTGATTAATCAGAAAAAGCAACAATATTTTAGTCAACGATTATTGTCTTTGATAAACACAAGACGACATTGACTTAAAGAAAGTCTTTCAGTTTGAATAATAGAATCTTGAACGACCACACACAAACACACCCACAGTGTCTGTGTTAATGCATAAAAGGACTACACCGCGTATGGTTTGACTTATGAATTAGCGATATAAATTAATTGGATATACAAATGAAGTTTAGACTATAGAAGTTGGCAGTTGAACGTTACCTGCTATCATATTGTACAGGACCATTTCCTTAGTAGTGTTAATTTATTGGTATCACTCACGAACTGGACTTTGATGGTACAGAAACGGAATATCAATCAGGATAGTGATGACAGCTCTGAGTTTCCAGCTCGGGAATCTAAGCGCCAACATCATTCTACTGCGTATGTTGGTTAAATCTTCTGTCTTTCAGCTGTTTTTTTGTGAATTTGAATTGCAGTGTTTCTTGAGCTAGGGTTTATTTCAAATAGTCTCTCTCTATGTTATCCTTGTTCTTGTAGGATTGCATTGTTCTGATTGGTGTTTTTTCACAGGCCTTTTAGAGGGCTAAGGAGTTACTCTTCTCCACAAGAACTTGCACTAAGGCTGGAGCCCTCAATCCGACGTTGGGTAAGATTCTACACGCTAAGCCAGAAAAATACAGTATTATATATTTCTATTTGTATGAGAAATACAATTTAGTCTTTTAAGATCGTGCAAAGGGACAGCATTTGTTAAATTTTGAACCCCATGAGCGCCTTTTTGATTGGAAAATTTTATTTGGTTAGTGAAATCTGGTTAAATCCTGGACTTTTTTGACAAGAATCTCCACATTTGATGGAAATTTTAATTTGGTTAGGGAATATGATGTTAAAGAATAAAGCCTGTACTTCCTTGACAGCATATCTTCACATTTGTTCATTTCCTACATTTTGATAAGTTACAAGGTCTTGTCAGTTTTCTTGCTACCCAGAATTGTTGTTTACTTTTCTTAATCCTTTTTACCTGCCATTGAATATCAGTAGTATGTATCTCAGAAGATAGGATCTTCATCTCGTTTTCCTTTTATCTGATTGATTTTGATTGGAGGATTGTTATCGAATCGTGTTATTAGTGATATATGATGTAGTGCTTGTTCAATTAGTAGTAGACAATACCAGGCCATATGTGATTCTGCAGGGTATACAGAATGCCAGTGAAATTGTCACTCACAGGGAAAAAGCTTGAAATATTTCTGTTCAATTCCCAATTGGAGTTATCTTGAAATTACTGCTATATAGAAGCTAAAATTAGTTATTGTCAACAGAGAGAAGAAGTATTTTGTTTTATTTGATGTTTACTTTGATTTTTCTTATGTTAAAGTTTCCATATTTATCATCATTGGTTTTTTCAAATGGTCATAGGTGCGTGAAGAGGTTGAGAGAACACTTCAATCTACTCTGAGGTAAAGTTCTTGCATTGACCAAGTATGTCTGTTGATGGTCCCTGTGACTTTTGTCTCCCATGCTCATGTTTATATATAACAGCATATTGAGGAATTATGTTGTTTTCTTAGCTATAAACTTACCATTCTCCAATTACCAGCATGAATGTGTTGGATGATATTGGTATAAAATGATTTACAGTGGGATTTCTTTTGGTTGTTGCAGATCCTCACTTGATGATATTGAGACTTCTCAATCGAGGGCTATCCAGTTACTTTTTGACGATACACCTTCTTCCCTTTTCACCGGCAGTAAAGTATCCGTGGATAATAGGCCCATTAAAGTTGCCTTGCATGATGCTAGTTGCAACCGAAGAATAACATCTGGACTTTTATCTTCGGTAAAAGTTGCTGTGGTTGTGCTTAATGGGGAATTTAATCCAAACGATCGAGAAGACTGGACTGAGGAAGAGTTCAGCAAAATGGTTATTCGTGAAAGAGAAGGGAAACGTCCATTATTGACTGGAGATTTAATCATCCAGCTAACGGATGGTGTGGGATATCTGGGTAATATCAGCTTCACAGACAATTCAAGCTGGGTAAAGAGCAGGAACTTTAGGTTGGGGTTGAAATTGATTAACCGCTCTGGTGAATTTAGGGTCCGAGAAGGAGTTAGCAAGCCCTTTATTGTGAGAGATCATCGTGGAGAGGGTAAGTTCCTTTTACCTGCCCTTATCTCCATTAACCTGTTAGTAACACCCTGCAAAGTGGGAGAAGAGGACAGTTTGGTAGAAATTTGTTTAGGCTTGCTATGTTATCCACTTCTACTTTGAATAACCATTTTGTTGAGATATTGCTCATAGTACAACTGATTTCCAATCTTTGCGCATATCATTCTGATGTAATATATCTTACTGACATTGTCTTATTTTCTTAATTCTTTGGTTTAGCTTATAGGAAGCATTACCCTCCCACTTTGGACGATGAAATATGGCGGTTGGAAAAGATTGCTAAAAATGGTGCATCACACAAACGGTTGAGTAAGAAAGGAATACTGTGTGTGAAAGACTTCCTGCGGCTGTTTGTCACTGATCCATCTCTTCTACGTGAGGTAAGGTCATCCTTAATAACATTTAGAATACTGTCTTTGGTCTGAAAGTCAACCTTAAATAAAATTTGTTTGTGGTGTCATCTAAATTAGATGTTGGCTTGTGGGAACAACATATGGGAGAAAGTAACTGAACATGTGAACACTTGTCTGTTAGACAATAGCGAGTGGTACATATACAACGCCGGAGAAAGTATTGTACTTCTATTCAACTGCATCTATGAGCTTGTAGGAGCAGTTCTTGATGGAAAAAATTTCCAGTCCTTGGATAAACTGGATGTATTTCAGAAGGTCTGTACTCTATATCCCACATAGATATTTAATTGATTCCTTACTGTAAGAGTTAAAAAGCTGATGGTACTTTTTTTAACTGCCAGCGGATGGTGGAAGACTTTAAGCGTAGTGTTTACAAAAATTTGAATTGTCTAGT
>JBDJHY010000001.1:26713236-26726038 GCA_039654485.1 Withania somnifera | reverse complement strand
TGGGAAAAGTGTTATTTGAATGGTATAGAAGTGTTTGGTTGAAAAATTGGCTCTGCTAAATCCCCTCCAACGGTTTGGATCAGCTAGATCTCGAAGAAATATATGAAATCAAAAAACAAATCGACTAAAACGGACATCCGAACGCAAAGTGATAACCATTTAAAGTTTTATTAATAAACAACTATTTTTTTTCTTAATTTAGATATATATTATATACAAATATAATGTACAATATACTAAAGATATATAAGATATACTAAAGATATTGTAGGAATGCGACTAAAAGGACACATTGGCCCACCTAAGTAATATGGGTCCAATAGCAGTGGCCCACACAAATAACGGCAATAATATTGATATTGATATTTACCTTAATAAAGAACTCCTAAATAGGAGAGGAATTATACAAGGAATGTACTACCTTTTATAAGTGGTGGAGTTATGGTAGGATTACCATACTTAGTTATATCAAATCCTGAAAATCACTCTGGGCAACGATCTTCCTTCTACTAGGGCATCAGAGACATCTATAAAAGCCCAAGTAACATCAAAGGCAAAGGTACACTCTAAATACTACTCTCTAAATATTCTTGGAATTTTTCCATCTTTTGTTTACTAACTTAAGTATCGGAGAACGACTCCGGGGACCACCCTGGGCTTTATTTTGCAGGTTACGATCGTAATTCATTGTTACTAGACGGAGCATTCATAATTACTACCTTAGTAAGTTTTTGGGACTTATCAGAATAAAAAAAAAAATAAGAGAGGTATGTTCTCTCAGGAGTAGTACTAAGAAAAGAATCATTGCCATCTGTAAAATGAAATGCTAATAAGATACTACATGACTTTATACCATACAATAAATGTTTGTATTAATCTAGGCATGACTAAAGAGAAAAATAGTTCTGCAGGCGTGTTTGACGATAATTAATATCTAGTGATTCCATTAATAAAATTCTCAATTAAATTAAATACCAATTGGGCAGTGGACGTTATGATCAATCTTATTGGTTGGATCAAACCCTTAATTGCTTTGCTAGATAACACAAACCACAGGCTCAATCATCTTGTCCTTTTGCCCTTTTAACAAATTAATTAATATTTAAATGAGTTTTGGTTTGTTTAAGCCTTGAAGTAAGAGCTTATAGTTACAAATTAATGGGCAGATTAGACTAAAGAATGCCTTCCCCTGTTGGTTGTTAGTAGTATTTTTAAATTTCTTAATTAAATTGATCTTATTATCTGTTTGCCTTCTGGATTCAAAATTATATAGTTGGCTTAAGGTTGATTAATTACATGATTTGTTTATCCCAAGGTTACCTAATTTTCGCCAACCAAACACAGTTCCCTGTGGGAATAGAGAATAAACATTCACATTGTGAAATCACTTCTTAACATAATTACAAATTCAAAATATATAAAAATAAAAATAAAAACCTAGCCATAATACACATGATAATTTATACCATCATAGAATGACACACTATTAGGGTATACAAACCAAAAGAGTGAGGTTTCAGCCATATTTATCTTTTGGATAATATTGAACTTGTATAGAAATGACTAAAGTAAGTAAATACTTAGTGAGGTGAGACATTTTGCTTTTAGATATTTAATTATAGTTAAATTTCGTGTTTGAGCCAGCCATATTTATCTTTTCGATATATACTTAATTTCTACATCAAATTATGTAAAATTATAGTACTAGTAAGTTGATTTAGTGAGGTGAGAATGTAGGTTAATCATGATTAAGTTTTAGAAAGTCGATGTACAAACATAGATAAGGGAATTATCTTAGATACCTCTTTATGATTGTCACGATGTATTTCATGATATTTCAATCAGTTAAGTTTTTCGATAGTCAAGTGTTGACACCGAATTAGGTTTAACCTTCTTCCTCAATGTTCTCATAATTTCAAATTTATTTATATAAAATCCAGCACAAAATTAAGTATGGAGAAGTCAATGTTCCTTTCACAATTAGATAATTTCATAAACTCTCAATTTTTTAACGAGCTAGTGAAATTTCAAAAAAATTAATGATTAGGACAACAAACACATATTTTATTCGTCATACTTTGAACATTACAATGTAACTACATTGAGCAAAAAAATTCGAGCATCCACATGCATTTTATTTTTATTATTTAAATATATAAAATAAAATTAATGATATATATGGAATTGACGTATATTTAAAAATATCAATTTATTATTATACATGTTTTTCTTATTATAAAATAAAAAAATAACAAACTATTATTTCGATCTAGAAAATCATCTCTGAAATACAAACAATTAGATTGATTTACATAAAAGAAACAACAAATTTTACTCAACACAATGACTTGCTAAAGGTTGGAGAAAACCCAAAGAAAGTCAAAACAACAATGAAAACTTTGAAAGAAACGTTAATTATTGCCATTTTGGTAAAGAATATTATTTAGAATCTAAACATTTAAAAAAAAAAAAAATACAATCTTGACATTATGTTTTTCCATATTAAGCAGATTTTTTTTGAAAAAAATTAATTACTCTATTAGCTGTTTATGTGGACATTTTGTTAATATAATAGAATTGCACTTTCTTCTTATAATCAAAACAAATATGAGAATGGGAGCCTGACCTTTCCTCTCCCCGCGTTCCCCTTCCCCTCTCTCTCTCTCTCTCTAGATTTTTGTTTTTCTCCCTCTAATGCAATCAAATCTCTTTCTCTCTCTCACTAGGGTTTCATTTTCCACATTCGGATCCAGCTCATAACTCAACCCAAATCCCATTTTGCTTTATTATTGCTTTAATCATGCTTACCATTTCCCTGTAAGTCTCTCAAGGGCTTCCAATTCTATTTCTCCCTTTTCTTCCCATTTTTGTGTTTAGTGAAGTTTATAGTGTTGCTAAATTGTGTTCTCCAGATCAGTGCGGATAGCCAGTGATTGTGTTATCTTGTTTTGTTTTCTTGGAAATTGGGGAATTTAGGATTTGCAAAATGTCGGAAGAGGGAGTGAAAGAATGAGTGAAGCGCAGATTACGAGGATGAAGCAAAAGACAACTCCGGTGCCTTTAGGGACACTTATTGGTCGGGAGTTGAGGAATGATAAAGTGGAGCAGCCTACAATTAAGTATGGCCAAGCTGCTTTAGCAAAGAAAGGGGAAGATTATTTCTTAATTAAGACCGATTGCCAGAGGATTCCGGGCAATCCATTGACTTCTTTTTCAGTTTTCGCGGTAATCTACTGAATCTGCTAATTTCTTGTGGTGTAGTTACATTGCTTGTTTTTGGTATGGATTTGCTGAATTTTGGTTTATGTTGATTAGATTTTTGATGGGCATAATGGTATATCAGCAGCTATATTTGCGAAAGAGAATCTATTGAATAATGTTTTGAGTGCTATACCTCAAGGAGTTAGTAGAGAAGAGTGGCTTCAAGCACTTCCTAGAGCACTGGTTGCGGGTTTTGTGAAAACTGATATAGAGTTTCAGCAAAAAGGCATGCTGCAAGATCTCTGGCTTTAATGTTGTTTTTGCTTCAAGGGGTTTCATTCCCTTGCTTCAATCATTTAAGTGTTCTGAGTACAATTTTGCTATCGTTGACAGGTGAAACATCTGGGACTACTGTGACTTTTGTTGTGATTGATGCGTGGACGATCACTGTTGCTTCAGTTGGAGATTCTAGGTGCATACTGGACACCCAAGGAGGTGTGGTTTCTTTGTTGACGGTTGACCATCGGTTGGAAGAGAATGAGGAGGAACGCCAACGTGTAACTGCAAGTGGTGGTGAAGTAGGAAGACTCAATGTTTTTGGGGGTAATGAGGTATAATCATATCAGAAATGTTAAAATTGTGTTCTTAATTATTGCTAATGGTGTTGGAAAAGGTATCCTGATGTCGAACACTTGGTTTATAGGTTGGACCTCTGCGTTGCTGGCCTGGTGGATTGTGCCTTTCAAGGTCTATTGGTGATACGGATGTTGGGGAGTTTATCGTTCCGGTACCTCATGTCAAGCAAGTGAAGGTTTGTAGCCTCATCACCAACAGTTTTCGTTTTGTCGTTTAGGGAGTTCCATGTATGCATATATTTTAGAATCTGAAGTGGAAATAAATATGTAATTAGATTTCAAATGCTGGCGGGAGGCTTATAATAGCCTCAGATGGTATATGGGATGCGTTGTCATCAGATTCGGCAGCACAATCTTGTAGAGGTTTACCGGCAGAACTTGCGGCAAAGCTGGTTGTGAAGGTGTGAAGGGTTATAAGATCTCCTTCATTCAAATATTTCTTATCTGGAAGGTTTTCTCTAACTATTAATGGTTTTCAACTCAGGAGGCTCTGAGGTCACGAGGCCTGAAGGATGATACAACCTGCTTGGTTGTTGATATTATTCCTTATGACCATCCTATCTTGCCTCCAACACCTAGGAAGAAGCAAAACTTGCTCACTTCTTTTCTCTTTGGGAGGAGATCACAAAATGCCAGATCTAATAAGCTTTCTGCGGTTGGTGTCGTGGAAGAATTGTTTGAAGAGGGCTCTGCGATTCTTGCTGAGAGGTACTGTGTTCTTCCGATTGTTAGTGTGTTTCCACTACACACGAGATGCACCCTTTTTAATTCCTGAATGGGATTTGCATTGGGTTGGTTGGCTTGTCTATGTTTTATTCTGGAAAGGGAACAATTACTTGTCATAGAATAATAGCTACCTATAACTCGTACTTACAAACCCAAATACAAGACTGTTCCTTATACTCTGTTTTCTTTGTGGAAAATAAAATGCAGTAGTCTTTGGTTGCATAGAAGTATCCTAGCTGGAGGAGACATTCTGTGATATATTAATCTTGTTTTCAGGAGCTTTTACCTCATGCCTTGTCTATTTTTTCAACATCTATTGACTCTAGTCACTCTACCATTTCTTACTTGAGAGCATTTTAGTTCTTCTGCATGTGGATTATTTGTCCCGTAATTTTACTAATGTTGTGGATGAGAGTTTTACCTGCGTTTCCTTCTCTTTGATTTCTTTTCAAATAGTTTCACTAAAGACTAGTGATTGGAATGTTAATTGAAGGAACATTACATTAGTAATAATAGCAGAAATATTAATAAAATTGGAAAGAAGTTTGTCTGTCAAGGTAAACCTTAAATTACTTGAATTTAAGTATTTAAGTTGATTTTAGATATTAAAACTTGTGAGGGATGATCATGTTTTTAGCCAAAGCATGTGTTAAAATTGTTGACACTTAGCTTCCTGTTGTTTCTTGTCGAAAGATTGGATCAATAGCAAAAATTACTGATGCATCTGCATCTTTTACTGTTGAAATTTTTGCTTTACCTTCGGAGATGTTTTGACCCGAGTCATGGTTATGTATATTAGTCTTCAATTTTCACAATCTCTCTTAATCTTGTTGACATGAATACGAGATGACTTCATCATGGCTATCAAAACTTTGCTTTTTGAGAAGGAATACTTTTTTTGAGAAGGGGTTATCAAAACTATATTTAAAATATCACAGTACTTCAGAATCATAGATGATAGCTATACACTTCTCTTTGAGCATATACTGGAGCATGTTGATAAGCGACAACTAGTTTATAAGTTCCTTGGTTTTCTGCTGAGCCACATAGGTAATGCTGCAATGTACAAAGAATAGAACTTTTGTGTTGGGGCATGAGTTAACTGTAACTGTGGGACAGGGATACTTTTAGAATGTCAATGTAGGTGAGTGAAGACGTGAAAAACTAACCTATATTCAGGGCGTTGAGAAAACTAACCTTGAATAAAAATTGATTGTAGTGGTATATAATGGTACATGAGCCAATAAACTTGCTACGTTACGTGAGTAAATTCTGAAAAAATTATAGAAACAACTAAAACTTTTGAAAATAAGCGTACTGCAATTTCAACTTCGTGACGCAGGCCAGAAAAGAAAATCAATTTCATAAGTTTTTCATGAAGGTTAAAGAGCACACGGTGATGCCCTTATCAAAAAAATGATTTTCTGACAAAACCAAAAACAGGAAGGAGCGGTTACTTTTCATTGACAGTGCTACATATAGATAGGAAGTTTTAAAAGCTTAAATCCTATTTGAAAATGGAAAGCTGCAGCAGTCGAGTCTCTATTTGGATATATTCTAGAACTCAATCTCCGATATATTCTAGTTGAGTCACATCTAAGTCTAGGCTCAAGCAATGAGAAAATTCAGTTGTTTCTGTCTATCAGGCATAGGATTTACATTAACCAACTTGTTAAGATGTTCTTTTGCATTATGGTTTGTGTTGCTGAATAAAAAATGCAGAAAAATGGTAAGGGATGTCACATTAACACTAGATTAAGATGTATTTTACAGTAAACCACATGGATAGTTACAGACATTATATTACAACTTTATTCCTTTTTTTGCACCATAGGAGGTGGTTTAGTGGTCAATGAAGTGGGCTAAAGAACCATGAGGCTAAAGGTCTCAGGTTCAAAAAACACTAGGTGTTTCTTCCTATTTGTTCTAGCCTTGGTGGATAGAGTTACCTAGTACCTGATGCTGGTGGGAGGTGAAAGGTGTCCCGTGGATTTAGTCGAGGTGCGTGAAAGCTCGGATACCACGGTTATTAAAAAAAGACCTGTATTATTTTTTAGTTTATCAGATCTTCTCTTTTTTGATATTTTAGCTGGTGCAGTCACGCCCTAACTTTATCTTCCTTTTCTGACCCTGCAGGCTCGGTAAAGATTTTCCTCTGGATTCTAGCTCTGGACTCTTTAGATGTGCTGTTTGCCAAGCGGACCAACCTCTAAGTGAGGGCTTATCTGTTAACTCGGGCCCTTTCTTTTCACCTGCATCAAAGCCATGGGAAGGGCCATTCCTTTGTGCAACTTGTCGGAGGAAGAAAGATGCCATGGAAGGGAAAAGACCTAGTAGACCTACAATAACTGCTTAATCTGGTAACCTAGTATATGCTGATATATTTTTTGCCTGGCAGGGGAACGTGCTTGGTTCTCTATCTGCAGTGGTTATTGCTGTAGAAGCGTGCAAGGTATTTGTACTGATAATTGCTAGATGTTTTGAGAACAGTAAAAGTTTGTGCTGATTATTGTTTGTCCTCAGTACACCTACTGACCAAGAACCAACAAGTCTCGATGCATATGATTGTGTTGATTTTATTACTAACAGCTTGAATGTGTAAGTAAAGAAACGGTGCTTGTGAAAATATTGTTTAGTAAAAAGTGTCTTCATTTGTGAACTGATCAATTGCTATTGCCCCCCATTCGAGGGCAGATTGTTTTTATGAACCGAGAAAGTTAAGCTGCAGCTTTGATGTTCTGTTTGAACTTGCTAAAACTTGTGGACGTCCAATTATATATGAGGTTAAATTTTGGGCTAACTTTAAAATTTCATGACATTTTGCATTCAAATACTTTGCATAAGTTTACACATACACTTTTGTATTTACAGATTCATTATCTATTTTCAGATATTTTATAGGTTTTTGGATATTTTATTAAATAAATTACATATATTTTATCATATTACAAATATTTTTTGTCGGACAACAACCAGTCACAGATTATTTTCTTCCCACTAGAAACGTCCCTACTGTTTTCTCCAATTTCACTCCATTTCATTGTTTCATCTCATTGGAATTCAGCAACCACTGCAAAAAGGTTACTAAATACTACCGTAATTAAACAGTACAGTCACTGCCTTTCCCGAGTGGTACAGTCACTGCCTTTCCCGATTACACCACTCGCTTCCCCGACCTCGGATACTAACCAAACCCGCCTTCGCTAGACCCAACCTTACCGGAAAACACCATGTTTCAATGACAAAATTGCCACTGTTGTCCACTCTTCCACCATTTTTTCGGGTGAAAAACATCTCTATCATCAACTTCTCTTAACCTCAGGAACAACTCCAACATCATTAGAAGACGAGGATGAAAGAAGCATTTTTACTATTCAACTCTTCTTTGTCGCCTGAAAGGAGCCTTTGATATGATTATACCATTGTTAATTATGGACTTTACACCATAAAATGACACTTCACCTGAGAAGTGTACATAAGCACTTCGCCTGAGAGTTTTTCGGCTGAAGAAGAGAGAGAGAGAGAGAAATGAAGGAGAAGAAGAGCAAAGAGGAGATCGGAGATTTTAAGTTTCTTCGAAAAGTAGAAATTTTTAAAATTTTAATAAAGTTATAATTTTTTTGATATTTAAGCTGTTAAACTTGGGTTTTACGTAGTTTTTCCCAACTGATATTGCTGTTCGGCTTATCAAGCTAAATGGTTATATGGAAAGGTAGGCGTCATTATTCTGCTTCTTCAAGATTATTATGCTGAAGACTCTCTGCTCCGGAAATGGGCTAAAGGGAGAATGATATGCATAAGATAATGGAAAAATTACTTAAAAGTTCAATTTTATTATTCATAATTATTATAGTAGATTTTTAAAATTTTTAAAAATATATGTTTCTAATTAACACTCAAAAATATACAAATACTTTGTTTGTATATGTGACTTCATACAAAATATATCTTTGAATGTATCAGTGTATTTGTGATTTCATGGAAAGTATCCGATACAAAGTATCTGCTAAGTAATATATCAACAAGAAAAGGACTAAATCTTTTTGTAATTTATGAAAAATATGTGATGAATTGATATCAGTATCTATATTACTCAAAACTAAACTCTACAACCCATAATTAATTAATATCACAATAGTTTTTCCAAAATTTAAAAATCACAAGTTTTAAATCAAAATCATAAAATATCCGTAAATGTATCAGTAAAAAAATCAAAGATATATATAAGTGTATCTGTCATTACATACGAAATGTATCTCTAACTTCATGCAAAATATCCGATGCAAGCTACTGATGTGTAATGTATCAGCAAGGAAAAAATAGATTCTTTTTGTAATTTATGAAAGATATGTGATGAATTGATATTATAATCTAAAGAGATGTGGTTTATGTAAGTTGCTCTAGATACTTTTTATCTCATTATTTTTAAAAAGTTACAGCATACATCACTTTTGTATATTTTATACCACATCTTTTCTTGATACACCACTCAAACTAAAAGGCCTATTTTCCTTCTATGTTTCCTCTCTCTTCTCATTCTCACGTCTACTTCTTTCCCTTCCGATGAAGCCATATTTTAAAATCAATAAAACTCTGTGCCAAAGCCAACACCACCATGCAACACCCCTTCACTTTTCCTTTCTCTTCCACTTTCTCTCTTTCTTCTCTCCCTTTCGCCTCTGTTTCATTAAAAAAGCCAGATGTATTCGTCCTTTAGGCATTGCTCCACCAACGTCAGTGAAGCAATGCTAAATTTGTCCCTTTCTTCTGGTGTTGTATACGTATCTATGTTGTTGTTTCTTCTTCTTATTCTAACAATAGGAAGAGCTTTGGAGCTATGGGATGGTGGTGGTAATAGTGGTTTTTAGTTAAGCTCCAGCAAACTGAAATTTCTGGTGTTGAATACATATTTGAGTTTCTCCTTCTTTTTCTCCTTTTTCTAAGCATGAATCTATTCATATATACATAAAATTAATATTAAATATATGCAAATAAATGCATGAAATTAGTATTGGATGCATATAAACAGATAAAAATGAGCAAATACATGAAACTAATACTAAATATATAAATACAGATACACTAGATGAAATTTGATATATGCATTTATGCATCTTTGATGCCAGATACATGTGTCTATAAATAGATATATAACTATAAACAAATGCATGAACTTAATACTAGATACGTATAAACAGAAACTCTAGAAAAATTTGATCCATTTATCTATGCAGCTCTGCTACTAGATACATGTATATAAATAGAGACATGAAATTAACACTAAGTACATATAAACGGATATACTACATGAAATTTGATGAATGTATCTATGCATCTTTGATATCAATGTATCTAAAATTTTATGTTGATAAATTTTGATACATGTATATGATAAGATAAGCAAATACATGAAATTATAAAATTCAATGTATCTAAGATACATTTGTCAGCAATATATTCGAGATGTATGACAACCTAAGTTATGTCAGATGTACGCACTAAACTAAGTGGTCTAAAATATAATTATCATAACTTAGGTACGAAATGTTTGATTCAAACCAATGAGAAGAGGAGCAAAACACTTCCTGAGCTAGCGGTCAATGATATATTTGATGGGCCAAGCAGGTAGAGGGAGCTCCGAAACTAAATTGGGCTAAATGGATTCGGTATTCAAAAAGTTAGTTAAAATCCAGCATCTTATTATCTCAATTAATCATATAAATTTGGTGAAATTATTAAAAAATTTAGACTTTTAAAAAATTAAAATTTTTCTACTGCTACATTCCTAAACCATTACAAAATGTATCTGTAAATTTATAAGATATTTGTGACTTTATGCAGAGTATCTGTTGATACATACGAAGCAATGCATTCGTAATGCGAAATCTGAAATTTATTAAAATTTTTAAAAGATTCATTATTAATTGATATTGATGTTTAAAAAATTGAAATTTATGTGTGTTAGCCATCTCGGTATGCTGCGGTCCAAAACATTTTCGAACACCCAACCCGACCGTTAATACATAAAGAATTTTGGGACATGCTTGAATCTAACAACTTGTCATGATCTAATGAAGTTACTGTTTTTTTAGATTTACAACTGATTGACGGACAAAAACAGTAAAGATAGGTTGTCAATCTTTTTGTTTCCTTTAAGCATTAAGGGGTGTTTGATATGATAGGGTGAACTTCGACGATATATTTTTGACTCGCCACTAATATAATAATATTGAAACAAATAGCATATATATATATATATATATATGGGGCATTAGTAATATCAAAATTATTAATATATAGATAAGCATGATTAAACATACCTAAGTTTCATTTTTTGGAACTATCCTTGATCACATCAAATCAACTAATTCCAACCTAATAAATCTCAATATTACGCCAAACAATTCCTATATATATATATATTTATATATATGTTTTGACTTTTTTTTTAATAAAAAAAAATATACAGTATTTTCAAAAGCCACGCAGAGCACAAAAAATGGAAAAAATTTAAACAGCAGAGCACGATTTTCGTCTTACAACCAACGTCCCTTCAAGTCTTTCTAAAAACTATCATTTGACTTTGAAGATTGCTAATCTTTCTACAAAGATTTTTTTCTTCATCTGATGAATTATTCGTCTCTAACTGCCAATTATAATATTAATGAAATTGATTAATCAAATTTCCCCCACCTTGTTTCCTAGTTTTGTAGAATTATCTGGTTCTAGTTGTTGACCACAAAATGGTTCGTTTTCAGTGCTAAATTTTAATTTATTTTTCTCTGAGCTAAAATAAAAAAAAAGAGCCTAAGATAGGCATATTGTCCTTTTTTTTTTTTTTTTAATGACATATTTAAAATTACTAAGTTCTAGAAATTATGATGTTGCATATCTTTACCTAGTTAAAATCTTCTGTATAATTAAAATGGAGAGAGTAATTCAGAATTATTATTAATAATATAATACTAGTTGCAATTGGTTGAGATCCTCTCAATTAAAAATTTGGATCCATCTTGAATAACATCAGTCTACTTGATTGAATATCATTGATAGTAGTTTCACATTTGTGACTAGGTTACAATATGTCTTCTTATCCAATTATTTGCCTTCTTATCCATCTTTGACAATACTCATATTAGTTTTTGAGGTTAGAATTAATTATTTAGTTTATATTATTATATTAAAATTAGACATATTCAGTTTTTGTTTCATCCCATATTGGCCTTTCATATTATTTTGTCCACATGAAGGGGTTATTAGTAGTTTCACATCGATGAATGAGATAATAATTTTACTAGTTTCATATCCAAGGATGGGATAATAGTTTATCTCCTCATAAGATTGTGAATAATTTTCATACCTTAGGTTAACTTTTATTCTAGAATTAAATTTAATGTCCATTTTATATTATATCACAAAAACAACCTTTAGAATTTGTTAATAATAATCTTAGAGTTCACCATAAATAAATAGATTCTGTCAAAGATAGTTAGTCAACCTATTTCATTTTTGACTTTCATAAAAATTTCAAAGCCATACGTTGCCCCTGAAAAATTAAACCAAATAACCCTCCACTTCTCCAAAGGTTCTTTTTTTCCTCCTTCTTCAAATTTGTCAGCCAAAAAACTTTTTTAGACAAGAGAAATAAGAAGTCCATACCCCAAAAGTCAAATTAGCTGTATTAAGAATTGGAAAATATGAGTTGACTTGAAGGAGCAAATCTTTCATACTCAGATGAATTATGTGGTTAATATATAAACTAAAAACAATTAATGGAAGTGCCCCATAATCCCTAAGGAGCTTGGGGATTCGGCTTCCTTTCATTTCTTTATTTTTCTCAAGTTTCTATCTAAATATGTGACATTTATATTACTTATATTTATGAGACTTAATAATTCAAAGAGCAAATTAATATATTTGATAACGAGAATAAATATGTCGAGAAAGTACTACTACTTGTTATGTGAGTTATTCATTATCTTTTTATTTCTATATATCAAAGAACTAGTAAGCTCATTTATTAAAGAATTGTAAAAGTAAAAAAAAATTGAAATTTGACATTAATACAACATCGACAGACTCAAATCAAGCTAGACCGATCCTTCAAGGTCGTCTATCCAAGTGAATTCAAGCTTTGGAGTCTCAAATTGGGCAATATACTGGACTATCCACATATAGATGATAATTTGGACTAAAGAAGGAGCAGTCTACATCACTCAAACTTCACACAACTCATCGTG
>JBDJHY010000001.1:26684648-26702303 GCA_039654485.1 Withania somnifera | reverse complement strand
CATGGTACGGTGCCCCCAGAGAAGGAGAAATCGGTCATCCAAGAAAACAGCTACAGTAAAATCCCATGGATTACATTATTTCATGAATCTTAATTAACCCCCAACTTAAAGATCCGTTGGCCTAAATTACTGCACCGTTTTCCTCTCTTATTTATAAACTCAAAAACACATTTTACTACACATTGCCATGTGTGGGGTCAGCGCCGGCCTTACATACCCCCCATTAAATTCAAGTCCTTATTTTAAGTGCACATTACACGTGATTATACTTTTCCAAGCATGATTTATGTTTCTACTCCTTTCATAAATAAATAAATAAAAAAAAAAAAACATTCATTTCCATATGTTCTCTTATTCTTTATCTATCTTCAATTACCTGATCTGGTCGCTATACTTGTTAAAGTCAAATGTCAGCTTAATGTTATTAAAACATCAAGATATAAATTCAATGCCAACTTCATGATGCAACGGTTCATATAAATAGAGGTCTCCTCCTTCAGTATTTCTCCTCACATCCATTCCTTAAATTCTCTTGCTTCTTCTCATATCTCTCTATCTATATACGACCAGTCATAAAAATGATCAGTTTAATACACGGTTCGTCACATATTTCCATCACAACCATAACCTTTTATACTTGTATATATATTCCGTTCCTTCAACTAAAGAATGCAATTCGCAAAATCGTGAAATTTATTAGAGTTTATCTGTATTTGCATCCATGTAAAGACGATCTTATTGAGGATTCAGACTGCAGGCTAATTCTTCCAGCAAGTAAGTTTCTTCATTTAGACATGTCAAGTTCTAGCCACGGCCATGTTGACGAAACATGTACGATTTGTTTGGTCGAGTTCGAGAATGAACATGTTGTGTGTCAATTACCTAGATGCAAACATGTGTTTCACATGGAGTGTATAGAGAGATGGTTAAAGAGGTGCCAATTCACTTGCCCTCTATGTCGAAGTTTGCTCATCCATCGTACTGCACCATCCCCATGCAAATGGTAGCTCTATCAATTAACTCTCTTCTTAAAGACAGTACAATTAGTATGGAGTAATTTACTTATCCTTTTATGATTTCTTCCTCTCTTTTTTTTGGATTTTAACCATTTGGCTAAAAGAAAATAGAGAAGGCGTGCAAATATGGTGAACACCTATAAAATACTCTTTGGACTATAGTGGTGTTCCATTTTTTGGGCACGCAGGTTAAGTATCATTCGTCTTTTTGAACTGATGGTGTACCCTTTTTTATGTAAATACAAATATAGATTGAACTTCTCTCGTTATGTACTATATCTCCATTCTCTTTTAATTGTAGTATATTGAGAGAGTACTGATAGTCAAATTTTAAATTTTTAAATAACAATGATTAAAGATAATTTTCTAAAATAAATACTTAGTTTTTTTTTAAAAAATTGTATATTAAATTAGTTTACTAGATAGCATCTGCTTGTTCGAGCCAACGGATTCAAAGAGGGAAAAGATCAAATATGATAAAAGAGGAGTGTTAATCACAAAGCCTGATCATCAGTAGCTAATAACCAACACCTATTTTTAATCTTTTTTTGTAATATATAAGTGGCCTAAAATGAGCAGAATGTCGAAAATTAATGATTATAAAGTATTTATAATGAAGAGGTGATACAAGAAAAGGTAGAATCGAAGGCCTACCAAAGAAGAAAAATGAGACGAAATAATTCAATATTTTTCTGGACAAGTTTGTTAAGTAACTGGTCATTTATATATTTCAAAATTTATTCTTAATTAATAATATGTAATTTACAATTAATGCCGACATACATGGTAGGAGAGCTGTCAAATGTTGTACTCTAGTAGCATAAAGAACCAAATGGGTTCAAACTTCAAAATAATTTGATTTGCAGTTCAATAATAATGTAATATTAATCATTAGAAAGTCTTTATTGATAAGAATTAATAACAAGTTGATATAGTCAATCAACTAAAACCACAATTTTAACCATAAAAAAAATTGATGTAATGATAAGTACAGTTGCAGTTACTTAATAAAGTTCTTTTTAACTTGATCCTTGTTTATAATTACACACAAAATTAAATCATTTTATAAAGTTGTTCCCAAGAGGTGATGATGACCGAAAACTGTGGTTAAAATAATTTATATAAAACTAAACTTTGTTTATAAATGTTGATTAGTTAAATAGGATGATTAAATTAATGTTTAACCAATTAATTTGTTGATTTTTAACCTCTAAGGTTTTCCCTCAGTCTAAACTTTGTTGCTACATCCAAATCCTAAATTCTGTTTGGCCAGAGAAAACTATACTCCTTAAAGAAAAAAAAAATATTAATCCCGGCCATATAATGGTCTAGTGGATGACACATATACCTTCATCAAAGGACCTCGTCACCTCAGAGATGAGAAATTTTAAAGAATTTATATTCGAAATTAGGATAATTCATGTAATTAGAGAAAATACATTTCAGATACATCTAAAATGAATCGGAGTATTTTGGAGATCTATAATCTCGTACAATTGATAAAACTTTAAATTTTGTTTAATTCCAAAATATTTTCAAAAATTTGTTTCTATGTATTACTATTTGGATCAGAAAGACAAAGTTTCTATGACGAGGAGAAGCAATTTCTTCTTACACAGTTTATAAATTTTTGGTTGTGAAATAAAGAAATTCTGGCAATTAGAAAAACACTTTATCCCCTTACTCAGCTTACCAGTACTCAGTATCAATCACTTGTGTGGTGACTGGTTCCGTAAAGCATTAATTTATTTATATATTATATTAAAAGTGTAAAAAAAAATTAATTGAATTTTTTATCCATTATTACACAAAGTCTCTCTTTAGGAAAAATGATTTTTTTTTTCTTTTAATTATTATTTCTATTTTTTATAATATTAAATATTAGTAAAACTTTTATGACTGTTAGAGATAATACTTCTAATATTATTTAACTTTGTTAAAATAATTAAATAAATAAAATAATAATTTTATTGTATTATTTCTATTAATTATAAATCATCTAAGTGTAATAAAATAATTAGTGGTATTTAATAATAATGATAAAATAGATACATGCATAAAATGATAATTATCTAGAATTTTTATTTTTAAATTTATATTAAGACAATAAATATGAGTACAATATTTATTTATACATTTTAAATAGATATAATATTTATTTCAACGTCAATTGTTACTAATTAATTATTTTATTTTGTTTGTATACAGTTTTAGTGATTAACGTGAGACACAATTTTATTGATTGATGTAAGACATGTGCGCAACGCATGTATTCTTATAAATGCTAATTAGATTTTTCGCTTCTTCATTAAAAACTTTGCAATAGAAAAAATTGTCATTTACTTTATCCTCAATTATTATTATTATTAATATATTTAAGAATTTAAAATCAATTAAAGTATTTATTAAAAAGTTCTAAAACATGTAGCGAGTGAAAAATATATGAAAAACGAATGTTGATATGTTTTTTTTTTCCTTATAGTAAAAAAAAAATCCTAAAATATATAGTAAAACAAGAAAAAGGCAAATGTAGATGATTTTCACTAAAATTAGTATAATAATATTTAAAAACAATTTTATTTCTTAAAATTAATATAAGAAAAATAATAAAAGATATTTTCTCCTTCCAAAATTGATCAGTGTTAGGATTTTTTTTTTTTTAAGAAAATAAAATATGAATGTTTTTTATTTCAATTTTCTCATATATTGTATATATGAAATTTGAGCTAGAAGTTTATTTCTTCTCGTTCAAAATAGATTATGGATATCAAGATTCAAGGATAGAATGTTTGTGAAGAACCAATATGCTGAAAAGCTCAAGTGAAGAACACGTAAGTTATTAATTATGTAATTACTATTTTAGGCATGTTAGTTTGATTCAATTACTTTCAATTCATCTACGTGGGAATATCATAATGTATATTTTATCATTTAAATGAATGTTATATTTATCACGAGGTCAAGTATTATCACATATAATTTATTCTTATTATATTAATTTTTTTATATTAATAGTTGTAAGTTTGCGTGCAATGTATGTACTTTATCGTGTTGATCCTTTGGTAGATGATTATCATTTATTTCATCGTAATTTCATGTTATCATTCTTCTCCTTTATCATAATCCGTATTGTTGTTATTAATTTGTTACAAGTAAATGTGTTATATTATTATGTGCATATATAATATACTCTATTTTCCCTATATTATTATTTAGAATATTTTCGTATATCATCTGTTGAATGTTTAGAAGTAAAATAAGATTGCATGTTTAAAACAAATAGAATTTTTTTTAAAATATTTACTACACTAAATTTATTAATCAAATTAATATAATATCATTATTTTATCTTTTAAATAAGTATTGCATTTATTTTAATATTTATTATTATATTACATAATTTATTGATTTAAGTATCTTCTCTTTTCAATCCAAAACAAACTTATTGTTTGAATTTTTTATTATGTTCCCGAATTACACCCAAGTGGCGGTCAATTCATCAGCCTCGTAAACTGAAAACAAGAAATAAATAGTAACTCGTTATGACAGTGGCTGATTTAGGAGTTAGATTACTTGAATTATGTTCTTTCCATGTACATATTTTCATTTCTTCATGTAGATGTATATACTTACTTTCATAAATGTTGTGGATCCAATTAAATACGTTGCGTCCATTCCAAGTCGTCGCACCGTCCACGGCTCATTGAGTGAATAAATACTTTTTGTTTTTTAAAAAAGGTACTACAAGAAAAGAGACTCCTGGGAAGTACTGGTACCTCACACAAAATATTCATAACTTAAAAACACACGATCAACATCCATACAAACTAGAAAGTTGCAACATACGTAACATCACTCTCAAATTATTTAGCAGTAGTACGTACTACTTTTCATGCACACGGTACGAACAAGTCTTATTCGACAATAGGAATTTTAGCTATTATGAGAGTAATGTTGTCACAATATATATTACTCGGACCTTCAAAAAATATTATGGTGGGCATGTTGGATCCTCCATACGTGATGTACTTGTAAAGAATTTAGCATAAATCTGATAATATTTTTCAAGAGTCCGAGCAAGATATGCATGGTCAATTAGGGACGGGTATCCACTGTAACTCAATGCCATAGCGGCCATGCATTAACAGGCTCTTCATTCTTAAAATCCACCAAAGAAATATAAGCAGTGCATCCTCCATCCCTAATCCTGATTCTATGAGAAGTCATCGATGCATCTTTTAAGTAACTGCAACACAATGTGTTCTTTTACTCGCCTCCTTGAACCGCGTACATGGGCTGGTTGAGGAACAGTTCAATGGGGACAAGAGAATATTCTCAGAGCAATTAAATAACATAACCGTGTTTCTCGAAGATATGTTGAAAGGGGAATTTTCATCAATCTTGAAGCCACCTAAAGAAAGATCAGAGGATTGGCAAGAGTTTTTTTGTATGAAAGAAGGGCTAATAATTAGCCTAGATGTAGATCGATTGATATTAAGGATTTTGTAGTAAAATCCCACAGATGACAAGAACTCTAAGTTGCCGCCATTATCGCAATAAACCTTATAGTTAGGGTTACCACTAGTACTTAGAGGGTATGGCACGTCCATTGTGCCACATTTGGGACAATTATTTGGAGATGATGAGACAGAAGCAAGTGGAAAGAGAAAAAGAAAAGAGTAGCAAAGCAACCATGGCTAATTATTTTCCTATGAATAGCTGGAATACTTGGCTAAGAGGATGCATGTGACACGAAAATACTAAGAATTATTGTTTTAAGGAAAAACAGAATCGTTGCCAATATTTGAGTCTGCAATGGCATCCAAGTGTCATTAACCTAGTATCTAAAAGGAGACTTTATTGGCTAAATTTATACCATCACTAAAACCAGTGCGCATTTGTCACCGTATTCCAATTATTAAGGCAGCTAACATCAGCCACCACAGTTGGTTCATGGCCCGTTTATCGAGTTAACCCTACAGGTTGAACCCAAAAATTGGAGACCCATATTCCGTTTCCTTATCATACAAACTTTGATATATGAATACCTGGAAGGTTATTAAATGATGGTACAGTTAAAATAAAGTAAAATAGTAAAAATAAATACCTTGAGTATAGGTAAACTTCTCAATGAATTGTCTATCGCATCCTATAATTTGATTTTCAATTACAACCAAGCTCGCGTAGTACTTGTTTCATACGGATTCTGTAAATTTTGTCTCAAATTGTCTAACTTTTCACAACTCAAAAGTAGAAGAAGTAGACATCTTTCGTATTTCTTTCTCATTCAGTCTCTTCCATTGTACTGAAAAATTTGCACAAAAAAGGGGGAGTTGGGACGTATAACCGAGTCCAATGAACTAACTTAGTTTGTTAATTGGCAAAATTTCCTAATTAGTCTAACATGTAGTAAATAATAGTGGGATCATAGTATAAATTTCTGTAATTACAATTCCTATATATATTTTCATACCAAATCTATTACAGACGTCGAAATACAATCTGAACAAATTGTATAATTAAAATAGAAATTGTTGAAATTAATCCATATGATCTTTTTCAAAAAGAAAAATCTGTTTATTTACCCAACTAATGCCCCCCATATTCTTTTGAATTGATATCTGAGTAAAAATGCTATCCTTAAATATCACACTTTCACGTTTCAGTTAAAAATTTGAAATCACAAATGCGAATTTATACTTTAATAAAAATCTTTAGTGTCTGTTTCTACTTCAACTAACACATTGCAATCTTATTTTAGTGTGAAATATAATTAGCATAGCATAGTTGTACAACAATTCTCACAAAGTGGGGTTATAGAGGGGAAAGTGTAAGTAGTCCACACTAGTACCTTATAGGTTAAGTAGAGGATGTTTCCGTAAAGCATAGCCTATTTTTTATATTTATACATATACAATATGACTTCATATAAAATCATGTTAAGTCTGAAATGTGTTTTGAGTACTATTTTTCTCAATACTAAAACCAACTAGAAGTAATATATTTGACCTTGTTTCCGTCAACACTAACATCAGCTATATACAATTGTGCTGCCTATATTTGTATATAATTATTTGTATAAATCAGTCATACATGTTAACCTTAATCTGATATGTATACAATACTGCTAACTGTATGTTGAGCCAACATACATGTTTAAGAATGTTGTGCTCACTGTATTTGTATATGATTTTAAACCTTCCTATCTTTGCTACATCCATTTCTTTTGATGAAGCTATTGCACCGAACCTCTTGTAAACCGACTACTTTCTGCTATTAATACAAGAGCTATGATTGATACCCACAAACAAGAAGAAAGAGGAAATTATCAACACAAGGAATGGCAGATGATTTCATTCAGCACTGAAAAATTCGTACTACCATAAACTGCAGCACCCAAGGCCTTTCTTGGAATGAGGTAATGATTTGAGTGTAGAAATTGTATATACGGTTGGATTTTGGTATAAGCAGGTCTCACTTAAAATTTGAAATTTTTATTACGTAATTATTCCTTCCTTCCTTTTCCTGAAAAAACTATTGCATAAGACCCATTGCAACGAGCCTACCCATTAAATAGGTTGAACTAACATAAGATGAATCAAAGGAATGTACTAAAAGAAAGAGAAGAAATTTTAAAAAGTGAAAGAAAGCGGTCCATGAATCGTATATTCACCATTGCTGGTTCCCCAGAGAACAAAAACGCTATGTTTAACGCATGTCAGTTTTAAGACTTGAGAGTAATATAAAATTCTAAGTCACCACCACATGTTCTGTTCAGAGCTAGATTGAAGGATCATTTTACCTTTTAGTTACGACGCAGACAGAACGAACAGAACAGAACAGAAATTGGAAGTGCTCCCTGGCCCAAGAGACTATATGCTATAGTAAAAAAGTCAATTTCTCTGAAGCAAGAAAAATAACCACCCTCAAAATGTGGTTTTAACTTCTACCCTTGTCTCCATGTATGTGAAATAACTAAATAACAAGGAAATGGATGGATCGGGGAAACCAAGGCTCTCACAGAAAATAAAATTAGCAAGGCTTTCGCCAAAACACAGAAGCTTTTATCATAGCTGGCCATGGAAAGACTGGAGAATGAGATAAAAATGAAGAAGATAGAAAAAGCTTTGATTTTAAGGTGTGATATGAGAAAGCACAAACAAAATTTAACTAGCATATACCCCATCATCGATCATCGCTATCTGAAAAAGATAGGCTACCATAAATGGCCAAAAACAAGATGAATGTAGATTTTACATACTACCAGTTTACTGGATGCTGAAGATTATACAAACAGAAAATTTTCCGACTCCATCTAGTAACCATAGTATCAACTTCATACAATAGAAGGGGATAAAGATAGCGTAGGAATTAGCAGCCAGCCACTTCAATCCACAAGTATTCCCATTCTTTCACAGTTCCACCTTAGTTATTTCGATCATTCGGACAACATTTTCACAGTTTTTGCTAACGAAGCTACTACCCACTAAATAATGTCGATTCAAAAGGGATATCTCTTCCTGCTTACAAACAAAATACAAGCGAGAAGAAGATGAGCACTAGTCGTTGAAAGCAGTTCGCTCAGCTGCCCGCCTGCTTCAAAACCCCCCAACTCCACCTTCCACTCCCAATCACTAACCAGTTACCATATTTCGGAAATTTACCAATGACCTTCTATAGCAATCCTTCTCCTGCCAAAAAGGAAAAAAGTACAAGTCCAATAAGAGCAACAGAGGGAAAGAACCAATATTTCATGGAAAACAGATGTGGTGCAAATGGGATATGATTTAGGAAATAGATCTGGTACTATAACCCAAAGCTCATAAATTTCAAGAACAGACAATTTTATATAACAGAAGAAAACTTACGGAGCTCATCAATAGAGATACTGCTGACACTTTCACCACCTTTTATGAGCCGAATCTTCCCTGAGGGAAAATTGTATAAGATCAGAAAATGTATATGATGCTTTAATCATCTGTTTCACTGACAAAACAGATCTTTATATGATAAAACAGCAGCACCAGTAGGCAGCCATGCATTACAATAGTAATTTTACATAAATTTTGCAGTATATTTTTGAGTCAGTTCTCTCACATCTACAAAACTAACAGGTTACCGGATACAAAAAGAATCTAAAACAGAGCAATACATAGCACATTTACACCCTTTAACCCGGTTTCAATGTTATGGTTTCTATTTTACGTGTACCTGTTTGAAGACCATAAAACTAAATAGAATCACCCGCCCCAGATTAATAGTAAAGTTGATTCACACTTTTGCAATTACCAGATTGATTTAATGGATCAAATTTCAATTTCCAAAATGAGAATAATGAACAAAAGGCTTACCTTTCATAAAACCAATCTATTTATTTGAAGTTCCAAAATAGTGAAATACATTACCTTATTCTAAAGAACATGTAAAAGTCATAACTCTTTGTTTTTTGTTCGCTTCCTTACTTCAAATATCCAAATACTGATCATGTAAAGCAAGCCTGGAGCTACATTGTTTTCCATCAATTGCAGTGATGGGGAAAAAAGGGGGCAGCTACAGGAATTAGTTTCGGGTTTGGAGCCACATTCCTAGTTCAGTAGTGCCTAGAGAAGGAAGAAAGTGAAGCAGGCTGTGTGTTCATCATTGAGGTCCTTCAGGAACAATAGAGGGGCTGATACAGGTGAGGTTACTTTTTAGGGATCTTACACAAATAGCTGGACAGATTTACTGTTTATTTTTTCTAGCCGGGACACAGATTATACATGATCATACACATACTATACATGGATTATACATTTGGCGGCTATTTTTCGTTTAATCAGTTGGATGGACGGCTATTCAGGTTAATTCTTCTACTTTTAATCAGCTCTTTTTCTCTCTTTTTTTTTGTATATTTTTCATAAGTCTTTTTCCCTCTTTTTAACTTGAAAAGTTTATTTCTTTTATAAGGACTTAAACAGATCCTACTTTTAACTTCTTTTTTTAATAACCATAGTGTCTGGTCAGCTTTTGTGCACCTCGACCAATTCTACGGATATTCCCACCTCCACCAGCACTAGATACCAGGTAATTCCGTCCATCAAGTCTAGGACAGATGAAAAGAATCAGTCTTTTTTCGTCTCTGCTCGATGTGAACCTGAAACCTCATGTTCTCAACCTGCTTCACTGACCACTAAGCCACACCCTATGGTGATCCAATTACATAGAGTTATAGCAAAAAAAACTTGAATTTGAAATCTGGAATAAGGTCCAACTTTCCCAATTATAAAGGAGTAATAAGTTTCATTAATTTGAATGAACCGTACTTTTGTTACTCTATTTGTCCCAATTTATATGGTGTAGTTTGACTGCGCATGGAGTTCAAGAAATATATGAATTTTGAAATTTGTGGTCTAAAATAAGTCATAGATATTTGTGTGTTTACAAATCATCTCATTAATGGTAGAATAGGCATTTTTAAGTTAAATTTTTACTAAATACAGAAATGTATCATTTTTTTGGATCTGGCTAAAAAGAAAAGTATGTCATATAAATTGGGACACAAGGAGTACTAATTTTGGTGAAAATCCCAAACATTAAGGTTTTGGAAGTACAACACCCCCACCCCCACCCCTCAAATTCCTCACAAATGGGTACTACTCTTTGGATGTCCAGAATATAGGAGTGGTAGAGAGAGATGCTATTCTTCGAAGATGAGTGCCAAACTAATGCAGCACGATTCATACCTAGAGGACTAGGATCTCAACAGTTGCTACCCCAACCAAAACTTCGTACATTTTCTTCATCTTGCTAACAGACTTCCTATACTCCACTTTCTAAGTATAACAACTATCTCCCTTGAGAAAATACTCTTTTGGCAATGCATTGCAGGCTCTATCCTTCTTTGGTAGGTATAGCTACAAGGATTAAACTTAGTAACTACAGAAGTATTGAGTCTACTATGTAACTATATCTTACTCTACAACCCTGCTTAATAAAGCTTATGCGCAGGGTAAAGATATAAGATGATATAACAAAATTGCAGCTCTAACTCCCGAAACAGCCTCACAAGTAAACACTCCTTTTATTCAAAAATTTCAGTAATGCATCTTCCGTCTTATAACACCATAAAAGATTTTATACCACCTTTGAATATATACATCCAAGATTTAAGATATAAAAGAATTTTGAAGCTGAAACATTATTTGATTTTTCCTCAAGAAGAAAATAATTTAGTTGAATCTTGCCTTCAACAGAACAAAAGTAAAACATGCAAGTCTGATAATAAAATATGTTTTTCTAAATATTTGTTCTCAATGAAATCATCACGTAAAATGGGGTGCATGGACTACCATTCGATGCATGTTACACGACCACATCTTCAAATATGACAAACCACGGGGGCTCACAATACACATAAGGGCATACCGTCTCTGCGCACACAAATTTCTGGTATGCTTTTAACTTCACCGCTGAGACTATCATTATAGACTCTGGTTTCAATATCACCCTCAATGTAGACTGAAGAGCTGATAGAATGTATACATTAGAGAATACAATAGACGTGAAATGTGAAATGTGTGTATGAGCATCTGGGAGGGAAGGTATTTACTTTTTGGCAAGTTGCTGAACGGAGTATTTCCCGAGCATATCATTATGCACCGCGATCCTGTGCCACTGACCAGGTTTAGGCAAGTCACTGCCTGCTGCGATTCTCTGATCGAACATGCCACCTGTTCCAACTGTGAAGATAGTGACAGTTCGTCCATTTCTCAATATCTTCTGCACAGGATATTGCCCGACTTTGCCACATATAATAGCCTGTCAAAAAACAAAATCTTGTCTTTAAGTTGGTCTTCCCATTACCCCCACCGCCCCCACCCCAAAGAAGACAGTAGATTAAAAAAGATAAGTTATCCCACCACTTGACATTTTTGGTTAAAAAAATTTTAAAAAAAAAAATTTAACAGCTTCCTGTATTTGGCAATGGTTTCCGAGTACTGAGATTTCTCAAAAAAGAACATAGTACAGAAAAAGCTAACTCATTAGGGAGAGGATTGTCCAAGACCATATAAATAGACTAAGTACCCTTAACCAACCGATGTGGGAACCCAACAGAAATCGCATATCAATTTCCAGATTCTATCATTGTTGTACTTCAAATATCTTTAACTAAAATAGCTTCATTCTCAAAAACTTCTGCCAAAAGGTTGTACCCACCCAAGCCCCACACAGCACATGCAATCAGTTGAAACAATTTAACCGACTCACAATGACAAGAGAGCGAGAAGAAGGTCAGCAAAATAAGATAATGGAAGAAAATCTAAAATCCAAAGAACACCATGCAATTAAATCCATAATTGCTCAGCAAACTAACACTAACTGATACAACATGTTTTCAGCCTTCTCGTCATTCTTCCTGTACAGTATTGCAATTTCGATTCAAATTTCAATATGCTTATAGGTCTTTGAACAAGATCCTATACCTTGTGAACCCCCCGAAAATTCCAACCCTTTCCGGGATCCACACCTTGCAGCTCCAAGTCAGGCTTTTGGGGAAGAAAGTCACTATCATCAATTTCTAAAGGTTCATTATTACTTGCAGGCTCATCGTCATCATTGTCAAATCTACCAGTTGAAAAGCATGAGCTAGGGCTTCCTTGCACACCCATCACTGTAACAAAAAACAAATTTTTTTTTCAGAAAGCTCACCACCACTTCTTCACTCAAATGCCTCTACTCGGGACCTATTAGTTCACTTGGTAAGTTTAAGTAAAATAATTGGTGATAGAAACTAGTAGCCCTGAAAGTTTAGTTACGAAGCTCAAAAAAATGAGATACAACAAAATAGTAAGTACAATGGAATTGATGGGAAGAACCTGATCTGGCGGCTGGAGAAGAGCGTAACAATTTGACAAGTTTAGCAGCCACTGAATTCATTTTTGCAGTGACGGAGATTTAGGGGACAAGGAGGGTTTTAGCGCTACACACACTAATGCGGGTCGGATTTGCACCGTAACCGACCCGATATAATAACATCATTGATGCCAACTTTTCTTATGACTATCATCCCTAACCCACAGTTTTAAAATTTATACTCCTTATTTATACATTTCATGAAAGTAGTTACGTAATTTGTCATCCCAAATTGAATATATATTTTTATTTTAAATTAGGTTTGAGGGAGAAATTATTTTCGCGTTTCAACTAGAAATAAAAGAAAATTCTTTTTGGCTAACAGTGTAACAAAAGGTTATTTGTTTAACTACCCCTTGAAGATTGAAACAAGCGATTCCGCAGTTTGGAAAGAAAATGGGACTATAGAGGTTATGTTGTAATGTCGTGAAATAAGCAATCACGTTCAGATGAGTTTGATGAGAAAATATGTAACCAACTTTTACATGCTATATTTAAAAGATAATTGAGGGCATTCTTTGGAAAAAAGGTAACAAAAATGTAATATATCATTAGCACTTGCCATAATTCATAACCCACGTCTACTAAAAACAAAAAGGGCAGGAGCAACAACAATGAAAAGAAAATCTCCAAATCTTGTAAATACTGGGATATTGTGTTTGCCAAGAGGAAAGCAAAATTCTTCAAACAAAATGAACATGGAGAAGGAAAGTATTAATAGTATTGGAGCATGTAACAATCCTAGCTCTCTACTAAGGTATACACAGATCAATGGCTTGGCCATGTCCCTGCAACAAAAGGTGAGAGTGAGAATACCCAAGTTGTTTCTTGTCAGGAACTCTATGTTTCATAACTCTGAAAAGGGAATCAAGGGGAAAAAGAGGAAGATCAAATGGACTAAACCTGCAGGACTTCTGCCAAAGGAAATTGGCTCAATTTTCTGCAACACTTCTAGCAATAAGAAACCATGGCAAAGGGATTCTTCAAGCTCTAAACATGACAAACAAGATGCTGCTGATGGTTCAGGCCGATGCATGGAAGAACCAGATCAACTGATTGTCTCTGGGAAGAGAGGCAACATGTTTAAGGCTGTGTTGGAAGATTCATTGGAGCGGCTAACACTGAGTAAGTCATGTTCATTCAAGAAGATACTCAGAATCATAGACACAAAGGGGAAGCCACTAAAGGTGAATGATGAAGAGAATTCAGAAATATCAACCCGCACCGTAAAGCAACAACGAATTTTAGCCCGAAAACTTTCAGGGCTCTTCAAGTTCAGGTTCAGAAAGAGGAATGGATTTTGCTTCACCAACTGGAAGGCCAGCGAAGCAGATCCTGGAACAGACTTTGAAGATGCAGACTGCGGTGCTGTTACTGATGCAGAGACTGGGGAAATGTCGAAAAACACAAACTGGGCATTAATCAAGAGGCAGCATGCTGGTTACTGCATCATTAGAAGAGTGAAATTCATACACAAGAGAGTGGTGAAACAGGGGAGAGAAAGCAAATATGAAGATGAGGAAGAACAAGAGAAAATCAACCTGGAATTGTGCAAGAAAAGGATACTAATGGGAGGAAAATGTCGACCATTAAGTGCATCTGGTAGTCTTCACTACGATCAGGATGGCATTCTGTTACCAGAACTTCCATATGAAGAGTTAAGACCATTTCGAAGTTCAGTGTGAAGCTCGTTTCTGCACATTTTATGTAGGGTAAACTCTTCCTCACTGCATTTCAGCCGTAGTGAAGTTAAAACCTTTTATTGTAATTAGCATCTGTGGAGAACACAATTGTCTATCTATTTCTTTGATATTCCAATGCGTGCTCTCCAAGACAATTGGTGGATTTTAACACTAGATCAGCATCCTTAGCTGTGAGAAAGTATGATCATCCAAGTTTTCATGATTATGCACAGCTAACACATGTCAAATCATAAACATAACCCAAATGATATTAATTTGTTGGGACTCTTAAGCATCAGCTAATGATACTAGGAAAAACAAGGAGCAAGGAATTTGCAGACAGTAAAAACACAGACAAAACTGCAGCTTCAAAGGCGCTACAGGGTCAGATCACACATCATCAAACATATTTAGAACTACAAATGCAGATGTACATGTTCATAGCTTCAAAGGCTTTAATCCAAGCGATGCCCTAAGCCTGTTGGCTTCTGCAATCTCTGGATCTGGATGATCTGTTCCATCATCTTTCTTCTCTTGCTTCTCCTTCTTCTCCTTTTTCTTAGGTTCATCCCGAGCAGGACTAGCACTGCTGCGAGCATGCCTTTTACGGCGGTCATCCTCACGATCTTTACGGTCTCTACTTCTACTTCTGCTCCTAGAATAACTCCTGCGTCGACCACGCTCACGTCTATCACGTTCTCTGTCCCTTCCTCGATCCCTCTCGCGACCATAGTCCTTATCGTCCCTGAGGTGATGACGGTCCCTGTCTCTATCCCTGTCCCTGTCACGTCTTCCACGTTCCCTGTCATAATCACGATCTCTGTCATAATCTCTATCATAATCTCGGTTTCTGTCGTAGTCACGATCCCTGAGGGGAAAAAAGGCATAGAAGCTCAACACAAGAAATAAAAAGAGAACTCCCACAGCCAATAAAGGAAAAGGCATAAATTACACTCTGTTGTAAATAATAAAAAAAAAGAATACTTGAATCCTAAAAGTTTGGCCAGTGAGAAGTAGTATCAGTAACACTACACTGCAGAAAACGTCAAATATTCGAAATAAGATCCTCCAACTCAATTAATAACACAGTAAATAGCCAAACCAATCACATTACCGCCAACTGAAACAATTGGACGGTGGAAATGTATGATCTATCATACTTCTCAACTGCACACTGTCAGTGCAGAGAAACCTGGCAAGATCACAGTTGTTTTTATATAGGAAGCTGCGATAGTCACCAAAAGGCCTAAAATGCCATATCGATTAAAAGCTTGAAGCATGTGAAGTGTGTGCTCTGTGTAATAATTCCAGAGTATTTCTGGGTACTTCAGCAATCAGCTTCCACTCAAACAGCAATCAACATGCAATGACATATGAATAAAATTTCACTTAACCACGAGTCAAAGTCGCGGAAACCTTCAATCCTTAAAGAAAGTACCCAATCGAGTTCCCAAAAAACAGGAGTTTAACAAGCTACAGTTTATCTGAAGGATTTTCTTTCATTAAAATCATATGTAATGATGCAGGTGCTATGGAATGAAAACTTGGTAGGACCCATATCCATGTCATTTCCACTTCACATGAATGACTGGTGAGATAAATGAAGAATCCAAGCCTCAACGCTTAAATAACAAAGAAAAGGTCAACAAAAGATAACAAATGATAAAGATCTACCTGTATCGGTGGCTATCTCGTCTTCTATCCCGATCTCTCTGTCTAGTTGTACTTCCCCCGCGATAGTAGTCCTGCATTATTATAAACCAATATACAAAAGAAGCCTTAAAACAATGGTGTCCATCTAAGCTAAGCACATAAAAGAAACAACCTTTCCATGCTCATCATCCAATCCAGTGGCAAGTGGTTCATCCTCATCCTTATCCTCTTCCTCTTCAAAGTCATCTTCCAACGCACTTCTCCGAGGCTCCAGCTGTTTATTCTGTTCCAATGTCCATCTGATGGCAACAAAAGATACATGGGAACAGTAAATGAACACCCACATAAAGAATGAAGGAGAAATAGAGAATTAGAAGTGCATGTACTGTAAAATAATTTGGAGGCTGCAACAGTCAAGACAGAGATTTAACAGCACTAACACTTACAAAAACAGGAAAATAGCAGGAAAACCACCAGATCAAAATACACAGTTGAGAAATTAGACAATTAAGGAATTTTTTTTTTCTTCCTCCAATTAATTGCAAGGGAACCTTGAACTAACAGCAAAAGTTGTTGCCCTTTGACCAGAAGGTCATTGGTTCAGCCATGAAAACAACATCTAGTTGTAATGGAAGGTAAGGCGGTGTACAATAGACCCTTGTGGTCCGGCCCTTCCCCGTACTTGTGCATAACGGGAGCTTCAGTGTACCAGTCTACCCTTCTTTTTGTTCAACTAATAATATTGTGATATAGATAACGATTTCAGGCAAATATGATTTTCATTAGTGTATTATCTTAAGCACATTGACCCTTCAACCAATACAAGCTTTGCTTAGATCTCCTAGTAATTGTGTTCAATGAACTGGAAACTTTTGGGCTTCAATGGTTTAAACATTCCTCCACATTATTGCTCTACCCTTAAAAGATGTCAACAGAAAGTAGAAAAAAGAAGAGCCAGCATATCATACATTACAACATATAATCAAACAAAAACATAACAGCCGACCTCCCCCTGGAAGAAGAATCTTGTTTGAAGCAAGATAATCCTTCAGTGCACAAGCTTGAGTAGCGGGTCAATTAAACCAACAAGGTACTTACTCTCATAAATAAAGTAGTGTGTTTATTCTCATTCAACTCACACAATCCCAATTAGATATTCAATAAATTAATCATCCAGAGTATATTTCTATGGTCGTCCATTTAGGTGGACATATATTCATACGAGTACCTCTAAATCTACTAAAATAAGATAAAACATGGCAAAAGGCTCAAATATTGAAATAGACAACCAGTACCTCTTCTTGATGCGCGGCAAAGCAATATCACAAGAGTAATCCGTCGTCAGAAGTTCATCAATATACTCATCCACATGTGTCAGTGCATATTCTTAAAAAAACAAAAAGGAATGAAAA
>JBDJHY010000001.1:26558227-26570631 GCA_039654485.1 Withania somnifera | reverse complement strand
ATTATATTTTAAATATGAGTTACTCCGATACTCCTTTTATTTTATTTTACATGACATTCTTTTCTTTTGATCTATTCTAAAAAAAAATACATGTTTCTACATTTTGAAACTCTTCAACTTCAAATTTTTTATTTTACTCTTAGTGACATGTTATTAGCATCATAGAAATATCATGACAAGTATAAGACACTAAACTCTAACGATATTTTGGTATGTGCCAAATGCTTTTTCGTTCTTAAATTTCCTGTCATTCGAGCACCATTGAATAAAATAGAACAGAGGGAGTTCATTTCATGACACTACATATATAATTGTTTCATGTTCTTTTGTTTGTGAATTAATAGAAGAATTGTGACTATTGTAGCTATAATGGGAGATTATTTCATTGCTAAGGACATTGGTTTGGAGAATTTTGTTGGTCCAGAAAAACACCAGGCGATAGCTTTAGAGTGGCGTCTGATAAATCAATCTTTTACAATTGCCATATGGACGGCTACTAAGACACACTATACGTCCACACCTATCGACAATTTTATCGAGATTGTAATATTAGAGGCACCATCAACTTTATTTGCGGCGATGGTGCTGCTTTGTTCGAAAACTGCACTATCGTGGTACGGAAGCCTCTGAAAGAGCAACACTACATTGTCACAACACAAGGAAGGACAGACGCACGCCAGCCAACAGGAATTGTCTTTCAAAAGTGCAGCATTGTGACTGATGAATCTTATAATGCGTTCAAGGGGAAAATCAAGACATATCTTGCTCATCCATAGAAACAGTTTTCAAGAACTGTCATAATGGAATTTTCTATAGATGATCTGATTCAGCCAGAAGAATGGCTGGAATGGAACAAAACGTTGGCTTTGGATATGCTATTCTATACTGAATTCAACAATATAGGATTTGGATCATCCAAAACAAAACGTGTAAATTGGTTAGGTGTTAAGAAACTTCCTATAAATCGTGTTCAACGATTCACAACATCAAAATTCCTCGATGGCGATGCATGGATACCATCTATTGGCATTCCTTATAGCGATGAATTTTACCACCACGACAAGATGCTTCCGTCAAATACTACCCTGTGGATGAAGAAGAATACAAAGACTTGACAAGTGGTAAAGACAAACCTTCTTATAAGTCTCGGCTTTTAGACAGATTTCAGAAATAATATCCATAAAAGCTTCTCACTAAAGATTTCCAAAACAATAACTTAAAAAGATATTATCTTTATATATAAAAACAAATACATGTATACTATATGCTATATGCAAACATACATACATGTATACAAAATCAGAACCTATTGAATTTGTAAAAGCATCAATCATTAATAGAACTATCAGACTCCAACTTGCTTGGGTTGAGACAAAATTGTTATTCTTAATGTTATTGTTTCTATTGCTAGAGTATTAGTAATTTAGTAGGCAATATTACTTAGAAACTTACATTAAACTATATTAGTAATAAGTTATTCCAACAGCGGATGCGGATGCAGCTGCAGCTCCCCCAGTATCTCCTAGAGAATCTTCTGCACATGCTCCAACGACAGAAGCTAAGCAGAAACAATCCCTAGTGGAATCTCTGACCGAATCGCCGTCACAATCCGGCAGCAGATACAGATTAATATTTTGCGGCAATACAAGTACCAACTCCAGCAGAATCTCGGGGAGGAGAAATTTGGCTGAACGCTAGTGGGAACTAGCAGTTGGGGGCCTAATTGGTTTATAAGCTTTTAATTATCAAGAGCTTTAAGAATAATCATGTGGTTCTTCTCATCTTCTTGATTGGGAATTCCCTTCATTATGTGCTTCACCACCCAACCAACAATTTTTGTTACTATTTGGAGATACAAGCCAATTGTTGCTAATCGCCACAACAATAAAAACTGTGTACAGAAAAAAAAAATTCATTCTTTTGAAAAAAATAAAAAATATGCTATTTGTCCCATTTCATATCTGACTTGTAATTATACTCCTTCTTTTGTCTTTTAAATTTTCTCTTTGAAATGCTTTTTTTGTAAATTACTCTTGTAGAGTATATCTAGGAATTTCTATGATAAATGACTGAATATTTCAAATTAAGTGAAAACAAGAAAAAGAAAAAAACTTGGGTTTTCATTTTCCCCAGTCTTGTTGATAATTTTGTTAGCTTAAATTAACTGGTATTTTGCAAGTTGGTTGGTTTTCTCTTAATAGAAATGTCAAAATTTTAAAAGTTTAGAGTTTCACAATCTCTTCTACAATATGGAACTTTTTATGCAAGCGTTGTTGGTATATTATTACAAGTCAGTTAGTACACGAGTTTGAATTTGAAGTTTTTTTAATTCTATTATTTTATTTAATATCCGATATTTATTTTGAGCCTTGACTAATTCAGATTTATATTGAAAAAATCACACACCTATTATAAAATTTAACTAATTTAAATACGTATGAAACAAATCCTACATTCAACATTAAAGCTTAAAGAACTCCTAATCAAACATCTACTACTTTAATCTAGAACTTCTAACTAAAAATAAAGTTGTGGAGATTCCGATAAGGTTTTGCTTCTATAGTAAAGTGATGTTTACTCACACTAACCAAACAAGAGGTTGATGAACTCGCTTGTGCTTTTAGAAAGTCAAACCATTGTATACTCATCATGTATTTTAAATATCAAATTTATTTACTTAATAATTAATTAATTAATATATTTTTTACTGTATTAAATTGATTAACTTTAATAAATTATATTAATTTAATGTAAATATCAAATATGAATAAATTTTTATCCTAAAATTAATTTCATTAATTGGGCTTATGTCATACTTTATAACGATTGCTATTCCAAAAAGAAAAAATCAATGTTTATTTTACAAGCAGAGTTATGTGTATGCATATTAGAGGTTTTCTTAAAAAAAAAAAAATATATACATGTATGTTTAGTTAAAGGCAGATTCTTGAGTTAAACTTTATAATTTATCCTTTAAAAGTTTTAAATATTAAACTTATTATATTTAAAAAACCATAAATTTAGAATTATTAGTTACTGTAGCTTTTTTTAGAAAAATTATACATAAATTTAAACTTCATATAAAAAATAACATGTTCATGTGAACCCGACCTGTAAGACTCTATCCGTCTCTTTGCATACTTATACGTTAGTATAAGTCAAAACAAAAAGACTTACTCATATTTAATATTTTTACCAATCTATAATAATTACCACAATCAGTGGTAAAAATGAGCTAAAGATGCATATTAATTAGTCTTTTTTAAAAAAAAAAATAGAAATTCATCAATACATATTAAAATATATTATACTTGTTTTGATAAAAATTTACACTATATATTAAAAGTGAATTATGCATGTATTATAAATATTTCATAAAATATGTTGAAATGTATTTAATTATTTTAATAAGAAATCTGCATCACTATATATTGAAACATATAATCTACATCATTATGATTGATTTAATAAGAGATCTGCATCATTATTCAGAAAGAAAATATATTACAAGTAGTTTATAATGTATTATGTTTTCTTGGTAGAATTAAAAGTAAATAATAGAGGAGCAAAATATATTACAAGTGTTTAGAATTACTACATCTTTAACAAGCTATCCGTAGAAAACTCTTAGCAGTCAATGTTAACAAGCTAACATATACGTCACAACATTCGGTTCAAAAATTTTATCAAACAATTGGCATGCTTGAAAAAACAGCTGAAATTAAAATTCATGTGATTATCGTCTTAATCTTAACACTCTCGGAAACTCTTAACTGCAAAATCTAAATATTCACATCATAATTTCTTGTTTGATGATACCATATTATCCATTTCAAGATACTCAATAGGCATTTTGGCAAGGAAAATTAAAAAATTTTAGAGTTTGAGTTGGAGTTATTTGATCATATTTTTTAAAACAAGTAAAATTTGTTAGAAAACAATGAAGTTAGGAGTTGAAAAAACTAAAAAAAAAAAAATTTACTTTTTCAAATACTACTTTTCAGAATAAAGTAAAAGAGAAAATTCCGATCAAACGAATATAGGATTTTTATGAAAATGATCATTTTTTTGAAAAATTAACCTCATTGAGAGTACTAGAAGATAGAGGCATAGAGCTGAAGGTAATGCTTGAAGAAAAATCATAATTGAATGGTACTGAAAAGAGAAAAAAAAGGTGATATTTTTGTGACTGTAGCGATATAGAAAGCGAGAGCTTTGCTATATTTTAAAAAAGTTTATATTATTATGAATAATAAATATTATTTAAATATAAAATATCTAGAGATTTTGATCGTATGTTGAACAACCCTATATCCAACTTGTCCTGCTTGCCAAAGCCAAAACTGGAGGTGGAAAAAAAAACAGGGGGGGGATGAAATACCAAGACAACCCTTTGGAAAAGTGTTAAATCCAAAAAGCGTCGCCAAGCAGATATAATTTGTTCCTTCACAAGGAAAAAAAAAAAGAAAAGAAAACCTCTCAACTCATCGGCCGATCTCCATGGCGGCTCCTTCGTCCTCATCGGCATCGGGATCTTCATCGTCTTCTGCCCACCGGAAACGTAACCGTCATCGGCGCAACTGCAAAGACAAAGATAAGGACTCTCTCAAAGTCCGCAAGAAAAGCCGCTCTCGCTCCAAACGTCGTCGTAGCAGTTATTCATCTTCCGACAGCTATTCTTCTTCCTCATCCTCCGAAGATTACAGGTTTATTTATATAATATGGTTAATTTTCTTTCAGGGAGAATGGTTTAGGGATTTGATGATTTTGTTTTAACGAACTTAGGGTTAATTAGTTATGTTAATGCTGGTTAGTTATGAGTTGTTTCAAACGATTGCTTCGAATTAATTTTGTTTATGTTGAAACTAGTTTTTAGGCCTAATAAGTATTTGGGAACTGCAGTATTCTTCACCTAGATCTTTGTCACCTTGTCAATATAAATAGACAGTGAGGTGTTCCCTAGTGCCTTAACCATACTTCTTAAATCACTGTTAATTGCAGAAAGAAGAACCAGACAAGTACTAATAAGTTTGAATCCGGCCAAAAAGTGTTCATTTTGGTAATGTACTGATAGAAAAATAACTTGCATTGCTTGTATTCAATTTAGGAAAGTTGTTTGGTGACGAATTGTAAGCAAGTTGGAGTAAGTTCGCTTGCAATTTGGGGAAGTTTAAACAACAGCTTGCAATAGTGTCATCTTTTTCTCAATCAAGAGGAAGAATTTTTTCAAATTGTAGCTTGCTCTGATGTAGCAATAAACGAATCGTCACTGACCATATTCCATTTACACTCATCTCATGCTCCATGTCAATATTATGCTAATACAAATATAACTTATTAGAAATGTGTAAATTTCTTAGGGGCTGTTTGAGAAGAGGGATTTAAAAGGCTTATCTTTATTAAATTTGAGATGAAACTTGTTTTGTGTTTGGTTGTGGTTATTAGCTAAAATCAGAAAAAACTCTTTACCAAAATCCCGGGTTTTTAGTTGGGATAGCTTTGTTTTGAACCAAATTACCCTAAAGGTTAAAGTGCTGCAAACAAAGATCATATAGGCTAAATGAATTGAAAGTGCTATTTAAAAAACTTTTTAAGTCGTGAATGTTAACTTCCAATCTGTACTTGCAATTAAATGTCGATTCTCAAATGTGTTATTGTGTTAAGACTGTGGAGGGCTCCTTCTTACTATCTTAGTAACTGCATGTAATGCATCTCCAGCTTATGGTAAAATTCAGGTTACCCTAATCGGATGGCATTTTTTCGATGCTTTGTCTATGTGTTTTGCAAATTGCTTATTGATTCTAGCCTGGTGTTAGTGGGAGGTGTCAAGTGTTTCTAAGTGAGATTGCTGCTTTTGTTTTCCTTGTAACCACCTATACAATTTTTTTGCTGACAGTTCTTCAGACAGTGAACGCGAGGCAGTCAACAGTTCAAAAAGACACATACAGAAAGATAGAGCCACAAAGGTGGTTTTTGAGAAGATTTGGTTATTATTTATTTGATACATGTTTTTCTTGAACACTTACATATTACCAGCTTGTTACTTTTTAGAAGAAGGATAAAGAGAGATGGAAAAGTCACAGACAAAAGCGTCATAAGCATAAACTTAAAGAGGTAGGTTCTTGTTCTCATGATCAAGCTGTCTTAATCTATTCTGCTGGACTTCTGTTGCATTTTTTATTCTCCTGTTTTACACAAGTACTCCGAGCTTATAGAACTTTATGCATACGATTTCACATTTAGATTTCAGTTGTTTGGAATAAATGCACTTCGTTAAAGTATGAGATGCTTATGGTATTTTTCCGCCTGTGTATTTTTTACGGCTCTTCGAATTTGGAGCTGTGGTCGATGACATGGTGGCTGGGTGCTTGATGACTTGCCTGGTTTTTGTTACTTGCTTGTGGGTTATGGTGGCAATGTGAGCCTTATGCAGAAGCAGCAGGTGGAAAGTAGTGGACCTGTGCAGCTCTCTAAGGTTTTGTTCTTTCATACTTAACTTTTGGTTCTCCTTTAAAATTGTTCGCCCTTCTTTTCACATGTGTTATCTACCATAGCCAGTTTTGGGGGCGTGACAAGGATGATGGTGTCCGTCGGAGTGCTGTATCTGGGAAAAAGGTCTGCTTATCTTCTTGGATTGTCAGGAAACACTGCCAAACATGGGTGGCAATAAAGCTGTTCTACTTTTATTTCTTATTGTGGAACGTTAGTGGTTATATGTTTTTGATTTGTAGATTCTCTTGAAGCTAGACAAGACAAAGGAGGACAAGGAAGCAGAGAGTAAACGGAATGAATTACTCAAATTTCTGAATGCTAGTTATGATTAATTATTTGAAGCCTCAAAGTTAGCTGAAGTTTCCCCTGTTTGAAGCAAAAGCAACATTTCTTCAAGTATCAATGTTCTCATTGTATGCAGAACTTAGATCATTTTGCCTTTCTTGATGATGGATGCTGGTTGAATGCAGCCTCGAGTTGTAGTTCAATATCATGCTGCTGTCAGTGTGGGAAGTTTAGAGAAGCACCAAGTCATTAAGCTCTCAATCACGTTTTCACTATACCATTGTAATGTTAAATGTTTGAAGTTTTGGGTGATATTGTTGATTTTGGGGGGAGGAAATGAGAACTAATTTACACACTGAATTGGTCTAGTTTCTGGCAATTAATGTCATAGCTCTGTTTCAATATCTATATAATTTGACTAGTATAAACTCATCACCAGTATTTTATCTGATGTTAATAGGTGATCAAAATGTTAAATTTCTGCTGCTAAGTCTGTCGCCTGTTAGGTTGATTGAGAGTGGAAAGTCTGATGATCTTGCTTAGCGAGAAAAGACAGTTTCACGTGAGAGTTTAATTGAATTTCCTCCAAAACCTCCTCGTTTATTTGAGAACTTCCTTGCAATATCACCTCCATGTTTATTTACCATATAGGGTGTGTCATTCCTGTTCTAATTGTTGAATTTCCCTGCAGCATGTCATGTGTTACTCTTTCCACCTCGCTCCCTTTATGGCTGTGCCAAGTTAGATTTGTGTAATCTCCTGTGATGTTTTTAGCTTCATTTGTTCTTCTTGTTTGAAGATAGCTATGAAATAGATCAAGGATTCTGGAGATTTCTGATGTGTGTACACTACCGAATCAAATTTTTTAGAAAAAACTTGTGCTTGGTAAATAGAAGGTAGCTTTGGTGGGCTAGTTATAAACTGGTAAGCCAAAAACTGTAGAATTTGCTATTTTGAAGGAGGAATAGAACAAATTTCTGTTTCTCTCCATTTTCGGACTATCATTTGTCATTAGTCCAGTTTAGAAGGCCTTTAATTTGTTTAGTTAGTTGCGCAATAGGTTAGAGACTTACAGTTAGCTCCGCCTGTTGCTGATAAACATGGCTAAGAAGTGCTAATTTACCAGCCGCTTTATCAGCCTACTCTACATCAATGCAAGACATTTATCCCCTTCTCTTAAATGACTTTTCACTTCCATGGAGGTTCACTTTGCTGCAAAACACAAGTGAGCACCATTGAACAAATTTCAGCAGTGATTTTCGCATGCCCCATTTCAAGCCTACCACTTGCTTCAGCCAAATTACTAATACCTGCTTCCAGTTAATAAAAAATTATTGGAGATTGATAGTTAACAGCTTGGAAAAAATATCGGTATAATCAATCATTATAGCCGTTGAAGGTAATTTATCGCTTTTTTTGTTTAGGGCACTAACTGGTAAATCAAAATATGTAAAAGGTACTTTCCTCTTTTAAACTAAAGGAAGCTTATATCTTTAACTCGTTCTTGTTTTAACCTTGATCTTGCTAAACCTATATACAACATTCAATCAACAGCTTCCTCCTTGATATCTATAGAAGGATTTAAGATTTAAACTTGTACATTTCAAATTATTTATATTATTTTATTTTTTTTTAAAAAGGTGAGAAATTTGAGAGTATTATGCTTGCTTGCTGATGAAGGCCAAAACTAAGATTTGAAGAAGGTTATCTTCTTAAACAAACACATGTATAATAGAGTCCCACCACACATAAAATCCCAAAATTCCACTGCACAACGCTCATCAACCAAATGTTGGCACTACTAGAAATGACGAAAGAAGCTCATTATGATACATACAACTAACCAAAGAAGAAAAATGAAACTTACTAAAATTAGAAAAGACAAACCTTGTAACTCGTTTGCTTTATTGTGTTAGCGACAAATTAAACGTAAGCAGTCTCTCCTGTAACAGCTCCACCTAGTACAAAGACAAATTTCCAGCAAAAATCGGTGTTACGGTTTGCTTATCATGAACTAAGGTAGGCTTTTGCTAAGCTCCTCTTTGTAGTTTCTATTGACAGAGACAATCTGCCAGCAACATCACAATTTTCATTCAAGGTTGTAACAGTAAACAATTTAATGAACTCATTACTTGTTACCTTTTCTTTTGGGCACGGTCACATTCTAAGGTGAACCTGTCCTGATTATTTGGAAAAGCAATTGACTACAATTTCTCCCTTCCAATTTATTTTGACCTCTGCTTTAAAAAAGAGTTTATTTTGACCTCCTGGGCAAAAAAGAAATTGTTTATTTTGACCCTCACTATCTCTATATAAACTCTCACCTTAAAGAATTATATTCCCCTGCAATGCACACACTAATTACTATCTCTTCCTTCATCAAATCTTCATCTGAAAATCAACATGAAGTTCATACTTTTCCTTGCTTTATCCCTCTTCCTCCTAGGAGCTTTTGGTAATCTAACTTTAATTTTTTCTTCCACCCTTTATAGTACTAATAACTTAAGCAGTATTAATTTAGGTTGTAATCATTTATTTTTATTTTTTTATCTTTCAGGTGAGTTGATATGCGAGGAATTAGCGGTGGAAATGTGTACGCTTTCAATTGCGTCCAATGGAAAGCGGTGTGTACTGGAGAGTCGTCCGTCTAGTGAAGGAAAATTGGAAGTCGAATGCCAGACTTCAGAAGTGTTTGCAAGTAATAAAGTGTTGCAGGAGTATATAGAGACAGATGAATGCGTTGGTGCATGTGGGATCGATAGGCAATCTCTTGGGCTGTCTTCAGACGCCTTTCTTGATTCTAAATTCATTGCCAAACTCTGTTCACATCAATGTTACACCAACTGTCCCAACATTATTGATCTTTACTCCAATGTGGCTTCTGCCGAAGGTAATCATTCCCTTTTCGCACACACCCAAAAAGTAGTAACCCTGCTCTCTATTTTTTCTTGCTTGTTTGACCCTCGTTATACCATCAGTGCAAGATCCCCCGACATCACAGATGCTAAGCTGTCCGAGGTGGACGGTTACTCCCACGTGGCATGAACACTTTTGGTGAGGTGGACGCCACGTAGTATGCCACCTCACAACTCTCAATCTATTGTGTGGTATTTTTTATGTTGTTATATAGACAAAGAGGTAAAATTGATCCTTTTCTAGAATTATATTATTAGGTAATTAACCTAAAAGATAACCATAGGTTAATTTACACTAACAACATCCAAAAATTATTTGCAGACTATAATGCTGTCTACAAGAGTTGCTTGAAATTTTTCGGTCTTCAAGAACTCTAGCTTTATTACCTATGTGCTTAGAGAAATGGTTGTACGCACTGCATGCTTGTCAGCTTGGGCCTCCTTTGACTATACATTTTGTAATTTCTTGCTATTAATTTTTATTTGTTCTAGAAAGGAATGATTTATATCACTAGTTATGTTGATTTCATGAAGACGAAATTAACTAGCAGCATTTCAAACGAGTGTTTTAACATACATTTCAAATACTTCCCTCGAATTTGATCAAACTATGTACATTTGTCCGCTTTCTTCAATTTTATTTGATACTCTAGTTTATGTCATACATTAATATCAATCCAAAAGTGTTAAATTTTCTTATCCTAAAAATTGGAAGTGCGCATGTGCAGGAGTACCATTGACCAAAATGTGCTCGGCGCAGAAAATTCGTCCACGCCGTGGCATGTCTCAGTTGATCCTAAGTTCAGGTGCAGGTGCTCCTGTCGTTTATGGCGGTGGTGGTTCAGTTTCTACTGCACCTGCACCTGTCTCTAGTGAGGGCAGTAATCCAGTTTATGAAGCACCTGTTCCTGTCGTTAATGCACCTGCACCTGTCGTTGGCAGTAATCCAGTTTATGAAGCACCTGCAGCTGTCGCTAATGACGGCAATAATCCAGTTTATGAAACACCTGCTCCTGTCGTTAATGCACCTGCACCTGTCTCTAATGACGGCAGCAATCCAGTTTATGCGGCACCTGCACCTGTCTCTAATGACGGTAGCAATCCAGTTTATGAAGCACCTGCACCTGTCTCTAATGACGGCAGTGGTGGTTCAGTTTCTGATGCACCACCTCCGGACGTTAATGACGGCACTAGTGGTCCAGTTTCTGATGAAGCGCCCCCTCCTTCTGAATATTGAGCTGATTATATAATTATTAAGTGCTCCTAATAAATGGGTAGAACATACCCTGGCACACGTACCTTATGGCAGTATGTATATCCATCACAATTATCTCTTTTGATGATTTGATAGATACATTTGTTACTTGTATTATAAAGAGTTAGTACTTGTTTATGTTATATATATATATATATATAGTTAGCTATATATGTAATTCCCCGAGTCTAAACAAAATAAGAAGAAGTTGTAAATTAGTAGAAACAAAATATTACTCCCTTTATAATAGGGCGTAGTTTGAAACTCTGATAGATAATGAACCTCCTCTCTCATCCTTGCAGAATGTAATTGCCAGAATCAACCCCCAGGGTCCCGTTGTTTATCAACAATTTCGCTTTCACATATTAATACCACCTGCTACTTCATTCATCTGATAGCTCATTTGGAATATTGAACAAAATTCTTTGGTTTCTTTCGACTAATCAAAATGATTCAAATTTCCTTTGCATCTAAAAGTATCCCCCAAAACCAAAGTTTACTTAGGGCGGCAATTGTACGGGTTGAGTTAAAGTTGGACGGGTCAAAACGGGTTATGTAACGGGTCATAAATTAATTCGTTCAATTTTTATTAAGTTTTAATTGTTCATGTGTTCTTTTATAAACTTTTAATACTTAATAAAATTATAATTTTTTATTATGATTATATATAACATATAAAATTAAAAAAAAACTGTTTAAAATATTTTAATAAGAACTCTTATGAGTCAATTCGAGTTACATATCAATTTAATTTTTAATGAGTTGAAATGATTAAATTAAAATAAATTAAATTAATAAATATGTGTGTCAATAACCAGCCCAAACCTAAACGGGTTGGGTTGGATTTGACTTTTACCTAAATGAACATTCATTTTGTCACAAGAAATTTAAGAAATACCCAAAAGTAAAAGGCAGCTTAGCTGACAAAAGATTAAGAAATCTACAGTATACACACAATCTAATGCACCATATAATGGATTTTGTTGAGACATGCCTCAACATTGATCTTTTCTTTCAGCAATTTTGTTTGGGTTCCTTAGATTGTTCTTTATTATCATAATTTAGTTGGCCGCCTCCCCGTTTTTGGAGACTAAGAGCCTGTTTGAATTACTTGGTCATATTTTAAGTTTCTAATTCATCATTAATAAAGTCAATTCAATAAAATCTACATTAAAAAATGGGTTAGGGTCAACGTACCTAGGCGAAATTGAGGAAGTATATGATTATAAATAATTAATAAGCTTTAAATGCTGAAAAATATTTTTAAGTATTGAAATTTATTTTATAAATAAATATTTATGTGTTTAAACAAAAAATGTTAAAAATTATTACTATAAGAAATTGAGGTTCTTTTATTAAAATGACTAATGAGTTTAATGAATGTATCTTCGTCTAAGGAGTGCCTCCGTTATCAATGCTTTGTCGTTATCAACTCAACTTTAATATACTTTACTTGA
>JBDJHY010000001.1:26406755-26422633 GCA_039654485.1 Withania somnifera | reverse complement strand
ATGGCTATTTTAAACTTGTGATTTTCATATTTAATATAGTAGTCCTCCGCTTCGGCTACAGACCACGGGGTTGGTTCTCCTACTGGTGGTCTAGTAAGTGCAATCATGATCTGCGAAATCGGGTCGTGATATATTTCCAGATGAGTAGGAGAGGATCATAAAATTTATTAGGGGGTTGAACTTTCCTCTCATTTATGTATTATTCAAGGCCTCCCAACCAGAGTGGGCTATTCTTTAGAGTATGATTGAGGCTACCAGAGGGTTCAAGTAGTTGAGGAGGGAGAAATAGAGATATTAGGGGCAAGAAACCCCACCCAAAAAGGAAGTTTTTTTGTGCCTCATCTGGGGGAAGGGGTTCATTTTATTGTGATAGTCATTTCCATCACCACGGTCCATTTCAGGAGAATTTATAGACTTCTGACAAAAGCCAATTAGTTTCTATCAGTCAAGAGAGGGGTTATGTGGATCACAATAAATATTTACTGGTCAATGTGTCCGTTCAAGTTCTCATGGTTTATTATAATAGCCTATGGTTCCTATATCTTGTTATGATTATGGGGATATGAGTTATTTGATGAAAGTGTGTCCTTGTCATGTACAGGTAGAGGTATAGCTAGAGGCCCAGGATTCACATGCTCCTGCTAAAGCACATGTTCCTCCAGCTAAAGGTAGAGGGGGTGCATAAACAAATCAAGGTACATCATTAGATAGGTATGGGTGCCAGTAGTGGGTCGAGAAGAAATTTTACTAGTGTATGCATTTCTAGGTAAGACTAAGATAGGGTCATATGATGTAGTGATCATAAGTATCATCCCAGTTTTTCATCGACCTTTGATCCAGGATCTATATATTCATATGTGTCTATATATTTTGATGTTGATTTTGATATGCTGTTTGATGTTATGCCTCTTCCCATGTCTACTCTCATGGGTGATTCCTTAATAGTGGATAGAGTGTGTTGATCCCAGCTTATTAACATATTGGGGTATGAGACATGGGTAGACTTTATTTTTCTTGATATGGTTGATTTTGATATTATTCTGGGTATGGATTGGATTTCCTCTTATCATGTTGTCTTAAATTTCCATGCCAAGATCGTTAACTTATATATGTCTGGTGTTCTGCAAGAAGAGTGGAAAGGTATGAGTGGTTTGTATCCTTAGAGGGTTATATCTTTTCTTTAGGATCGACAATTAGTTAAGAAGGAGTGTTTATCTTATTTGTCTTGTGTTAGGGATGTTAGTGTTGATTCCCCTTTCGTAGATCCTGCCTCTATGGTTTGTGAGTCTTTTGATGTATTTTTGACTGATTTCTGGTGTCCCTCTGGATAGGGTCATCGATCTTGGAATTTAATTAGAGTTGGGAACCAAGCCCATTTCTACCCCTTCTTACCGTATGGCTCCAGTTGAGTGAAGGAATTGAAAGATCAATTGCAGGAATTGGTTAGGGCTTTATTCGTCCTAGTTTGTAACATTAAGGTGCACCTATATTGTTTATGAAAAAGAAGAATGATGACATGTGGATGTGCACTAATCATCTACAGTTGAATAAGGTTAATATAAAGAATAAGTACCCTATGCCTCATATTGGTGACCTATTTGATCAGCTTCAGGGTGATGCTGTCTTTTCAAAGATTTATTTGAGGTTTGGATACCAGCAATTGAGGATTACATCCTTGAATATTCCTAAGACGGGCTTTCAGACTATATATGGTTTGTACATATTTTTTGTGATATCTTTTAGTCTTATTAATCCCTGACTGCATTCATAGAGTTTATCAATGATGTGTTTGTTCGTATCTTGATTCCTTCATTATTTTGTTCATTAATGATATCTTAGTGTACTCCAAGACCGAGGCATATCATATTTAATATTTGAGGGTCATGCTTCAGAGATTGTATGATAAGAAGTTGTATGCTAAGTTCTCGAAATGTGAGTTTTGGCTTAATTTTGTAGTGTCCAATGAGGGTATTATGGTTGATCCAACCAAGATTGCAGCTCCGAGAGATTGGGTGAGGCCTACTTCACCGATTGAGATTCGTATTTTAATGGGTTTGGTTGGGTATTATAGATGGTTTATGTAGGGTTTCTCTTTGACCGTGACTCTGCTGTCTCAGAAGAATGTGGTTTTTTAGTGTTCGGGTGAGTGTGAGGAGATCTATTAAAAGCTTAAATCTTTATTGATTTTTTATCCTATTTTAAACTTGTTCGTGGAGGGTAAAGGCTTTACCATTTTTTATGATATTACTAAAGTTGATTTGGGTGGAGTGTTGATGTTAAAAGGGGAGGTTGTGGCATGTGCTTCGAGGAAATTGAAGGTGCATAAGAAAAATTAGCCTGCTCAAGATTTGGAGTTAGTTGCAACCATGTTTGTGCTGAAGTTGTAGAGGCATTATCTTCACGTCTGCATTTAAAGGTGTTCACCGATCATAGGAGTCCTCAGTACATTTTCATCCAGAAGAATATTTATTTGAGGCAGCATCGTTCGTTAGAGTTTCTGAAGGATTATGACATGAGTATCTTGTAAAATCTGATCAAGGCCAATATAGCGGAGGATGCCCTTAGAAGGAAGTCATCGAGTATGTGTAGCTTGGCTTGTTTTTGAGTTGAGTAGCAACCTTTGGCTAGAGAAGTTCAGAGTCCAGATAACAGTTTGGTTAGGTTGTAGATATTCTAAGGATGGTAGAGTTCTTGCTTGTTTGGAGGTCGGTTCCTCTTTGATGGAGAAGATTTGCAAGACTTATTTTGGCAATCCTAGTTTGAGGTCTATTTGTGATAAAGTGTTACAGAGCGAGGCCAAATGGGCAGTTTTAGATCCTAAGGGTGTCTTGTGGGATAGGGGCCAAAGTTGTGTCACTGTGTCCAGTGACTTGATCAAATTTATTTTGGAGGAGGCCTACAGTTTGAAGTACTCTATCCACCCGGAAGCAACGAATATATATCATAATTTGGGTTAGCATTATTGGTGGTATGACATGAAGAAGGATATTGCATATTTTGTTGCTATGTGCTTGAATTTTCAGCATGTAAAGTTTAATAACCAAAAACTGAATATTATATATTAGAGAATGTCCATTCCTCAATGGAAATGGTAGTGCATAACCATTAATTTCATAGTTGGACTACCTAACACTTCAGGTGGTTTGGACTCCATTTGAGTCATTACTGATTGGTTGACCCAGTTTGCTCATTTCATTCCAGTTAAGTGGAATAATGCACAATAGTTAGCTCATATTTATATTCGAAAGATTGTTCGATTGCATAGAGTTCCTATATATATTGTATCTAATTGAGGTACTCAGTTTATTTTGTACTTTTGGAGTACTAAGCAATGTGATATGGGCACTTAGTTAGATTTGAGGACATATTTTCATCACCAAACTGATGGTCACTCTGAGCGCACTATTCAGATGTTAGAGTATATTTTATGGGCCTATATTATTGACTTTAGAGGTTGCTGGGACAAATTCTTTTTGCTTGCCGAGTTTTTCTATAATAATAATTACCATTCAAGTATTGAGATAGCTTTTTTTGAGGCATTGTATACTAGGAGGTGCAGATATCTTATTGGGTGGTTTGAGAATTCTGAGAGTAGACTATAGGGTATAGACTTCTTGTTAAATTCTATGGAGAAATTTAGGTTGATTCAGACTAGGCTGTTTACGGCTCAAAGTAGGAAGAAGAGTTATGATGATAGGAGAGTTTGGGATTTGGAGTTTATGGAGGGTGATCGTTTGTGGTTGAAGGTATCGCCCATAAAAGGCGTTATGCGACTTAGGAAGAAGGGAAAGTCTATCCTCAGATTCATCAGTCCTTTTGAGATTCTTGAGCGGAAGGTTGAAGTGGCTTACAAGTTAGTTTTGCCACCTGAGTTCTATTTATTTGTTCGCTGCTAATCTTAGTTGACCTATCACGGTGGGAAAGATAGGTGTCATCATTATTTGTTTTTGGATCGTGACAAAAACAAACTTTGTTCGTCAATTTTTTAAAACAATAACAAATCTAACAAATCAATGTAACATATTTTATTTTTTAAAAGTTTGTATGAGTTTGGGTCATATCTGAATTAATGAGAGCGTATAAAATGGTCAATATTTTGGGTATGAATGTCTAAAATACTTTTTCCAAGAAAATAGTCATTTTATTTTTAAGATAAGTTCAAATTTGAAACATAAGTTTCATATATGATAAAGTGCAAATGTCAATCATCTATTTGTCAAAAGAACACCAAATCAAACAATCTCATTTAGCATCATTTTAATTAATTTTTTAAAGTATGTATGAGTTTTAGTCATATATGGGTGAGACACGTATTAAAATTAGCTAAAGTTTCAGACATTTGACTTGGAAATTTTTTTCCATGAAAAGAATAATTTCATTTTTTAAATTTCAACACTCAAATCTACTCCGAATAAGTTCAAGCAACAAAAATCACAAATCAATTTATCAAACACCAATAAATTTTAAAAAAAATCATTTGCACTTTTCTAATTTTATCCTTTATGACTATGCTCGGCTATACACCAATGAGACATGTTGTAAAATTGGCTAAAGTTTCAGGTGAGTGCATCTGAAATTTTTTGTCAAGGTTATATGTCAAATTTCAACACTCAAATATACGCCAAATGACCTCAAGTTTAATACATATGTTTAATGTATCATAAAGAATAATTTGCAATATCATTATGTCAAAAATCTGACAAATGCATTTAGCACCCTTTTAAAAAGTCATGTATATTTGAGATCAGTCATACATGACCGAAACATACATCTTATAATTACCTAAAATTTTAAACATATGATTTCGAATATAGAAGCAAAAGAAACGAAAAAGAAGCATGTGACTTTTTCTGAAAAAATTCTAATGTTAAATATTCATGCAAAAAATGTGTGATTGATATTACTTAAATGGGACAACAAAATAGGATACCACATAAACTTTTAAAATAATTCATAAAAGTGCATATAGAAAATTTACATTGCAAAAAAAGTAATCAAAACTTATATTTCAATTTCATAGCCCAAATCTGATTTGGTTCCTCAGTGAAAACTAGCATTTTTCTATTATCTAGAGAGTTGTATTACCTCCTTTAACGCCCAACTTCTATTTCGTTGATTTCAAGCTCTTCAATTTTCCCAACTCCTTGCAAGAACAACATATTAATTATATGAAGCTTTTCTATTTCCCGTGGAGTCTCATCAAAAAGCCCAATGTTCGCAACACCTAACTAAGCTCTTATAAGCTTCCTATTTCGACAGTAATCCATCGAAAAAGATATTTTACTTTAACTTTTTTTCACTTTCTTTTAGCTTTAATGAAAAAGGTTCTTCAATTTGATTTTTCTCGCTTTCTTTTAGCTTTAATATAAAAGAGTAAGAGCTCAATCCATCTTATTTTTTAAGAGCGTTTAGACAACTAGTATATAAATTTATACACTTTCTATAAATTTATATATTATTGTATAATATTGTGTATATATAATTATATAATATTAGACATAATTATACAAAGTTATAAATATGTAAATATACTATTTAAAAAATATAGCTATATTGTATATGTGTATAAAATGAAGAGAAAGAAGAATATCACTGAAAGTAAAAGACTATTATTGTATATATAAATTTATACACTGTTATACAAAAAATAAATTTTATCTTTTTTCTCTAATCCAAGCACCAAATTAATTTTTTTTAAATACCACAAAACTACATAATCGTCTAAAATTTTAGATTTGGACAGCTCAATATATAATCAATCTTTTGTAATCATACTCACTTGAAACAAAGCTTATTTGTGAAAATTTAATTTTTGAAATTTAAAACTTTGAGCTTCAATAATGATCGAACATCTAAAAGAGTGTGCTACAACTATTTCGATCCTTTGCTCCTCATTGCTGTTGAAAACATTGAAGACTTTCTGATACATATGTACACAAAATTTTGGATGTGCACCATTAGATTTTTTTAAACTCAAATCCAATATTTTCTAATTGAAAGAGTGCGCGATAGATGCTGGAGTAAATGAGAGGAAGGACCTAACAATTTTATTTTATTTTTTATATTTGAAGAGCTTACACAATTGACTATGGAGCAAATCAAATGAAAATACAAAAGAAAGCAAGAGAAAGAAATAAATCATCGAAAAAAAGAGAAATGATATAAAATTATTGGTGCAAGTAGATATAATCTTTTGAGCTAAAACAACTAAGTGAAAGTAAATGGGCTTTTCTTTTCTTTCACTTAAATTTTTTTTTTTATTTTTTGAAAACTGTTGATGAAGAAAGAGAAGAAGGATAGAAAAAAGAGGAGAAAGACATTGAAGATGGGTGGAAATTGAGAGAGAGAAAGTATTTTGGTTAAATGGACCAGCAGATGAAAGGTAACTATTAGGTCTAAAAATTATTGGATCGGTTCTTGTAAGAACTCAGAAAGTGATTTATATTTTGCAACATTACTTTATTGGATGCACTTAACAGAAATGAATATCCATGAAAAATCATTTCAATTCTTTTGCTTGGTTCCGTATCAAATTTATAGAATTTATTTTATGTTTTGTTTGCAAGTCATTGAGTTGAGTTTTGAAGGTATTTTTAATCAATAAAATGAATTAATTTAATAAAAAATGAGTAGCAACGATGACGCAGGTAAATTGTGAAACATTTGTGTGAATTCACACATCTTAACCGAAAACTCTAGGCCAGTATCAATTATGATTTTTATGAGCTTATGGTCTGTTTTTTTTTTTTAAATTTTCCTGGAACATCCTAAATTATTGTGACTAATGCAATGGACTCATTGATAACGAAAATGTATATAAAAGATGATCTGGACTGTAGTACTTTAGGTTAGATGTCATATTTGTTTTGGTTGCACATCCCAACAGTAGAAAGCAATCTCACTAGAAGTCTTATATTTGAAATAGATGTCATTGACCCATGTCGATAATTGATTTGTTTTCTTACTAATATATTTTTCCTTCAATTCTTTTAGTGTATTTATTATTATTATTTTTAAATGTATACTTTAAATTTTTTGATAGTTAAATTTAATAAAGAGAAATAAAAAATTATTTAGTTTTATTATAGTCAATAAAGATGTTATTGATAATATTAACAAAAGAATACAAATACCATTGTTTGAAAAGAGAAATAGAAAAAATAGAAGGTTACAAAAGAATGGAGGCTAATAGTAGAATGAGAAGCCTTAAAACCTAAAACAATACAAAGAGCCTATATATAGGCTAGACTAAACTAAATAAGGAAAAGACTATACTACCCTCATAAAGCATAATAACTATTTTAATAGTCACATACTCCCCCTTGTTAGGGACTCAACGTCCTCGCTGAGGTTTGCCTCACCGCATGTAATTTGCCTAGATTCAGGATTGTAGTTTGGTCTGTCTTATCGGGATTTGCCTAAACTCTGATTGAACTCTGCCTACATTGACAAGGATGACACATGAATGGTTCTGATACCAATTGTAACGGCACAGTCCACTAGTGATATTCGCTCTGGACAGACTCACATAACGTTAAAACGCGTTACTAGGGTATAAAGCTTTCTTACTTATATACCCAACATCTCTCTTGTGTTTCGATGATGTGAGACTTCATATCCTAAGTTGCGGTGTCACATGAAGCACGAAGTTTTAAAGTTTGACAATTTTCGCAAATAAGCTCCATTTCAAGTGGATATTGTTGCAAAAGATCGATTACGTATTGAAAAACCTAAATTTGAAATTTTGGGTGATCTAATATAGCTTTTGAGGTATTTTTGAATGAATCTGATGCTTCGATTCAAGAAAAAAGATGAGGTCAATTTTTTGTATAATAGTATATAAATACCTATTATAATTTTCTTATGTTATTGTATATTGAATGTATAATATTGTATCAAGTTTTAACATTTTTGTAAAAAGAAAAAAATGAATTTTATACATTGTTGACGTACAATGTTATATGCTGAGTTGTGTTTTGGCTGAAGATTTGAAATGTAAGTTTTGGGGCATTATTAATTAGTTGTTTGCTTATTTATGAAAATTTACCTTAAATTTGTTATTTTCAAAGATTTCAATTATTTATACTATTTATTGTTTGGAATGTGTGTCAAATTAATAATGAAAAAGTAAAGATAAACGGAGAGAGTAATATTATCTATAATAGCATCTTTCATCATTATTATAATCGTTTTTTTTCTGGAATATCTCTGTATACTGTTCTTACTCAAATATATGCTAGTATTTATTACTTTATAAATAACCAAGAAGCAATTATCAATTATATTCCTGTCAACTGGAATATGAGAAATGAAAAGATGATGTTGGGGTATATTATGTCATTTTCCACATATTTCAACTTGTATTCATTTATCTAATTTTGGCAGGATTTAATATTTTGGATAAAGTTCATCTACGATCAAATATTACGCTAGGTGTATAATATTTTATGGTTATAGCATGATAAAAGAAATAAAAATCATTCAAATGAGATTATTACAGAAAAAGTTAATTGTAAGATAAATATTTATCGTCTCAAGCACTTAAAAACATATTTCTATGTTTTTATTCTCTTTATTTATTCTTTAAATGTTTATGTAAAGTTCGACGAAAATTTAAAATTTTAAAAAGTAATTGTATGTTATATTAGGACTCAATATGGACGCTTAATTGAACCCGAAGAACATTCTGTATATGCTTGTATAGGGCTGTGGCGAGCACAAAAATTTTGCAAATGCTAAAACTTTAATTGAGAAAGTTACTTTAGGAAAGCGGCTGATAATGGCTAATGAGTAAAGGAAACATTTTTGTAAAATAAACTAAAAACTGATTTAATATTCCGTGTATTAGAGCGAGTACCTCTTTATAATATCCTTTGCACAAATATTTGTGATATTATTTTATAATAATCAAGAAACAATTATATTTTTAGGCATAAGGTTAATAAACAATACATTTAAGTATAAGGTCTTTTTGTGTTATGGCATTTTATCTTAAATGAAGTTTCAAAAAGTGATTGTTATGTTAGATTGGACCTAGTATGCACGCTTAATCAGAGATCAGAACCGAAGAATCCTCCCTATAAGTTGCGGGGAAGTGGGTACCTGCAGCCTAGCCTTGGGGCCTCTCGAGCTTTAACCAGAATCATCAAGCTGCGAGCTGTGGCGTGCACAATTATGCCGAGAGTAGAGAATCTGCAATACTAGGCCCATTATCTAACATCCAAACCATGTTACATAGCTTGGCATTTAATGTTAATTCTAATTAAAGTTTAAAACCGTGTTATCCCATCTCAATGTGGGATTAGTCGCTTAACAACTCATGCAAAGTAGAAATTAAGCAGTGCTTCTTCTTTTTTTGTTTTTTCTCTTCAAGTGTGTTTTCACATTGTTGCCTATAAGGATATAACAACGATATTTAGGATGGATTTAATGCTTTGTATCTTTAAGAATGTGGGTCCAAATTAATACAATAACAACACACAAAAGAGTAGTTTCATTACCGGGATCTAGAGAAGATATATATATATATTATGCTCCACATCAAATATATTAATTGGGATGGATCTGTTGCGGAAGGGATAGACCCTCCCCTGCCTGAATTGCGTTGGGCAAAACATTCTTCATAAACACTTGCTGGCTAGCTCTTTGATTTTCAGTTTTGAGTATTTAGAATATAACTTTGGTTTTTTCGTATTATTAAATCACCTAACAGTATAATGATAAGCAGAGAGGAACTAGGATTTATGATGATGGGTGCACTATTGATTTTTGAGTTTGAGATATAAAATTTAGGGACAATAACTTGATGAGCATTATCCTCTATTTACGTGTTTTGGTTCAAAAATGGATTTGATCCCTTGACTTGAAGCAATTAAGACCAACTCTCACCTAGTGCACCACTCAATCTCTTTCAATCACGGGTGCCTTGAAATGACATTAGATATATTTTAAAAATTATAAAAATAACATATTGAGTTTAGTTGGATGATCCCAAGTTCACGTGACCCTTTTTCGACACATATATTTGCCATTGATGATAAGTTGAATTGATTTAGTGTAAATATATGATACAGGCACCTTAAATTTTTTGAATCTAACTCATATTTTCATTCAATGCTAGGTGCTTAAGCGGTGTGATTTGGTAATAATTACATGTATTGATGTACATACAGGTCATATGTGCACAATCCACATAAATACTAGAGAGAAATAACCTATTGAAGATGGTGCAAGCAAATTATTGATGTTTAGAGAACCTTTTTATTCATGGAATTTGCCTACTTTCATAAAGCCAATTGAGCCTTTCAAATATGCTAGTTTTATATGGGCAACGTCCATTTTTGTTTATGTTTTCCTAAACTTGCTAATGTAGTCTAAGGTACATTATGTTGCCTTTCAGATGTATGCCACAAGAATTGTTTTCCTTCAACACCTTATAATGATCTATCTCCCCTTCTTATTGTAGTTTTTCCTTTCCAGGACAAGTTATATGCACACCATATCGCGTGAGAGAGATCACTATGTCTAAAAGTTGGATAAAAATTTAAAGTTTCTATAAGTGGTTGTATGTTAGAATGGATCCAATAATATAGTCTATTGTCTAAACTACTACATTATGATGCCCTTTATGCCTTCAAAGTGGTTGTATGTTAGATTTGACCGAATAGGCAACGCCTCTCGTGAGCGTTATAACACTCCTCAAGTGGTTTTATATTGCTACAAGCTCATGCAGCATTTGAGCCCATTTAACCACTTTAGTGGCCAACTTGGTTGCATAGCTCGGCAAACACCTAATTACAATTTAAATCAGTTTTATCTTTGGATGATGTGGGATTAGAGTAAAACACATAGAGCCAAAGAGAAAGATATATAACAACACATAATGAACTAACCAACTCGTTTTGGGAGATCATAATATTAAGTTAAAATAGGAAATATAAGCATTATACTCTTCAAGCTCAAATAACACCTTATTTTGAAGTATGTTTGTAATGTAATTTTCTATTTCAGTTTGAGAAGAACAAATAAATATAACATAACTAGACCAATTCTTGCTTTTTTTCTCCAGACTTAGAGAGAAATAATTTAGAATTACGCAAAAACAAAAAAGACTGAGCAGCTGCTGATGACGAGGCTGTTTAGGATTTGAAGTTTGTTGTTTGAAGGTAAGTTCTTGTTACGATGTATGACTAATATACTCGAGGAGTACGGTTAGTATATTAGTATTTTGGTAGTTGAGACGGGAAAAAATTGATACAAAAATGAATATCAATTTTAAACATTTTTGTAACTTGTTTTCTATTAAGAAGGGGACCTAATATTTTCTAGAGAATAATTTTTTTTTTGTAATTCTTCACTTTTCGTGCATGATCAAGTAAAAATGACACGCTACAGCAGGTTACTACCACTTTTTTTTTTTAAATAATTAAATATTATTTTTGTTAGATTTTATGTATTCTCCACCTTCCTTGTGTAAAATGCCGAATAAGTTTCTCTCTCAACTTCTTCAATCATTGATTCTTCTTTTTTCTCCTTCTATACAAATACAAAAAATCTTAAATGGAATTCACTTTATTGTATATTCTTCTTTTGGTTCTTAATAATAATACTTTATAAATTTTGTTTTGTTACTTTGAATCAAATCTAACTTTCTTAGATAGGTTTTTCTTTGTGAGGATTAATTGATATTTTATCATAAAAATTAATTGTTTGAAGTGTTCGTATCAAAAAAAGAATAAAGGTATCCATTAATTTCATATCATATGTATGTCATGAATTAAGTGTGTAATAAAAAAGAAAAAACATCAATGAATTGAAACATTAAGAAAATTGAGGGGGAAAATATGAAAAGAGAACTGCATTTCCCACTGCTATCGATGAAGAAAGAAGAATTGTGAACTCGGAAAGAAAAATGAGTCTAAATAAGATTAGTTACAATACAATTAATATTTCTAACTTCCAATTATAAAAATACTAATATTATTATTTAAGAAAATTAAACTTTTACTCTTAAAATTACCAGATGACGTGAAAAAAAATTACACTGTACCCCAAACTTAAACTCTTCATGCTCCTTTGCCCTCTCTTTATTCATTAATTTGCACTGTAATTTTTTTTAAAAAAAATTATGAAATTATAATTTCAAAAAGTGATTGTGTTGTAAAATTTTCATGGATGTCTATTTAAGTAATATTTATTTTTTCTACACAAATATCCAATATTAGATAAGAGTATTAAGCTGACGTCTTTTATGCATTGTTTGGGAAACAGAATAAAAAGTTTAACAAGAGAGTTACTTCAAGACAGTAAATAGTAATCCGGATATGAGAGCGTTTTGAGACTGCGTTTACCGAATGTAGTTAGGCGCAATAAGATTTGCAATTCCTCAAGGTTCAAAACAATGCTGACGGAGAAACAACACAGCAAAAGTCATTATGTTTTGCTCTTCTCGCTAAGACTAGTGATAAATAAGCATTATTCCATTCAGAGTGTAACAAGATCATTAGTGTCTTAACAGGTTCAACGCTTAGTTCCTTGGAACAAGGATGCAGTGGGTGTTTAAACCCATGTAACCAATCTGAACAACGGGTTCCATGACCAAAACTATATTCTAGTTCATCAATAACATAATGTTAAACCATTTACTAATCTGGCCAAAATCTGTGTAACCAAGCACTTGAGACTAAAAATTATAAAAAGAAAAAAAGCAAACACTAGCTTGAGCTTTGCCATTAACATTGTGATGTTATATATAACCCCACGGCACAGAAACAAGAGGACGCCACAGTCCCATAACACAACTCATGGCCATCAGAAAGGGATCACTCATGGCCACAAAACAGTTCGAACCTGCCAAATTGACAAGACTCCAACCATTACAGATCGTTTTCTCAAAACATACATAATTTGGGTTCATTCACAGTTCTCATCAAAACAGCACAAGAAATTCACGACCGGTTCTGGGACGGCATCCTCTCAGACCCATGCCTCGGGCGGAAGCTGCCAGATCGGCTACCCGTATCAGATCCAACACCTGTGTGATGAAATGGCCCCCAAATAGGATCTCTCTCAACCTGACTCAAGGGGAAGGCAGGCAAGTGTTCCCGCTCCCAAGCATGATATCTGTTAGATACTGGATTTTCGGCTTCTTGAAAGTTTCTTCCTGAAGAACCTGAAGGATAAAAGTAGAAGCCACCAGCCTGATCAGATGATAATGCAGCTGGCCCCACTTGAGCCAACCCTCTATGATTGCTGGATCGTTGAGTAGCAGACATAACAGGAGTGCGTCCAGCTGGTGAATTACTTGGTTGCTGAAAATATGCTTGAAGAGCCTGAACACGGTCACGAGCCCGAGCTACACTTCCAGGATCAGGAGGTATGATTGGGGAGGCAACTGAATTTCCACCTCTGGCAGCAGAACTGCAAAGGTGATGCACATCAAAACCCAAATATCAGTACAAAAAAAGACATTCCTCCTCCACCCCCACCCCCCGGCCAAGTAACAGGGGAAACACAGTAAAAGGCAAAACAACATTAACAGAAAAGCTAAGTCTGTTCTGCTCTAGATTTTCCAAAAGGAGCATCGCAACAACTTGATTCAAAGTAATCTCAAAGCAGGAACAAATGGAATTTTAAAATTAAAAAATCAAAAGTCCTTTCTCAATATTTCCTTCAAACTCTATAACCCTTTCTCTTCTTATATTTTAGGCCCGTACTCCAACCCCTCACCCCTGAACCATCCTCCCATCCAAACAGAAAAATGAAAAGGTAAAGGAATGTACGATGCCCTTTTTTGTAAGGTAAAATTACCCATAATTAACAAAATTTGATAATTATTTGATCAGAAACAAATTAATTGCCTGTATTCCGCATACCATACCTGTGACCAACAAGGAATGGAGGGACAAAAGATCCTGGTCTTGCGATATCAGCATTGGTTCTGGCAACTCTACGAGTAACAGAGGGTCCTGAGGACTGATCAGCACTACCAACACGACTGTTTGCCATAGGGAAAGAAGACGAATGATGGTCCCAACTATGATAATGCACATCCATTCCTGGGAAAGCATAAGAAGCTGGCATCTCGCCGGGAACAGATGGACTAGTCCAGTGATTGTTGAAATTAGGACCATCATTGATACTTCCACTCGAATTTGAGGATGATGGGTGAATTCCGACATAGGCAATATATGGGCATGGATGAGCAGCAGATGATACAGCTGTGTGTTCAGAAAATATAGCATGCTGACCAAGAATATCGTGATCTACAAAGTAGTAAGAAAACCCTCTCATTACTGAAGCTTGACAAAAAGATTTACTGCACAGCAGTTCAGAGAGTCAGAAAATCTTACATGCACTAGATGAAAGATCCCCTTCGCTGCAGGCATGTGAATTATATTGGTCAGAGGAATTATGATTAGAAAATAAAAGAAGAGAAGCAAAAGGGAAAACGAAAGGCCTAGACAAGACACCACAAGCAAAATCTACAGCACAGAGAAAGCAAGAGAAGAGGGGAAAAAACCCTTACTCTATCAACAGCAAGAAAGTTGAGGAATACTTCTCATCATAAGCTCATAGCTACTCTTTGTTTTCTTCTGTGTAAATAAAACGAAACTCAAGGGCAGGCACATAATGTTTGCTCACTGATTGGAAAGAAGGCACAGAACAGAGTGTATAAGCATCCGCAGTTGAGCTCTAATGTCACAGGGAATATTAGTATTTATGGTAGTCTATGTGTAGTGTCCATCCCATATAATATAGGAGGAAGCATTAAAGATGCTGATTTGACTTATGAATGACACAAGTAGTAGTGGAAAAAACATTAATGTAGAAATTGAATAAATAAAGGTAGTTTGTTAGAGAGTAATCATCGCATCATTGTTTAAATTTGACTACTTAAATGAATTTTAATTTGGAACCTGCAAGAAGTCGTATAAAATAATATTATTAATAGAATGGTGTTAAACACATCATAAAAATGGTGTGTCATATATATTGGAACAAATTAGAAAGTTAAATAATCAAATGCTTAACGATAAACACAAGTCCATCACATTTTCTAGCAAAAACAATTAATTACTACATGCTCTCCTTTGTAAGTAAAAAGTGAATGTATTCTAAGAGTTGAATCTTATATTAGCCTTAATAGAATAAAATAGGGTAATAACTTGCTCTTGCGTGAACTTTGGTCAAGCTTTAGTTGGCTCACATGTTCAAAACTCGGGGTCCCCGCTCCTCTATCCTGCTCCCATTTTAGAATAAAACTGGGTAATAACATGCTCTCATGTGAACTTGATCAAGTCTAAGTTCGCTCACATGTTCGAAACTTAGAGCATGAACCCGCTCCTCTATCTTGCTACCATTTAAGAATAAAGCGGGGTAATAACTTGCTCTCGCCGTCTAATGTGAACTTGGTCCAGCCTTAGTTGGCTCACATGTTAAAGACTCAGAGAAGTATAAACCTGTTCCTCTATCCTGCTCCCGTTTAAATAAAACGGTCCGTAACAGACGGTTCAAACTGTTGATGTATCCCTTACCCACACATGTCCGACTTTCACCCTTACAAACTGTCCTACATTGTTCCGCGCAGCCAGCCTCTTTTCAAATTAAATATTTTCTTCCATCCAATTTTTTTTCCTCAATCAGCTTATATATACTGCACTAAGGGTGGGCAAAATCATTATTGGGGCGGGACCAGGATTGTCCCAACCGGGATGGTACTGGGACGAGATCACCCGGACGGAACCCCGGTCTCGTCCAGTTGTATGCCGGGACGATTTTTTTTAATTTTTAATTTATTAAATATTTTTATTTTATAATTATTGTACAAATAATTTACAATTTTTTTTTCAATTAATAATTTTGTAACTTGTAAGTTT
>JBDJHY010000001.1:26396261-26406655 GCA_039654485.1 Withania somnifera | reverse complement strand
TTTTTCTATTTGTATCTATAACTTGAATATTATCATTTCATTCAAACATTTTATAGTAGTTTAAAATATATTAAAAATAAAAATAAAAATGTATTCAATTACTATTACCATTTATATGAGTTATAGTCTGTCTAATATCGAAATCTTTTTAAATAAAAAAAAATAAACTCAAAAAAAGGAGGAAATATTGGGGAACGTAGGGTAATAATGCACAGATTAACATGTTTTGTTTGTTTTATTTATTTATTAATGTGCAAAATTAGTAAAAGTTAATGTTTAAAAAATTAGAAAAGTAAATTATATCATTTATACGTGATTTTCAACTTCTTAAAAAGCATTATGTTTTTCAGAAAATATATAATTAGTTTTAACATTTAGATATCTAAATATATTTAATTTTAAATTGATAAATAGTATTTATATTGTATGTTTTAAATGAAGCATAAGTAAAGTTGAATTCTTATAGATGCAACCATGGATTTTGTGGTTGAAATTTTTTTTTTTTTTACTTTTTAATTATGCTATCAATATTTTATAAATAAAAGGTGTGTTAATCCTTTTAAATTCTAATTCAACGAGGACACACTCCCAAAAGTGCACTAATATGTTAAAAGGTTACCATTCATGAATTTTAATTTTTTTATATATACGTATATATTTTTTCAAAAGTTCCTTTAATTAGATGTAGAGAATTCAATATAGTTACTCATTCTTTCTAAAGAATTACAATGCATGTGTTTAACTCAAATTCAAAAATTAATCCTTAATATTTTGATGTAAATTTTTAATATCACCATTTTTAATTTAAAATAAAATATAATTTATTTTAAGTTGTAAAATTTAACATAAAAATGTACTAATTTTTATTATTATACATTTTTTATCTTAATATGATATTATTAATTTTTTGTTATAAATAAATAATGGCAAACTATAGTTACTTTTATATTTGAATTCATCTAACGTATATGATTGGAAGATTGTATAAATCACAAATTATATTGTAAGTTACATTTTAAAGCAAGTGTTGTAACTTACAAATTACATAAAAATGTACTAATTTTGTTTTTAAAAAAATTGTTAAACATTTTCAGCACCGAACCAGGATGGGATGAACGGTAACAAATCAAGATCCCGTCCCGGTCCGGAACCCAGTACATCCTATCCCATCCCATCTCGGTACCTACCGACCGGGACGGTTCGCGGGACGATCCCGTCCCATTGCCCAGCCTTACACTGCACTAGGCCATCCTTTCCAACCAACCCACTTTTAGACACATAGGCCAATCCAAGTAAAGCTTCCACGCACGTCACCCAGCTAATTCCGCAGCTCTATAGAGGGAGTACAAAACACATAAAAAATGAGCTTGTAGCTTGTAGCCTTGTATATAAGCCTTAGGCATGTCCTTTAGGGGAATGTTATGTAGGTTCAATTCAGCTTTAGTCCAGAGAATACAGATTGCAGACAATCCAGGGACAACATTTTATAGCAAGGTTCCAACTACACAGTTAGTAAGAACACCCTCAGTGAGGGAGCAGTTATCACAGTCATACTTAGTAGACTCTGAATATGCTAATTAATAGTTAAAAGACTCGAATCTTTTTCCCCCCTCTTATTTGGGCCTTATCTTTGAATCTTATCTTTGAATCTTATTTGGGCCTTATCTTTGAATCTTTTTCCCCCCTCTTATTTGGGCCTTCTATAGCCTCAGCACAGAAGCTCGAACAACTTAACTTGATGCTAAATTCAAAGAGCTTATTGTATTCCTTATCCCAACTTCGATGAAACTCGCTAGAACCAAACGAGGGGGGAAAAAGAAAATCTGAACTCTTTGCACATCAAAAAGAAAACAACAATCTGAGGGCATATCATACTTCAAGGCCCCTGCCAATGAAATATTTAGACGCTTGAGACTAATTAGTCCCAACAGCAAACCCATCAACATCCAAACTCAAACTAGCAAAATAGCTCAGATCTAGGAACATTTAAATGTTCCTAGAATGGTTTACTTCCACCTCACACAATGTATCAAACTTGACTCAAAACTCAGCCTCAATATGGTATAGAAAGAAATGTGTTCAAAGTCAACTCGAAATTCAGCCTCAATACAGCATAGAAAAAAATGCAAAGCAAAGATCAAAGCTAAACCTTTTTCTTTTTTGATGAAGTAAAAGTATCCACATACATAAACATGGCCAAAATATGGCAGAATGCAAGGGGTGTACCGAAAGGTAAAGAATCAACAAAAAGACATGCTTTTCTACAAAATCCACTCGATCTTATATACAAGAAGGGAGTTTATGGGTGCACTAAAAGGATATAAGGGACCAGAGACTACTCGTATGCTTAACCTACGCATCTCTTAGTGCTTGTGAGGTTAAAAAATCATCCTGCTTCTAACCCCTCAACCCGGGGACACTACCAGTCACCACACAGTAAATCCAAAAAGGGCCAGATTTGTCGTCCTTCCCGTGGGCCTACGCTGGTAATATAAGATGGGGAGAAGCAAAATTTCATTGACATGTCAATACAACATAAAACCAGCATGTCCTCTCTATTTATCTCTCTTGACAGTAAATAAGATGGCACTTGCATAGTGCTGTAGAATTAGAATATGTATTTTCCCTTCAAGTATGTAAGGACCTGATGAACTCTATCGTAGTATCACCCGTATCTCATTTCTATTAACACATCCCTTCCAAGTACAGCTTTTTCACACCAAAATCTACCTCCTCCAACTCTTTTTTAATTTGGGAAATCTACCTACTCCATCAAAAGGTATAACAGAGAGAATTTCAAGTAAATCACTTGAAGCATCGCATTATTCTCTTTCAAGAACAATAAAAGCAGAAGATAAATTGATAATTCGGGCTTAAGAGATGCAATCAATATCCACCCAAAAAGTAAAACAATATGCTCGGACCAAAGAAGCCAAAATAAAAAGAAAAATTCACAGTAAAATCACTCTTACTCAAAAGATGATGGCAGTCGAGTTAATCCACTGAACGGACACCAGTGAACTCCAAATGACTGCAAAATCACATGAAATAAAGCATTCAGAAAGTAAAATTTGCATTTAGCTTGGAGAAAAATTCAATCAACAAAGAAAAGAAAGGCAACAGAAAAGTGAAAATTACATTTAGACACTATTAATGCAACCACAAATGTAGATGAGCCGAACAGGAATTTTCTTTTTAATGATTTCCTTGTTGCAATTGACAGGAGAAATGGAGAATTTTAGTTTGAAATACAGGAGAAACGAAACTTAATACACACCATTTGCAGTAGTCTTTGCTACTAAAAATAATTGACAACTACATTTGAAAACGGAAAGCCCTCACATCAAACTTTAGAGCAGCCAGGGCATATATCAAAGTTGCTATACTTGTAGGCAATCTGCTCTCAAGTGGATGTTCATGTTGAGATATGATCAGTAATTATGATGGACAAATATGGAGCACCTTAGTTGACAAATACTAAAACTTAGAGGGTGTTTGGATTGGCTTTGATAAAGGAGCTTATAAGCTATAAGTCATAAGTTAGAAATCCCAACTTTTCACTTTTTAGTTTTATTTTTATACTTTTTTAGCCTAAAAGTAAGTGCTTAAAAACACAGGGGAAAGTAAGGAATAGTAGATCCCACAAGAACACTTTAATAGGCCGTTCGTATTAATATCTCTACATAAGCCTAAATCGACAAGCTCAGCAAACTGCACAATCATATATCAAAAATATTTTACGCAAGACTCTTTCAATTTCTTGGAATACCAAATTAACATTTCAAAGCTCAAAGAACTTCATCTCTTGTAAACACAAAGGGACTAAAGCAACAATAAAGGTTTGGGTAACCGAATAAGGACATCATGAAAAGGAGATGTGATTAGGCAAATACTCTCCAAAACAGACGAAGCATTAATAAACAAAACCATATTGAAAAGGCAATTGTGAGTCAGATAAGGCATGTCTATCTACTACTACTTCAATATTAGCCTTCAATATTCTCAATAGGAGAACCACATCATTCAAAATCCACAAGAAACTCATTGACATCAACATAAAGGGACGTCCCAGTGTTCCTTGCCAGGGAAAAATTGGAACAGCAACATTCAATGAACCCCACATGAAAACTAGATTCAGAACTTTTTAATATTTTTTTATAGGTTAGATTGACTAAGTTACTGAACAGTAGGTAAGAGATGACTCATATTTACCATTTCAGCGTAGCTCAGATCATATAGGTCTTCATCATGGGCCCAATCATCCATGTTGAAATCAGGTAGGGGACGGCAACCACTTGCATAAAGCCATTGACCCTTCTCAATTTTCCGACAGTTGGGACACTGCATTTGCCCCTTGATGTTAAAGGCGGAACCAATGCAATCTGCATGCCAATTGACAGAATGGGAAGTTATCACCAAGATGAAATACACCCATTTTCTTCCCACTAAGGAATTATAAGAAAGTCACAAACAAATGTTACTACACTCAATAGTCCCCAGCTTCTTCGCCCTAATACATTCAACAACAATAACTGTAGATATCAAAAGGAGAGGTTACTACACGCAATTGTTCCATCCCCCGCCCCCCAAACCCAAAATTGATAAGGGCCAATAATCCTAAACTTCCTAAAGCTCCATCAAGTGATGCTTAATATAAAATGGTTTCTGAAAGGAACTTACTAGAAAGATAATGGCTTCCACCATTAAGCAAACTGTAAAATAATCTCAAATAAGTGAATAGTGAATATAAATAGCAGACATCATATTGCAAATGGAATTGTAGAACATCATAAAAACTACTCCCTCCACTTAAAAAAGAATGACATGTTTTGACTTGGCACAAAGTATTAAAAAATAGACTTTTGAACCTTGTGATTTTAAATAAAAGTTATGTCAAATGTACCAAAATGTCATTTAATCTTGTGGACTTAAATATGCCACGTGCAAAGTTGGAATTAAAGTATTGCCAGAAAGATCATTCTTTTTGACATGGACTAAAAAGAGAAGTAATTCATTTTTTCTGAACCAGAGGGAGTACTAGATATAAGGTTAGTTTTAGAAAATCAGCTGTTTTAGCACAACAATCTCCTAAACAAGAGAGTTTTGGTTTCTCCTTCTACTCTGATTACAATGTTTTTCTGTTTTTAAAAAGGAAAGTGGTGTCAGACAAGTAGAAATTCAAGTTTGTTGGTCACTACATGATCAAAAAGACAACTCAATCTGGACTCCATTAACAAATGCAAACATATCTATGCCAGTAAAGAAGACATTGAACTTGTTTTGTCTACAATGAAGATCAGGGGAACTCAGAAAAAGCTCACACAAAATGTGCTTACTCCCGGAAACAAAGCTCACTTCAGGCTGGACGCCTCATTTAACAAAGGAACGCCTTGCTGTAGGCACAAGAATGCTAACACGTTTCTTATTGCCCGTACACTGTCTTCTAAGTAAAATAAATATAACCACTACAGTAATGACTTATTAAGGAACCATTATGAATAATATGTTAGTAGTCAAGCGGAGACGGCACAGTAATAAGTCACTAAAATTGTATTAGACACTGTTTAAATGTGTGACCGTCTCATTAAGTTGTTAAAGTGAGCACACTTTTATTTAATGGAAAGCATGTCTTTCAGCACATCTGCTCACATGTACCTCACCCATGCTATAGTCCTACCTAATATGGAATGTAAAGTAACGTAACAGATATGGTCCAATGGCAAAAGTTTGGCTTTGCCAGGGAGAAAATCTGGGCCCTACTCCACTATATGTACCCCAGATTCTTCCCACAATAACAGAAAATCAATCCCACAGACCAAGGTTATGCCCAATCTAGCCTCAACATGATCTTCAAGAATCTGGAAGATTAGATGAAAAGATGAAATCTGCCGAATAGCATTATGGATAATTGAGTCAATTACCTCAACAAAAGAGCACGAGAAAGCAATAGTATTAGTACAGGAAATTTGGATAGCTAAACTACTATATGCTTTTCAATTTTTGTTAGTACTGAAGGAAGCATGTTCTATGAACAATATTAAGAGAAGCAGACATAAGTGAGGGTGATGTAATGTCAAAGAGGACAATGAGAAGGAATGGAGTAAAAGAGATCCCATAAGTGGGTTTTGGGGAGGTAGGACGTATGCAAACCTTACCCCTCTGATAGACAAGAAAATTGTGCAAATAATAATTTAATATTAATTTAAAACAGAACAAAGATTGTAGTTTTGTTTATTTTTAGTTTTCAGAAATGACATTGTAAGCCATACAAGACTGCTGTACATTAAGCTTCAAAATCTCATCGGAAAGATCCGTCCACCTCTTTTTCCTTTTACTCCTGGCTTTTCATATTTGATACATTATTCCCGGGTTTTCATCCAATATCTTCGCCATATTCACATAGAAGAATCATAGAACTGGATACATCTCATGCAATCATATCTTCGATACAGCTACTTGACCCCAGATTAAGACTAAAAAACTGGACAGGAGCAATCCCAAACAAAGACGTATGATTGAAGCTCTTTTATTTAGTACGGTTATGTCTAAAGACTGCATCTTTACAATACAGGCATGATAATCAATAGAAACTTCGACTCCTTTCCTTTTTGATTGTCCTTCCCCTTTCTTGCTCCATGTTACTTTCGAAGTCGTAGAAATATTAATCTCCTTGATGTCCCTGAATGTAGAAATACTAAATCTCCTTGATGTCCCTGAATCTTTAATTTTATTAACATAATTTGCTAAAGTCCTTGAACCTGTACTTTTTGATAACCGAACAACCTGTAATTTTCATGACAGCATTCTGCTGTACAAGGAACAAATTGACGATTACTTAGAGCGTTTACCCATTCTTGGAATTTCTTCTACTTAACTAGCTGAAATAGTATTCCTTCAACTTCAACTACTGTGCTGCTCTAAAACATACACAAGTCACCGAGGCAACTGATACATGCTATGTATGTTTTGGTAACTGCTAAAACCAAGTACTAAGTAAAGGGATAATCATCATCCTGCGATGAAGTCCATTTAACTCCATTACCCAGTTGTCACAATTTTAGAATTACATGAGGATGAGTCCTTTCGATTGTGTTCTAAATTAGCACAAAACCTGCTCGACCCCCAAATTTAAGTTACAGATTGCAGTAAATTAACTAACAATTCTTCATAAAATAGAACTTCTTGCAGGAGAAAAAAAGTATACAAGTCCACAACTTTAGCAATGATCAGATCTCAGACAGTCCATAGCTAAATTTAACTACCAACAGGTTTTTTGCTTGCTTACAAAACAAAGAAGTACCAATTACGTTTAATAAATTTTAAAAATTGACAAAACAAACTAACCGAGATGAAACTGATGGCCACATTGGAGCTTAGCCCAGGATCTATCCCCATTGTCGGCAACAGCTTCAAGACAAATCGAACACGAAACCGCCGATGCCTTATCTTCTCCACCACCACCATCAACATCTCCGTCGCCATCTTCCGTAAGATCCACATCGTTCAATCCCATTATTTACTAGCAAAACAACCTACAACTTGGTTCACTCTTACCTCAATAATTTAGAAAAAAGAAAAAGAAAAACTATTACTGTGAAAGATTATTATTATGAAAAAAAAAAAAAAGAAGAAGAGAATCCGATTGCGAAGGCTGAGCAAAGGGGTGTGGGTGAGATGAAAGAGAATTTTGTATTTGAGGCGTTAGGGAAGCGGTTTGGGGATAGGTGGGGAAAGAACATGGATGAGGCTGTACAAAAACTGTGAACCTCTTTTCCTTCTGTTTTCCTCTCTCCTCACCGCCTGTTTAACGGAGACCATTTTATTATTTTCTTTTTTATTTTCTTATTAGTACTACCAAATTACCTTTGACGGTTTTCAAGTGTGCTTTTCGGTCAAAAATATTTTCAAATGTATTGAAAATAATTTAAATTTATTTTTCTTTTAGTTAATTTCATCTATTCTTGATATTGGTTTTTGGTTTAAAATATTTATTTTTTAATACAATAATGATCATATATATGACATTTTAATTAAATAAATATTATTAATTTATTGATTCACGCAAATATTAAATTTAATTAATAAATAAATAAACTTATTAAATTTATTTGTTCGGTGATGGGGTTGAATTTTTAAAAATTTATTAGTGTTATATGATAAAACGTTGAGTTGAACCTAGAATTGAAATTTATTTGCATAGATTGAACAAAAAGTAATAACTTCAAACAATGTAAACATTACTATCTTTTAGATCAATCCAGTTGTAAAACCTAATATCAAAAGAAAAATGAATACGGATAAATTCAAAATTTGTGATTTTATTTAACTTTCTTTATTTCCTCATAATGCTGAAAAATTATTACAACAATATATTTAGTACCCCCAACGTAAAATTTACACAAACATGACTTCTAGCTCTAATTCTTTAGATGTGTTTATGATTGGGGTCATGCACATTAATAAATTAGTGTTGTTTGTTTAACAAAAATCCTACATATATCATTTCATACATCATTAAAAATAGAATATCTGTAAATAAAAATAATATTAAAAAGAATCTAATAGATGAACGGAGGGGCATTTTAACTTTAAGAAGTGAATTTTGTTTTATGTTATTAACTTTGATCAATTCAAATGTAATTTTTTTTTTTTTATCATTTTTGCATACACTTCAACCAAAATATATTTAATAGCTTTAACCATAAAAATCTTCGTCTAAATGATTGGATTAATTAACACATTACAAAAAAAATCAATTCGTACAATCGAAGAAATAATTAACAAAAAAAATTAGAAGCTAACGAATGTTTAAAAAATTATATATTTGAATTCCTAAACATTGTGATTTAAAGTGTTGTTTCGTGACATAAGTGATTTAAGAGTAAAATCGCTAAAGTGTGTATTTTCAATGACGAGGCTAATATTTCCATCCATTATGTTCATATTTTTTAAGATAAAAAATAAGTAAGGAGAAAAAAAATAGTGTACAACAATAATAATATACTTAATATAATTATTATAGTCTAAAGAGATTAAAGTGCATGTAAGCCTAATCGTGAGAAATATAAAAATGCATCGTAGAAGTAAAATATGAAACAATAAAAAAAAGTATGTTGGCTGAAGCAATTTTTTTTAAAAAAAAAAAATTGCGTTATAACAACTATGTTATTTGAAAACTAATTTGAGCTAGAAAGTTCCATGGTTAAGCTAGAAACTACTGTTTAAGTGAAGAATATTGGCCCATCAATGATTTTCTCCATATTAAGCATGATTATTATACATGTTTATACATATAATCACTATTTTGTATATTTAACTTTGGGTTTTGGAGGAAAGAATAAATAATTCAATTCCAAGAAAGAAAAATGAAGCAAGGAATTTTTGAATTTGTATCCATTGTTTCTAAATAATATTAATTAATTTTAAATTAAATGATCACGAATTATCTCATTTTGTTCAAAACAAAAAAAAAATTGCACAAAAACAATCTCAATAATTAGTTAAACAACTAAATTAAAGGGTAAGAAGAATTTAAATTAATCTTTTCACATTACAATGCATTTTGTGTTGAAGAAAATATACAGTAGTGGCTTATTGAAATTTAATGTATTAAAAAGACAGCTGTTGATAATTTAAAAGTAAGATAGATAACGAGAAGTGAATATTAAGAAACGTATTTTTTGCTTCTTCTTTTTAAGAAATAAGAATTTTTGATAAAATTATATTTTTTAATATAATTTTCACTTAAAAAAAAAATCATTCTATCTTTCGCACGAAAGTCTGTCTGTCTTCATTAATTTAAATAACAAAGTTAAATGAGCAATTTTTACTTATATGAGAAAAAAAAATAACGTATAAATCATTAGCTCAAACTTACTACTTTAAGATATATTTGTACACACAAAATTATTAAATTATTTATCTTTTATATATCAATGATATTCAACATTTGGTATGCCTAAAAATATTATATTTAATTTGCATATGTTGAGATTTTTACTATGAATAATGTTAATATAACCACTCTTGGTTGGTTTTAGTTTCAGCCCTATACGCGAGGCCCCCAAATCAATGCCATTGAAAATTTTGTTTTTATTTTATCATTAATGATTATTACTTATTATAATTTATAGTTCTATATATAAAACATTAATAGTTTAATATAATTAATAAAACTATTTATTTATTACAACACAGAACATTGATTCTTGTTGTCAAAAACCTCATTGATAGATAATGAAATTCAAATAGCTTAATTTAAACTATAAAAATATAAAAATAAGATTTTACTGCTTTTAACTAAAACTTAAACTTTTTATAATATTTATCATTTTCCAAATATCATGACTATCCAAAAATACAATGAACTTTTTTAAATATAATTGTAACTTTAT
>JBDJHY010000001.1:26238055-26248897 GCA_039654485.1 Withania somnifera | reverse complement strand
AAAATTAAGACTTGTAGTAGGGTTTATTCAAGGTAACAATAGAAGAATTAGGCTTAAAGAATTTAAAATAAAATGTGAACATTTTAAGTTGGAACCTAGATTAATGCCCGAAGAAATAAAAATTAGGTGGAATTCAACATATTTATTTTTAAAAACTTGCTACAAATATAGGAACTCCATTACTGCTACGTTTAACCAGTTTTATCAGTCGCTTGAACATATGTTACAAACCATGGATTGGAACCTAATTAAGGAAGTAGAGGTGTTTTTTAGAGGTATTTTTACAATGCTACGAACGTATTTTCATCTCAATATTATCCCACTGTTTGTTTTATTCTAGCTTATATTGCTGAAATATCTATATTACTTTCAAAATATAAGAATAAACCCGATTTCGAAAATGTTATAGGTCAATGCTTGAAAAATTTTAAAATATTTTTCCAATCCAACCTATTTACTTAATTGGTGATTTGCTAAATCATTTTATAAAGCAAGCAACAATGAGTGAATTGGTTATAATGATTTATGCAAATTTAGAAATTTACGGAGAACCAACTTTATATGACACTATGAGTAACGTGACTCGAAATTTGAAATCTTTATATGAACACTACGCAACTATAGTTGATAATGCTACACCTTTTAATCAACCTTCTATTTTTACAAAGTCATCATCATCTTTCAAAAGGCCGGCACATGCTATGCCGAATTTTACTAATACAAGAGTTTTTAGAAGAATACCGGCTACCTCACAAAGAGGAGTCAGTAATGAACTAAATCTTTATTTGTTGCAGGCCCCCGAGGAAATTGGCGTGGATTTCAACCCGTTGGAATGGTGGAAGGAGAAGCAAGCAAGTTTTTCAGTTTTATCAACACATGCAAGGGACGTTATGAATATTCCGATGTCAACAGTTGCACCGGAAAACGCATCCCAAATGATATCATTTCAAGATTAAATTTAGAATTTTGAATGATTCAATAAATTTTATAATTTATAAATATTATTAATTCAAATAAAGCATGAATCAAATTAAATATTATCTCAAATTAGTTTAATTTAATACCAGGAATGATAGTAATGACTCTCTTACCTGCCTCGTTTTAGCATTTGTTTACAAAGTGAAAATACATAAATTAATTTATTTTCTTCTTTAATGTTAAGGTATGTGACTATTGCTAATACTTAGTACCATACTTACTACTTTTGGATTATTATTATTATTTTAATTATAACTTATTAATTAGCAATATTATTTCAGCTATTTTTATTTCTTATATTTTATCATTTGAAGCTAGTACATTTGTTAGACCCAAAATATATCAAAAAACTTAAAAACTTTTTGAATTCCTCACTAGTTCCTCCATCACAACTACACAAGAAGAAAAAGATAATCATCATAGAGAAATTTATGAATTATTTGGAAATGAAAGCTTGAGGAGGAAAAGCGGGATTAGATCTGGTCGAATTGAAAGTAGTTGGCATGGCAGATGTGCCATTGTTGTTGCTGTGAGTTAGGAAATGGATTTTATTTCTTGAAGAAATTTTGGAGGTGGCTTTCAAGAGATGACCTTAAGATTCATCTCTTAGAATATGGGCAAATGATAAAGGGTTGTTGGTACTGTGTGAAATTGGTTGATTCAATTTTAGCACAAGTTTTTTGTTTTCTCAATTTATTGTAGTTATGCCTAGTATTTTTTGGATAATGGTTCTTAAAAAATATTTTTAAAAAATAATAGAAACTCTATAATTTCACTTTCTCAGCTTAATTAATCCGAACCCACAAAGTTACAAGCAAGTAAAAGTTTTAAACCTCGATTTTACCGATCCAATTTAATTGAAGAAATAATATGTTGGTTTTTGACAAAAAAACATTTCAAATATACTTTAAACACACACTTTAAAAGCTTTTACTACTTTTATAGAAACATGTTATATACTTATCTGATAAGGTGAATTAAATTATTATCTTCTAAGTATAAATAAAAAAAATAATCTAAAATATATTCCACATATACACGTTTTCTTTATTATTTGTCGAGTAATTTCTTCAGAGAAATTGTGTCTAACAGAATTTAAAGTGTAATTCAAATCTTCCAAAAAACATCAAAGTCTTAAGTTGAGGTGAAAGTCGTGAAACCAACTATTTTTTTCCCCATTCCTACAAACGCATGTTAATAAATATATTTTCTAGCTACCTTTTTTGTCTACATCCTACATTAGCAAAAGTTCATGGAAAAGAAAAAGAACAAAGGTTAGGTTAAAGCAAAGCTTTTCACGAAGGACTCTCCCTAAATTTAATTTTACTTTTTTTTTAAACTTGTCATGTTCTTCCAATTGTATGTTTAGATGAAATTTAGCACTAATTTTAAAACTTTGTTACTATTTAATATATATGTTGGGTCAAAGATGAAAGTATAAGTGTGCTTACATGGCTTCTTCCAAAATAAACAAAAATGTTGTGCTTGGTCGACATTTCTTTCAAAATTATTTTTTCATCTTCAAGGTTCATTTTTGGTGAAAGGCAACTCCAATGTTTTTTCTTTTAAAATTTTTTTTTTGCCTCATGTTTGGTATTTACGTTGAAATCTAACTAAATTTAAATTTATATCGAAAAGTTTCACGTTAAGGAATAAAACACTCTTTAACAAAAATAATTTCGTACCTATGAGGACTAAGAACTCGAGACTTTTACTAAAAATAAAAGAATACTTACCACTCTACAACAATCTTTGTTAATTTCAATTTGCTTTTGTTTATGCTTCCAACAGGATTTATCATTTAATTAAAAAAAGATATATATATATATATGTATATACAAAACTTCAGAACAATCCACAAAGTTAAGCTTCAAAAGAGAATGATAGATATTGGTTCATTCACTTATATGTAAATTTTTATTTCTGTTCTGGCAATTTATGACTTAAGTATAACTAATGTTGAATTAATTAAAATTTGAGTTATAAATATTATCGTTACAATTTTTTGAAATTTATATAAGCAAAATTAAGCTCTTGAAAAAGCAAGAAATATCCACCAGAAAATGGTACGTACGAATTAAACTTTAAATAAAGATTCTCCAAAAAAAAATTCTCCCATTTTCTTAAATTGATTCTTTCCGTCCCTTTATTCTATTTCTTAACAGGTAGGTTAATCAATAAAGTAGTACTTTTTTCGTTGAGTTCTTTTTCGTACGTCCCTCAAAATAAAATTAGAAAGCATGTTTGATTACTTTATTTTTATATTTTAAAATATAGTTTATATATATATATTATTTATGTCTTGTAGATGAGAATGTTTATAGTCTTAAAATATAATTGTTATTAAAACTAAAATGAAAATTAATTAATTATATTAAACTCTTAAAATAATAAGTATTTGTGAAAGACTTTATTTAAAAAAAGGGCAAATATAGCTCTTAACTCTGCAAATTTAGAACAGTAATATCTCTCGCTTCTCCATATATATATACTCTTACTGCTAAATAATATAAAAACAGGAAATATATTATTTTTTCTATTTTAAATATATATAATTAATATATATTTATATATTTTAAATATATATAAGTACATATGCACAACTTTTAAACAGGAAATATATTATTTTTTCTATTTTAAATAAAAAGAATAACAGATTATTTGATAGAAGGTAGAATAATTAATTTATACATAATTAATATATAAATAATTATTTTTATATAATTAATATATATTAAATATATATATATATATATATATATTATTAATAAAAAATATAACTCTAATTTGCGACCAAAAAAGTTAAGCGTTTTGAGACGGATGGAGCAAAGGTATTTGCATAAAAAAAGGAAACAAAATGATTCAAGGCAACTTACATAAAATACACATATAAATTATAATAATTATATATCTTTTACATATTATATAATAATTTAATTTTTTTTCGCTGATATACTAATTAATAATTACTTTACATAAAATATTTTGCATTAAGTTATATATATATTTTATATAAAGTAATAAATTTATTTATAAATATTAATTTTTACTGATACATTTATAAATATTTTGTGGCTCTAATTTAAAATTTTAATTTTTTTATATAATATTAGTTAATAGTAAAGTATAGAGTGAAATTTTGAATAATTTTTGTGTGCAACTTACATGATGTGGGCATTAACAAGGTTAAAAAGCGGTCTCTAAACTGACAGTATAAAATTCACATAGCTTCGCGCTTCCTTGACTTACTTTCCCCTTTTCCTCTCGCTTTTAAAAGCCACCAGTCTCTCCTTTAACTCACAAATCTTTCCATTCCTTTTCTTCTTCACCTAGTGAAGTAATGGCAGCTCAAGAGGATCCCCCTCAACCCCTCAACTACAAGGTTTCTCTTCTCTTCTTAACTACTTGTTCTTTTCCCTCAAATCCCTATTTCTTTTACTTACTAAACAAACAAGAAAAGTTCTTTCTGTTTTATTACTCAAGCTCTAACAAGCAAGATAGGGTACTAACATTTTGTTCTCTATTATTTCTACAGATATGGGTCTTGAAAGTTTCCATTCACTGCGAAGGCTGCAAAAGGAAAGTCAAGAAAATTCTCCAACAAGTCCCTGGTATACTATATATGCATATCTCTTTCTTTGCTTTACTTCTTCTTCCACGGAAAAAATACTTGGTCACGGTTTTGTGCTTCTTCACAGTCAAGTTAATTTATTTTTCAAGTTAAATCGTCCAACAACTGCTTCAAATACAGTATATCAGGAAGTACTGCTTGTGGAACCTCAAATTGTAATTTTTTTTATGAACATGAGACAAAAAATAATCTTAAAATGCTTGTCAAATTCATAACGTTTGACCTAAAATGAAAATTGTGACATTTTAAAAACATCATAAGATGCTATTTGTTAATTTGTGTAAAGAAGAAAACAACTTTGAAAGTTTTTTATATTGTTGAGTCTCGAAATTCCTTTTTCAGGAGTGTATGCCATTGATATTGATCTGAAACAACAAAAAGCAACAGTAACTGGCAACGTTGAAGCAGAAGCTCTCCTCAGGAAACTACACAAATCCGGTAAACACGCCGAACTAGTACCACAGCCGTCTGATCACAAGGAGAAAAAGCCTGCTAAATCCAAGAACAAAGAAAAAGAAATGGACTCTCTAAACAGAAAAGAAGCATCATCATCAACTAGCCAGCCTGTTTCCAGTATCGACAAAGATGTCAAATCAGCTGCAAAATTTGTAATACCTAAGGAACCTTCTCTAAAAATTCAACATGCCAAAGACGAAGTACCCAAAAGCAGTGACAAAACCAGCGCCGGTTCAGCCAAACCAAAGGAAGAAACCGGCACCACCTCTGTGGATGAACCAGCGGTGGCTAAAGAGAGCAGCGATCAAACAGTAAAGGAGTCGAAATCTGAAGGGAAAAAACTGGAAACCGACTCAGATGGTAAACAACAAATTCCGGCGGCGGCGGCAGAGAAAAAAGATACTGATGGGGATCATAATGCTTCTGCTAGTGGCCAAAAAAACGGTGGTGGTCCAGTTGGTCAAGCCAGTGGCATTACTGGTAAAAAGAAGAAAAAGAAAGGAAAAGACAGTAACAACACAGAAGGCACACCATCATCAATAGTTACTCCGGCAGGTGCAGAGTTCGAATATAATAACACGGACCCACAAATTTCTGCTCCAACCAATGATATCCATCCACGTCAACCTGCTTATTACCCACAGCAGGTCCCACAATTCTATGCCCAATCACCAGCATACGTCGTTAGCTACAATACGGCTCAACCTACGAGTAGCTATACGGCGTCGTACTATGCTCCGGCACCTCCAACTTCATATGCGTATACGTATTCCGGTCCTGTCGTAGAACCTCCACCGTCCGACGTGGATATGTATCCACGCCAGTCGTTGGATTCATTTGAAATGTTTAGTGACGAAAATCCTAATGGTTGTTTTATTATGTAAAATGAAATTACAAAATTATATGTATTACAGTACAAGTATAATTAAGAGGGGTTTGTTTTGGGGTTTTATGTAGATATAAGTATAATTTAGAAAACGCCAAGTGTTAGTGTTGAGGGGGGTTTAATCTATTAGTGGGTTGTTGCTTCTTTTGTTGAATGTTTGTAGCTTTATTTAGTAGACATTTTCGTTTTTTAGTCTTAAAGTAGCTTAGCCTTGTAATGCTTAGTTGTATTTTGGCCCTTTTTGCCTCAATTCATCTCCTTTTTCCCCCCTCTAATTATGTGTAAATAGACCTGCAAATTTGTTTTGCTTAGTTCAAATATTCAAAGATTAATCATGAGCGAACAACAACACCTGGATGTATAAAAGAACTTGTCACTATGAAAGGAAAATTAAAAATTGGGAGCAGTCAATATAAATTTGAAATTGCAAGAGGAAAATATAAAATTATCAAATTTGATTTTATCCCAATTTTATATTAGTGAGTGAGTATGTCCACAATAAATAGGACGTTTCATGTGAGAGCCGGAATCTATGTTTCATGTGAAGAACATGAGAAAATATTATTGCAACAAATTCATGGGAGTCGTTCGGTGCACAAATTCAATATTTGCAATATCCCATTGAACATTATGTTATAATACTATAAATTACTTAAAAACTAAAATATTGTTTTATTTCTTTAAGTATTTTCAAATAAAGTTCGTTATAGGAGAGATTCTTTTAGGAATAAGATTTATTTGGTATCTGCATATTCATTTTCTTTTCTTTTCTTTTCAAAGATGAGGTATGTTTGCAAATAAAAAAAAGTAAAAGCGAATTTTTATTTTCTAGATAGATCCACTTACGTACCCTCCTATATCTATATACAATAATACAAACAATGGTTTATCAAAAGTAAGAAAGAAAATGAGTTATTTCATAAATAATTAAAGTGATATTTGCTCCTATTTATTTATTTATTTATCACACCACATATACAATAGAATGGAAGCTATTTAATACCTGAAAGATTCATTTTAAAGCGTAACAAAAAACTTTAAATTATATAAATATTAAAGATCAAGGGAGAAAATAAATAGTAGTAGGCGAAGAGGTCCTTGTTTTTGGTGTCAATTTAGGATAGGGAAGAGACAGCTTTCATGAAAAGTCACAAAAAACTAGTTGAGGTTTCGATGGTTTCTTTTGTCTTTTGTCATTGTTGCTTAACCTAATTATGACACTAAACACTTTATTCTTCCTTTTCTTTTTTTATACTCCACCTCGTAGATTTTTTTTTTTGGATCTCATTTTATGAAAGTAAAATTTAATTTATTTGTATTGAAGTAGATAAATAAAAATTTATGTATATAAATTAAGTACACATTAATGAATTGTAATTCATATGATAAATATTTAACAAATTAATAATGATGCAGCTATCATAATGACTACAAACACAATCGTTATTACTTTTTCATCATGATTATTTTTCAATATTTACTAGTTAAAACATCAGTTAATATGAATAAAGTATCATATTAATAATTTTTTTAAGGATATGCAAAGGTCAAATCAAATAATCAAAAGTAAATGAAGGGAGTACATAAAGTAATATTAGTTAAATTGAGATTTTTCAAAATTTAACTAATAAGTTTATTTAGTAAGTAAATTCAAAATAAACATTTTCTCTTTCAAAAGAAATATAATTTAAAAAATTATTATCTTTAAAGCAAAGTAAAATATATTAAATTAATTTGTAATATTACTATTTAGAATAAATTAATAAGAAATTAGGACAAATAACATGTGACTAAGTAATTGTTAGAATCTTTTTTCTTTCAATGCAATAGCTCAAAAGAGAGTTTTTATTGGCTCAAACATCACATTTTCCATGACGTTCTTGGAATTGCCTACCCTACTCATGCTTGGAGATCAATGAACCTTTAGTGCACTCTAAAGTAACTAAAGGTTTATCAAGTTGGTAGTAATAGAGAATATTATTAGTTTGGGCTTTTTTTTATTTGAAAATTTAGTGTGATTATTAAAAAATATAAATATAATAATTATGATAATGTGTTTATTTGTAATCACCGTAATTAGTGTCAGATTTGATTGAAACAAGTATATTTTGGTTACATAATTTTTTTCAAATGGACATGTAGGTAAATTTAATATGTAATGTATGGTGAATTTAAGGAAAAATGGTCAAATATATCTTTCTATTTTGAAAATTTTATTAATTATGTCATTCGTTATATTTTTTAGCTAAATATATTTTTTCTGTCATAATTTATCGCTAAATATATCTCTGTTGTCACTAAAATTAATAAAAATATTTTTTTTAATACTTCTCGACAATGACAAGGTACGAATTTACATCACATGATATTTGGGTGATGTGGATGCCACACAAATATAGAGGTACGAGAGGCGTGAACAAGAGAGACAGTTTTAAGCGGGATGCATTCGTCAAATACAATTTATATGAAGACAAAATTTACGAAAATTTTACCAAAATTTTCCAAAAAATTCTCTTGGTTTGGTGTATGACCCATAGATATGGCTTTGTAATATGTGAAAACAAGTTAGTAATATTCCAATGTAGATAGGGCGAGAAAAAAAAGGATAAAATATATAAGCAAATATCCATATCATATTTATATTTTACCCCACTGCTTATAAAATATTACGAAATATGCAACTTATTTTTAGTTTTGATACATATGGAGGTTCATGATACATACTTGAGCGCGATACATAGCTTTGATACATGTATTTGAATGATTTAACATGTATCTGCATGATTCACATGTCTAATCATGTACCTGAATAATTTAACATAGCTATGTATGGTTACTTGAATTATGTGTCATATCCAGGTTACGTATCGCGATCCTCCGTATGTGTCTAGAGAGTTTCTTGAGTTATGTATAACGCCCAAATTATCTATTGCGACCCTCTATGTGTATTGAATATAAAAAAAGACGTGTGACACAAATTTTGCAAACTAATAATATGAGTACTAATACACTATAACAATTATCTCCAGGGCAATTTTGATGAATCTACTGCCTAGGTAATTTATACGTAAAATAGTAATGTAGACACATAAATTTTACAGGATTAAATTCATACAAAATTTGAATTAAATTTATGTTTATTTTGAGTTGAATAATTAATTTGGACTTTACAAATTTATAAGTCCATTCTATTAAACTCAAGTCCAATGTTGTCATGCCTGGTGTCACCACCTAGGCATAACCGGAATTCATAGTCACTAAGTTGGTCTAGCAGCCTCGAACGAAGAACATGGACCATGCATAACGCTACTCACATCGTTCGGTGGAAGCAATAACAAATTAATAAGCGGTAATGGACCTCACATCAGTCAATATATAAGTAAATCAATATATACAAACTCAATTTTCAACTCTAACTAAACATCTGTCTGAAAGCCACTATAAACTAGATGTTGACTGATAGGACAATATCCCTAGCTAGCCTAAAAATAATAAAATAAAGAACATTTCTGTTAGTCTGACTCTACTAAAAATAATCGAATAAAAAAACTCTATCAACTTGGCCTTGATACAATGAGGACTCACCAATCTTCTAATCTCTACGAGTACAAATTCAATCAACCACGGGTTCTGGAAGGCTATAATGATCTGCAGGGGTTTATAGTAATATGGAAAGTATGGGTCGGCACATGAAATGTACTGAGTATGTGAGCAGATGCAAAAGACTACAACAATAAATAACTCGTGTCTATACAATACATGAACAGTTATAATATGCTCAACTTTTTTACCCTACTTCAATAAAGCAGTAAATATACATTTTAAATAGTATCACTTTAAAAGCTTTGACTTTCAAGGATATAAAACAAGCTCATTAAATACTTCACATTCAGCATCTTTAAGTAAAGTTTTAACTATGACTCTCAGGTAATAGTTCAAAATCCTCAACTTTCAAAACTCGGCTCAATTAAGCAATTTAAAAATTTATAATGAAAACAGTTAAAAAGCTTTAAAATCTCAAGAATAAAAGTAAACGCATTTAAGTAGCTCAACTTTATTAGTTTTTAACAAAAGATAAATACTCAATTCAAAACATTATTTCACTTTCTTCTCCTCAAAACTGTCAATTTTATTTATCTTCAGTATTTTTATAACTGACACACAATAAAGTCTACATATTACCCTATGTAGAGGAGGTTCCATACCTTGCCAAAGGATATGAGTCTCGCTTTACCTAGTGGATCCAACTAGTCTAAAAGACACACTGGGCCATAATAATAATCTCTATGTTAGGCTACACATGTTTGGAATATGCGCGACAGTCCCACTTTCTTGGTGCTAATACTCCCCCATACAATTAATTGTAATTCTCTTTCAACTTCTTTAACTCATATCGACAATGGACATTCTCGAATGAAACCAACTAGCCAAACCGAGACTCGTCCAGCTACAACTTTCAAATAAATAAAATTCAAGCACGTCTCGTAATAACTTTTAATTTAATCAAATTCGGACTCGTCATGCTGATGTGGCGGCATTTTACATCACATATCGCACTAAAAACTATGATAAAATGCATATTATTGAGGAACTTTTGTATGATTTAATGTGTTTTTGGTGTGTTTGCAGGATAAGTTTAAGTCTAAAATTCTAGAGCAATTGTAGAAAAATAGTGTTTGGAAGACACGTTGGACGTTTCTTCCAGCCTTGAACGGCTCGCCCAAGTTTTGCCGTTCATGAAAAATTTAACTGTTTAAGAATGCTACCATCATCCAGAAACGGATGGTATGTCTGATCTTGGACGAACTGTCCAAAGTTGCAGTCTAAAGTGCTTAGTAAGAAGAAAAAAAGGATTGAATATATCGTCCAACCTTGGACGGATCGTCCAACC
>JBDJHY010000001.1:26152876-26166521 GCA_039654485.1 Withania somnifera | reverse complement strand
ACGTTTTCCAGTTTTCCACTTTTTCCAGAAAACTTTTTCAGAAAACTGGAAAAGTTTTCCATTACTAAACAGGCCCTTATATTTTAGTTTTCTATTTTTTCCTGCCTAGCCAAAACCACATATCGTATATACGTTTTGTTTTAAAATATAATGTTGTATTAGATTCGCTAAAATACAATGTAAGTATTATTTAAGTATGATGACATCATGGAAGAAATTTATATGTCTGGTCAAAATATTAAAAGTCTTCGAGTATTAATTTACTCCATACATAAATGGTGGAATTGGATTCTCCACTTGTACTAAAGACCAATTTCACACCCCTATTTCGTTTTTTAAATTAGAAATTGCAGCAGCCGGGCACATTGAATTTTCGTTATGTGCGGGGTTCAGAAAAAAGTTCGATCACAAAAATTTATTGTACGCAATTTTATCTTGCATTTTTTTAAGAAATTATTTTCAGAAAATTTCTTGATTACATAAACAGTTACTTTACTGGATGCTTCGATACTTTTCTTCTTCTAAATTAGAAATTATATTCGAAAATTTTGAGAAAGTAAAATTATACAAGTTAAATTTAAAAAGAATTAAATGTACGTAAATTCTTTCAATTACGTTAGGAAGCTTATTTTATGAATAAATAGTTACCTATAAAAATAGGAAAATACATCATTGACTTGTCTGGTTTTATTGTTAAAATAACCTTTAAATGATGTTATTTTCATCATAGTTCCTTTAAACACTAAATTGATTCAAATATTAAAATAGCTTAATTCTAAATTAATTTCTGATGCTTTTATAAATTAAATTATGATTCATTTGTTGAGTCGACGCAATAAATTAAACCCGAAAATATCTATCAAATAATCAAATTAAAATAAGTTAGAATTAAAGTAATGTAAATCACTCCGTTAAAATGTAACTCAACAAAAATATTAAAATAAAGAATATGTTTGTTTGATATTCAATTCTTTTTTAAAGTTCTGATCAAGTTTGTTTCGTTATACTACTAACAAAAATTAACCCTAATATAAAACTATGATTAATCAATCCAAACTAAATTAAATAATGAGTGGATATGATTAGTGGTATTATCTCAAACAAATTAGAGAGGACGGATCTCATACCAAACTGAAAGATTAACTTACATTTAAATTAATCGTAATTATGTACTGATTTACCTTCTTAATTACCTTTGTTATTGGAAGTTGAGTCACAGAAGAGCTGTTTTGAGCGACTTGAAACATCCGATTTATATTAAATGGTATTCTTAACTCTTATATTTAGGGTTCTACCTTGAGTTTTAACCTCTACAGTACATTATCAATTACAGAAAATACGTGTTGGTAAAATAAGGCACAAACACAATTGCAAAACTGAAGAATATCAAAGTCTCAATCTTCTATTCAGCAGAAGGCAGTAAGGCTGCAAATATCAACCACAAAATATAAGGCAAGTCAAATAGAAATCTACAACACAAGACACTGAAAAATTAAGGGCTATAATCAACAAGAGTTAATCTTCAAAATGGTCACAAATAAGTGTCAAACCAACAACAACAATGAGACAAGATTGCACAAAAACTAGAGAACATAAAAGATAAATCACCCAAAAATGCTCAGGAGCTAAAATTTGAAGCTACAGAACTCCAAATTGTGCTGTCATTCCTTATCAAAGATTGAGATGAGAGGAATGATTTGTTCAAAAATTTGCTTAATTAGACAGGAAACAAGCGAAATCACAATTTAAAGTTTGGCTGTTAGGACCAAAATTGTGCAGGAAAAATCTAAACTTTCCCTGTATATGGTGGATGATTGAAAACTCTCTTGCGATTGTGAAAATAAGACCTATGCACCATAATAGCAGGCTGATGGGCAAAAATGGGCTGATCCAAATTGGAGAGGAAGAAAAAGAAGACCCCAAACCCATATGAATTCATCTACAATTCTACATCCATTTCAATGATCTATTGTGAAAAGATTACTAGTACACCTGGTTTTGCTTTCATTGAGTCGAAGTTCTCTCGGAAATAACCTCTCTATTTCCATTTCCACGAGGTAGTGATAAGATAGCGTATTTGTTATTGTTCTTGTTGTTTAACACTTCTTAGCTCTTTTCAATTGAAAGGAATAAAGATTCTTGACTGCTAATTTACTAATAATGTCACTGAATTATTTTTTACAAGTCATATGAAACTGAGAGAGTTCCCCGGCACTTCTTTTGTTAAAAACTTGACCCATTTAGATCAAACAAATACTTTCACTCCTTTCAATTTTTACTTGTTTATATAATAAATTTTCACATTTAATATTTTATTTTTATATATCTGAGAGAAAGACGACTTATTTTTTTGTTTTCCCAACAGACCCTGCCATGAAAATCTTGGACAACTTTTTTTTTTTTTTTTTTTTTTTCCCCTTGACAATAATTTATAATTTTAAATTCTTTGCCAGATCCATTAACAACTATTTACCAATGAATACGAATGTCTGCTCTTGCTAAAATGTTCTGGGATCCAAAACACAAGCAAAATAGACTGTGGTTCAAATGAATGCATGTATATCACATCAAAGGCCAACCATGGATTGCTCTGCCTGAACAAGCAAGTTGGATGCTTAGAAGATCATTGCAGCACAAACAATCTGGAAATAAGAGTTCACTTGTTTGTTAAATGCCATTTAGCTTGCTCCCCATGGACTATGATCTGTATTTCGCTCAAGAGGCACTGATACTGGAAATAATCGCAAAAACCACATCACAGGGATTATTGAGAAGGCCAAGGGGTCAGGTGCTTAAAATGATATATGCTGAAGCAATTCATACTGTACGAACAAAACAGAACCAAGGAAATAGCTTTTACTTGCAGTGACCTCAACCTATGATTAGCAAACTGTTTCAATCCAATCTGTTTCAACATGCTACTTTGAATTACTCCCTATTATTAGTATTAGAATGATCCTCATATTGGGGCTTCGAGAAATACAGTCATTTGCTAGCTGAATCTTATATAGGTCCCTCACAAATGTAGCACGGTAGTTGAGTTTTGTTTTTCTTTTTGGACAACAGTCGTGTTGTGGTTTGTAATGCAACGTTCGTTGATTAAATAAAGTTAACTAATTACCAAACAAAAAGAAAACAACTTACCATATTAAGGTGATTTAACAAAGTAAAAATATATACATAATCAATTTCAATTTGATTGGTTTGACTTGATCATTAAGTTTTAAGAAAGTATATTTCTTATAATCTTAAACATTACATGAAATAATCAGGATTAAGTGATAATTGTATCATTGTATGTATCCCAACACACCATACATTCATCGGGTCAGTGTCAACAATCATAGTTGAGTGATAATTGTATCATTTTTACCACCTTTTTTTATATCCGTCTCTTGCCCATTGGTGTGAATTTAACTCCTTTAGTTCCCAAGATTCCGCTTTGATTCAGAACCTGCATGCCAACAACTTCGAAGCAGTTTTATAGATTACAACATGTCAGCTCCGAGAATCTCAAGGATAGGTCAGCTGATGGGATTTTCGTTGACTTGGAGGGCGGTGAGTAGGGGGCAGGAGGGTGGAGGGGACAGGACGGTAGACGAGCCCAAAAAAGTAAAAAAGAAAAAAGAAGGCAGCCACAATAACTATCATCATTCTTCTGATACAGGCCATCTGAGTATACAACTGGGAGATTTTTAAGCAATTCCAATATCCAGCTGGGGCAGCTCCTTCAGCATATGCAGATTTTGATCTGCGTCCTTTTGCTTTGCTCTTTGGACACTAAATGTGGTGCATTGTGTCAATGAGTTGGTGGTTTAGCCCAAAAGCCTTCCCAAAAATGAAGAACCTATTTTCTAAGGCCAAAATAAGGGAGATAGCCCAAGAAACCCTTCAGGTCAGTCACAACGTGACTGCACTTGTTGAGAAGGCCTAGCACTTCTTGGGAAAAGTCTGCTTCAATAATAGACACTTGATTGTTATAATTGGGCACATTTCTATAGGCTACTTGATGAGCAAGGTGAATATCATTTGGTGCATTGGCATATTGAGCAGTAGTAGGAAGAGGGAGCATGGACGACTGAGTTGTATAATTGTTGATATTAGAACTAGAAGATGCACTTCCATCAGCAATACTACTAGTGTTGTTGACGTTCTTAATATCATTCGTCTGCTCACCTCTCTCTCTATTATTTTCTGCACCCAACATAAATTTTACACGTGGGGTTCCCCTATTACTACCATTACTGCCATCTGTTGTGGGCGCTTCCTCACCTGGGGGTTTCTTTAGACATGATTTCAGCTGCCCGGGCTTTGCCGAGGATCTCGAATCAGCTGCCCCATCTTTTGGTGCAGAACTCCCGCTACTAGCATCTTCCCTTGGCCCCTTGGTAGTTTCTGTGTCTTGTGCTTCGGCTGCCACTTCACGAATAAAGCATCTCACATTGGTGTTCCCAAATAAATTCGGGCAACCAGTTGCAAATCTAAAGGCCAGCACTGCATCATTCCTGTACTGGTAGACCAAACGGCAGGTGGATGACTTCCAGAAGACCCGAGTAGCTGAATGATCCAGAGCCCCAAAACGGGCAAACTTAGCCTTCAGCTCAGAAATGGAGGGAAGAGATCCATTATGTGGAAACTTCATAACAATCATGGTTGGCTCAGGTACCTTTTCTGCTGGCTCCTTCTTGCCACCATCTGTCTTAGATGATTTCACAGGCGTTGAAACCAGTTTCTTTGCAGGTGTTTCCTTGCTTTCACCAGGTTGAACTTCCGACGTCTTTCCGGAAGCCTTCTTCTGTTCTGCCAATGCTTTCAAATCATTGATCTTCTTCATCTTCTTGGCAGCCATTTCCTCTTGTCTATCTGAAGGACCACGCTTACGCCCTCCTTTGCCAGCAGGATCTTCAGGCCCAGCGAGATTCTTCTGTGGCTTCAGATTTGAAGTTTGTTTCACACTATTGCTGGAGCCAGTGCCAGATGTAGGGGCAGCAATAGGTGACTTGCTGACAGGGGTACTTGACTCACTCTCAACGGCAGCAGACAAGGCCAAGCTTTTTTGATAGACAAGGGACCGGAATTTCAGAAACAGTTCTCGTATAGTATTTATGTTTCTGCTCTCGGCACCATAGAAGGGATCAAGAGCAATCGCATGTAAATCACTTAGTACTTGAGGAAGCTCAAAATTGTTGCTTCTAATCCCAACCCTATCTTCTGTTACCACACGGCCCAGTTCAGAACTGTCTGTGGGATCACCCTTTTGTTGAACATCCATTTGAAGTTCTTCTCTAGAAGCTGAAGGAACTTGGACAGAATCTCTAGCAACTTTTTCCATTTCCGGATCATCTGAAGAAACAGCTGCTTGTCTATCCACGTGATTAGAGTCGGTATTCACGCTCAACGCCACCTTCTTCTTCTTTTTCTTTCTCTCGGTTGAGGGACTACTTACACCACTCACACCACTCACTTCTCCACCAGAACGTTTACGAACCTTGACCTTATCTGAACGCTGGACAACATCAGTACCACCAGCTTCAGCTTGTCTCTCTCCATGCAGTTCTTCCACATTAGCTATCTGACCCGATGGCTGCTTAAAGTTCTCAATCAAGGTGGACCCAGACGCACTAGGCAGGTGATCAGCAGCACTAGGAGATGCATCTTTTCCTGCTAAGGAGGAACCGTCTAGATGAACGGGCTGTTCAGCAGAACCTTCTTGTGCTGGATCAACTTGGTGGACGTTTGGGTTAACAGGGTCATCTCTGCGTTTAAACAGATACCTGTCTTTCTCAATTTGGTCCTTGGGTTTATTAGATTTTGTAGAACCCCTTCCCCTGCCCAGAGTTTCTGCCTGCACCAATCTGCCACTCAAAGGAGCTGTAAAGTTGTGAAAGGAGAGAAGACACATGTCAGTAAAATCTGATACTAGTTAAGAGCTTTGCTTTCTCTAAAAATGCATAATAATTATTTTCCAAAAGGTAAAACTACAAGACGATTCAAAAGATTAAAAAAAAAAAAAAAAAAGAACTTCAAGCTAATATAGAAAAATAAAACATCACACAAGTTAAAGACTCGGACTTCTCAATAACATAACCAATACAAAGATTGAAGCCAACCAAAAAATTAAAAAGGCAATATTTTGTCCATATGTGCAAGGAAGAGTAAATGCATTGTAAAGTAGATGATTTTGACATCTGGGGTTTCACCACATAATACCAGGATGAAAAGTCAAGTAAGCGGTTTGAATATAAACCGTCATATTTTATATGCCCAACTCAACACAATAAAGGCAAGGAGTTGCCACTTTTATTTGATCACTTGCTAATATATCCATCCCACGACGCTATGTTCTCATACAATTTTAGGTTAAATGTTGAACAGCAATTTCAATTTATCTACAGAAAAGGACAAAGGTTTTTCTAAATTTATTTTGTCATTAGGTAACAAGTTCCGTTTTGTAATCAAAGGCCAAGAAGGAAGTATACTGAAAACAATGAAACTACAAAATGATACGGTCCTCTACAAAAGACACCCAAATCCTTCATACCACCCGGAATTACATGGGTGGGCCAAAATAAGTAAGGGATCGGATTTATTTCATCTCATATTACTACTAAAAAGTTTATTTCAAAATGGGAGACTGCATCCCCTGTTGGGACACTGGCTCATATCGTCGCTTCGACTTTAGTTGCTTTCTACATTGCTTTGTCTACATTAAATTATACCGTTAACTAGCAACAATTAATTGAATATCATGTAATATATTCAGTACTACACCATTCAGTCTTCATGTGATTTGAATATCTCGAACTTGATAAACTATATTTAGTACTACACCATTGCTTCAATTAATTGATTATCATTCTCAGTGTTGTTGGTACATTCCTCTTTCTTCATACCACAAGCTACAGGATGAGACATCCTTTCAACAATAGAGGAAATGTCAAAATGAAGAAGAGGAAGATAAAAGCTAATGAGAACTTCAAATAGGACGCAAGCATATCCCTTGTTTTCTTCCGCTGCATTACACATAAAATGTAGCATTATCTATTTTTAAGTCATAACAGTCATTATACCAGATTTTTAAAGAAGGAAAGACTAAAGAGATGTTTTTTTTTGTTTTTCAGGGGGAGGGGAAGCCGGGATGGGGAAGCAAAGAGAGGAAGGAAAAAAACAAACACATACTAAAATACAAGAAACCAACAGATAAATCTTCATAACAGTAAACTTTCTAGAAGCTCATGACTGCAAACTTTCTAGAAGTGACACCAAAACTTATTGTAGAGTCATCAGCAAACAGCAGCTACTACACCTCGGTCCCAAAGAAGTGGGGGTTGGCTATATCAATTTCCACTTATTCATTTAAGCTCATTTCATATCATCATCATACAAAATAAAATGAAGTAAAAGAATAAGTCATATACAAATTGGGTAATTGGATTTACTATATGTTATCCCTAACACTAACACCCAATCTGAGCAACTCTATTGCAGGGACTTCAAATTGTTGTCCACGGGTTAATCCCTTTGGGAATTGAATGTGATTCAACAGAGGTACTCCATTTGCTTCAACAAGGCCATGCCATCAAATTTATAAAGCCCTGATTTATATTCCTCAGGTAAAACATGTGTTCAGGGAGCATAACCAAGCAGCTGATGCCCCGGCCAAGGAAGGAGCAAGGAGCAAGGAGCAAGGAGCAAGGAGCATAACCAAGGAGCTGATACCAAGAATTTTGCTAGTCCCTCCCATCTAATGCCAACTCCATTTTTTGGACAGACATTGTAAGAAGAACTACCGACACTAGAACAATTCCACTCTGTAATATTAACAGCATGGCTGACAATCATGAACTAATATGGAGCACAACACCAGATGTTTTGTAAATTCATTTAGTTTAATGCGTAATTCCCAACTATCCATGATAACTGTTATAATAATAATAATTATAAAAAATTAGATTAATGTCAGCAAAATCAAATCAAAATTGTGGGTTAAATATGTATACTTTCACTTTTATTGGAACAACAATTAGAGAAAAGCTAAATAAAATTCAAAACCAGTTTTGGCTACAACAACAAAAAGATCTAGGCATCCACCCAAGCAAGTTGGATCTACAATATGAATCCTCATTGTCCATGTAGCTCCATCTAAGTCCTCTTAGTGCGGTATTTAGAAAATAATAATTGATTTCACCAGCACCAAAAATTCTCTATACTTATTGAATCTACATATAAATCTACAACAAAATTACAAAACTCCTAGTAAGCATTGGACATAAAGTAAATATACCAATATGATTAAAGCTTACAACAACTTACCTGTCAAATCCCATATATGGGGTTATAAGTGGGGTCTCGAAATGACCTTACTCCTGCCTCGTGGAGATAAAGAGGTAGTTCCCAAAGGACCCTCGGCTTAAGTGTAGCAAATAAAAGAAGTAATGAAAAAGAAAAAATGAAAAAGAAAATGAAGAAAACACGGCAACATGGCAACTAATAATAAAAAGCAATGAAGAACATTCAGGAAGGAAACAATACCACAACAAAATAGTGTAATCACCTCATTCTTTTCCATCACTCTTTTTTTGGCTTAATCTCAACTAATACATATTGCCAATACGAATTTGTTTCCATCGTATAATTTTTTTGGCTCTATCTGCAAGGAGTCCAAGGGAGCATAGGTCTTTTGAAATAGTCCAAGATTTTATTATACATGTCTTGGGGTGGGAATGTTATGGTAGATACCAAACCTGAATTTTTGATATCATGATTTTGGTACGGTATATGATACACATTTTAAATTGTTTTAGTATTCGGCATTTATGAATAATTACCATACCAAGGGTATACAATTAGATACATGATTCATACATCTTATTATCATACATGAATATATGACCTAGTATTGGTATAAACTAAATGTTTAGAGGTTGGAATTTTGACAACTCTATCTTGATTGAATTATCTTTTTCTGGTAATTGATTAAAAAATGGAGTTGCTTGTATTTCTTTCAAATATATCTTTCTACTTGCATAATGTGTTTGTATGATTCTCTATTATGAGTATATATTGGTCAAAGTTGAACAAACTATGATTGCCGATTTACCATATTGCAAAATACCGTACCCTATCATACTACATGCACCACTATACATGACAAAACCACCTCAAAGGGCCTCTCCTTCCATGCTCTATGTGGGCTATTTGTGCCCTTACCGACAGTTAGTTCGATTTGAGCAACCCGGGGTGGTAAACTAATTTGCTCCGACAGTTAGTTTGATTAGAGCAACCCGGGGTGGTAAACTGAGTTGCTCCGACTCGAGTGTAGGTGCCATACATGTGTGGATCTAAAGGGCCGACCCGTTTTTTCTTGGAAACTAATCTAAAGTTGGATCCTTCCTGATTTATATTCAAAATCAAAAATTCGGGGATACAGATCAAGGTATGGATACAGATGTAGGGGTATGTCTAAAGATCATCAAATACTCCTGATGTTTACTTGAAACAGAGTTTAAGAAAGTAAAGAAGACTTGTGAATCCTATCGTCTTTTTTTGATAAAGATGGAACTTGTAATTTAAAATAAAGATACACAGATCTTGTAGCCAAACATGTCATATGGAAAGTTAAAATTAAAAGGTTGTCAAAAAAAAAAGAGATGATTTTTAAAACAAACTAAAAAGGAGAGGATGATAACCAATATGAAACACAAGCAGTACTCTAAAAATAAAATCAAAAAATTATGCCGAAATTATGACGGACTATTTGGAAGAAAACGAATGCATTAATTTTGGGAGCAAGTTTGATCTCTTTATTGGTTTTTTTTGGTATGTAACATGACTATTGCAATTGAAAGGACATGATGCACATATTGAGTTCCCTACGCGTTCAATAGTGATGTTAGGATAAGAGACTGATGGCGCAGTATAGGGAAAGGAAGATAGGAAGATAGGCCTTCACATGGAGTTTATTCACCTAGAAAGAACGTATGACAAGGTATGAGGGAGGTTCTATAGAGGTGTCGAAAGGCCAAAGATGTTCCTATGGCGTAGATTAAATCAATTACGGACATGTACAATAGAGTCAAGACCCAAATAAGGACAATGGGTTGGTACTAAGAGCATTTCCAACAGTGATGGAGTTCACTGAGGATAGACTCTTTAACTCATTTTTATTTACCTTGGTGATAGATGAATTAACTCCACATAATCCAAGGTAAGTTGCTAGGGTGTGTCATTTGTTGAATTCTAACCAGAGCTAGCTGGTTCTTCAACATCAGTCGGTTCGGACCTCCACTTAGTTCTGATTCACCAGACTTGCAGAGGAATTAACGCTCAGCTTAAGGCTTGGCAAATGGAGACAAACCATTAAGTCTAAAGGGTTAAAGCTTAGAAAGACCAAAGCTGAACACTCGGAGTGCAAATTCAATGACGTAACATATGAAGATATTGTGGAGGTAAGGCTTGATTCACGAGCATAAGAAAGGAAGCTTTTAAGTATATTGAGTTGATTATCCAAAGCACGGAAGAAAATGACAGGGATATAACACATTGTGTTGGTGGAGAATGGATGACATGGAGGCTCGCATCCAAATTCTTATATAAAAGGTACTATTAAAGGCAAGTTCTACAAACCGATAGTTAGACTGACTACGTCTTATATGATCAAAGGTACCATTAATGAAGTGGGTTGAGCACCATAGGTCTCAGGTTCAATTTCCAAATGAGACGAACACTAGATGGGTGGACAAAGTTACCTACTACCTACTACCTACTAGTGGGAGGTAGTAGGTATCACAAGGTGATGCGAGGTCAACCCATTTCACCTTCTCATTTCAAGGAATGAAGCGCTAAAGCACCAGAGGCGAGATTGACTAGAAGCGTTTGCTTCATGTTGATAACTTTTTTACAAGGTCATTTTAAAGGAGAGTAAGAGACCGGCAGTAAAAATTCCTAGTTCGCGACTTCTACTCACTTTGCGACCTTTGATTTGGTAAGGTTCTTTTTTCTTCTCTTTTTTCAATTCTACTATTTTTCTTTTCCAGTTCTGCACTTCTACTCTATATTTTTTTCAGCTTTGATCTTCTTTATGTAAATGCTCTATTTTTTTTTCTCTTTCTGCTAATTTTTTTTTTTTTTGGTTCTTCTGCTTTGTTTAATTCTTAAATATATGGCTGACTTTTTTCACATATCTTAACAGTGACAAAAATGTTCAAAAATATGGTGGAAGAGGTAGTGAGACCAATAAGAGCAAAGTCTTTTTTTTAACAATATATTTAATGATAATTTTCTGGCACAACATGTTATTAATACTTGTATTGATATCCCCGGAGATTGTGATAGAAGAAATAAGAAAGTATGTTAAGAAAATAAAGGAGCTAAAACTACCACTTACTACTACACACCCAGTATATTTTCACACACCGTAGGTTCTGGAGAGAGTAGAATGTACGAAGTCCATATCACTACCTAGGTCACATAGAGAGGCTGTTCCCGAAAAATCCTCGACTCGGGACAAAATAAGATACAAATTAAATATAAAATATAAAAATAAAAAACGCATAATATGCTGACGACATAATGAAAAGGAAAAAACAATAAGCAAAAAGACAATAGGATAACAGGTGCAAGGCTATCAACACATATTAGTATACTCACACTACATGAAGCAACAAACTTACCAAAACTCTGAAAGCCAGACTCTATACTTAAGGTACTATTACTACTAAGCCCCTACGACAGCAAACCTACCGCCCAACAAAACTAACCCCAAAATGTACTAACCGACTAACCTAATACTCGTCCTCCACGTCTTTCTATCTAGGTTCATGTCCTCGGTCAGTTGTAACTCCTTCAAATCCCATAATTTCACATCTCTCCAATGTTTTTTCGGTATACCTCTTCCTCTCTTGAACTCATCTCTCACCAACATCTTATATCAACGTCCAGGGGCATTCGTATCCCTCCTAAGCCCATGTCCGAACCATCTCAATCTCGCCTCCCGCATCTTATCTACCACTGCACTCAACCCCCACCATATCCTCTAATAACCTCAGTACAAATCCTATCACACCTAGTAAACCTCATCTCCGCCACCGAAATTTTTAATTGTCCAACATTCTGCCCCGTACAATATAGTTGGTCTAACTGCTACTCTGTAAAACTTATCTTTCAGTTTTAGAAAAACATTCTTATCGCACAAGACCCCAAATGCGAGCCTCCATTTCATCAGGAAGCACCAATACGATGGGAAACATCATCATCAATCTCTCCATTTTTCGGGATCATAGACCGCAGATACTTAAAATTATCTTTCTTACAGATAGCTTGCGTATCCAACTTCACTATCACGTCCTCTTTCTACTCCACTACATTGAACTTGCACTCCAAATACTTCGTCTTACACTTGCTCAATTTAAAACCTTTCGACTCAAAAGTTTCTCTCCAAACCTCCCACATAGGATTAACTCATCTTCGGGTTTCATCAATTAAAACTACGTCATTCGCATGTGACTACTGATCAGTTGTTTGTCTGATGGTCTATGAAGGATTATGTGATATGTATCTTGCAGGTTTAAATTTGAACTTTTGCTTATACATAAGATCTTTATTTATTTGATCTTTTTTCCTTAAATTATGCTTCACTTCAATGAAGCGAGCACTTCGCTTCACGATGCGAGTGAAGGCCTTGTCGCTATATTTTGCTTCACGCTTTCCTAAACACTAGGTATCCCATGAAATTAATCAAGGTGCCAAAATCGGCTTAAACACCATGCTTATCAAAGAAAGGTATGCATACACATTGCCCTCTTCAAACCCCACTTGTGGGATTACAATTGGTAAGAAGTAGTTGTTTGATTTGTGGCACTAGTTCAAGACATAATTACCTCTAACAATGGGGGGGAATAGAGTATACATTAAGGGGTCGTCTAATAGGGTGGAGAAGAATAGTATTATAAAGGTTGTATTACTTATGTTGATATTAGTTATGCTGACATTAGTTATATTAATATTATTTTTATGCACTTAGGGGTTGTTTGACAGCTAGTAAGGAGGTAACTCGTCCATGTATTAAATTCTCTATAGTTATACAATGTTTGGTAGCTAATTACAAAGTATATAATTTATGTATAATATTAATATAGTGTTCGTTTGTAATTTAAAACTCCGCATAACTAACATGTGTAAGTTATGAGGGAATTGATATATCACTTATGGGGGGATAGAAGATCGAATAGCTAATACTTTCATAACTAATATCTACATCATTATAACTAGCTACCAAACTACCCCAATTGATTTAGCATATTAAAGCTAACCTGCCTTGCACAATTACTTAAAAAATATTTGTTCACCAAGCCCTTGCATACTGTGGAAACAATGTGGAAAAAAATTTGAGGTACAATTGTGTCTTTTAACCATGCTAATGCATGCATTAAAAACCCTTACATTGCTAGTGTTGTGCATATTACTAGGAGAATGGCATGACACGATGTGATCGACGTTGCCTCTCGACCTCAAATATAGTAGCAACTCTTCTCAAAATCTCACTCAAAAGGTGCTGAGTTGGAATCCCCTTCTAACTAAGGATTCTTGTGGTTCCGGAGGATCCAACTACAGGAGAACCAGGAACGGAGGGCTTTCCCCCCTTTCC
>JBDJHY010000001.1:26100548-26119794 GCA_039654485.1 Withania somnifera | reverse complement strand
ATTAAAAAGAGATTTGTTGAGAATAAAAATGACAAATAGATACACTCTTGAAAAAATAAATTTCAATGAAGTACAAAGAGAATAAAAATATCTCGGTCACAACAACATAAAACTCCTTACAATGAGGATTCAACTTCATAGTTGCACGAGATATTAGACTATATCTTTAAAAAGAGAACTAAGAAATTTGTGTCCTATGATATTCTCTAGTTATTCCTTGAATTTTTTTCAAATTCTAATAGTTGAAAGAAAAATAAATAATATAACGATATTTGAAGCCAACAAATAATTAGACGTTTTAGAACTTATAAGTACGGATATTAGTGGATCATTGAGTATGATCTCTTTGAATAATCAATAATATTTCATAAAAGTTCTATTAGATGACTTCTCAAAATATGGTTATACTTAAATACCACAACATATATATGTTTTTTACAGAGTTTTCACTAGAGTTTCTACTTTATTAGATACTCTGAAAAGGTTAAAGGTTATCAATTTTATCATTTCACTTTCAAAGTTTTTTTATGAGATGATTAATGTGAGATTTTTTAAGGACATGGAGCTTGAGGGGGAGCTATAGTTAAGAACATTGTCTTTAAGGAGATATATATATATATTGATATTTTCATTAATTACAGTTGACAATGCTTAGGAACAAATTTTTATACATAACATTGTTCAAGAAGTAAATTCAGATCAAGACAATAGTATTCAACCTCTTGTTAAAGAAATTATTTCCAAAAGAACAAACTCCACAACCTCAAGAACTAATTCATTAAAAAAATTGTTTATAAACTTATAAAAAAATGTCTCATTAATGATATTACAAATTTCATCAAGTTAATATCTCATTTGGTTTTGAGACGAATCTTGTTGATAATTTTATATACTACAAGTTCAATGAGAAAGCATTTTTTGGATCTTTGTGCCAATGATGTATTGTTGGTCACAAATAATATAGGCTTGTTGCACGAAATCAAGAAATTTCTTATAAGAAATTTTAAAATGTTCTTGGTGATACAGATTGTGTACTAGAAATTCAGATATATCGATAAATTTTTTGAAGTATTCTTGAATTATTGCAAAAACCCTATATCGAAAGGTATCAAAAAGATTTTGCATACAAGATTGCAAATCAAGTAACACCCCTATTGTTAAAGGATACAAGTTCAGTCTGAATAGTGCCCCAAGTATGATCTTAAGATTAAAAAAAAATAGATGAATCCTTATGTTTGAACTATAGAGAGTCTGACGTATGCTCAGATTTATATACATATAAATATTTGCGTATAATATTGTGATGTTGGACAGATATTTATATAATTTATACGTTTATTTTTAAAAATAGTCAAAAGATTTATAAGGTATTTATACATAACAACTATTTATGCTCACATAAAAAAAATGAAAAAGTTAAAGATAATCAAGTATGTACTGACTTTGCTTGATGTCAACATAGTATGATACAGACTTTGTTGATGAGTTATATTTGAAAGAGTATTAAATGTACTCATAACTTTTTTTTACCACAATAGATGGGTTTATAATATATTGTGTGGCATGAAATAGGATTGTTAAATCTTTTCACTAGCTGTGAATTTGTTAATAAAGTTGAAAGACACTTAAGTTATTATGTAACGATAAATTGCACTCTGTATTTCAATACCAACAGAAGTTCGGTAAAGTCAAAGCACATTAATGTAAATCTCTTGATAAAGAAAGAGTTCAGAGTGACTAGGTGTCTATAGAACATATTGGTACAAACTCCATGATTGTGGACTCACTTACTAAGGGACTGTCACTCTAAGTCTTTTATGAGCACACTGCTCATAGAGGTGTCATGTCATTTCAGGATACTCAATTTTAGTGAGAGTTTGTAATATTTTGAATGTTTTTTATATAAGCATAATTCGGTCTCCAGTTTAATGTTCAAGTTATGAATTCAGTTTAAGGATTTTGAGGTTATTTCTGCAGAAATAAAGTATTCAGACTTGTTTTTCAGGAGGTCCGATTGGAAATAGACATGCTTAGATCACATTGCATGTAATTTTCATGCTACACATCCGTACTTAATCTATGTCATTTAGTTATGTTGGTATCATGATCAAGAAAAGTTTAGTAACGATAAGTATAACAAAAGCCGCATTGGTTCAATATTGACATGATTGATAGACGAGATTGTTTTGAGGTACTTCAGATTATGATAGCAAATATTTTGAGCTCATAAGTTGACATACATTTATGAAGTTATTTACACATATATGTGTAGTCCAAGTGGGAGATTGTTAGAATTTTTATCGACTTACACATATATTGTATTAGGAATAATTGTATGTTGGTTGCTACCATTAAAAGATTGACCCAAATTAAAGTAATCTGCTAAGGCTTAAAGTTAATGGGTCTAAAAAACACCTTATAAAGTATGAGATTTTATGTATAGATACCGGAATATAGTTTCTAATTTAATGATGGTCTAAACTAGAGTTACATAATTTATGATTTTATAAACATATGATTATAGTCCCCGAATCAGTCGTAGGATTTTCTTTATGATATCTCATCGTTAGAAAGAGAGAGCGCTCACATCTCTGTTTGAAAGACCAATAACCACCAAACAACGAACACTGTGGCACTTATTAATTCAGGTACGCTTTCGCATCTAATATTATATTCTTAATGATTTGACATGATAGATCTTGACTAAAGACTACATTTTTCATCTTGAAGTTCGGTTCTAACAATCTCTCTTTAAAAATAAAAATTACAATTTTTTTTTACAATCAATTTTTCTTTAGAAAAAATCACAATTATCAAGTAACCCCATAAATACACCAGTAAATATGAGAAAAGTATGAAATTTTTTTAGGAATCTATTGTGAAACTCAAAATATATATAGTTATATTTGGTAATTTTTTATACTATTACTATAAGAAATAATCAAAGGTATGAAGTTTGTAAAGCCATGTGAAAATGCTGAAAATGTACAGATTCAAAATAATACATTAAATATATCTAGCATATTTTATAAGTTTAAATTTACTCAAAGCGAGTTTTATATTTGATAGTGTAGTTATTAAATTTAACCAGAATTATAAAAAGAAAAAATTACTGAAAATACTTAATAGACAAAAATTAATATCGCAACCTTGCGAATAATCCCCTGGATGTCATTTATGGCGTTCATCATTTATGAAGGGATTTGGAATCTAAATCACTTGCTTTCTTTTATTTTGGAAATGCAAGCAAGAATAACTTCCCTATTCGACTCTTTTCTTATTTTTGGCTTAATTAAGATTAAATTGTACAACGAGGCATTCTAATTTTATAGCACATCTAACAGAGATCAATCACTCAATCAAATGGTGCAAATTTCCTTTATATATACAGAGGGTTGAAGGTAGCGTAAAATTATGAGTTCAATTTCGAATCAATAATTTGGTTTAAATCATAATGTATTTGTGTATTTAACAAATTCATTAAATAAGTAGCTATTATTAATCTAGAACTCAATGTAAAACAAGCTAGAATAATCTCCACTCAGTAAATTACATATGTAGAAGATTAAGAATTCAGTAATTCTTTCAATCATACCACATGGAGTTGTCTACTTTACTTATTAACTTCTTTTTGTTGTTAAAAAACATTCATTGTTTTTGTCCCAAGAAAATCAAGACTCAAGATATCCTCGTTACTGTGGCCACCTTCCTTATTCCATAATGTCCCATGTACATGTTTTTCTTCATAATTATTCTTATTATTGTACCACCTAGCCTCATCCTGTTGCATCCATGCGGAACTCCCTATTTGTGCTTGAATAGGACGATGATCACCAGTTCGAGTAATTGGAATTTGCATACCATTAAACGGAGAAGTGTAGCAACTTTTTCGTACCACATTTATTGGAGAGTTGTTCATGTTAATGCTGGCTCATTGTTGCACCCATCTGAGCTGCTTGTTGTAACAATAATGTTGTTGATGGTGACATATTCGACGAATTGGTTCCTGGCTGATTAAAGCTAGAACAAGAGGAAAACATGGCTCCTATAGGCAAATCCCAATTAGGGGGGGCCAAACCTCGCATTTATAATTAATCTATATTAAACGGGCCATTACTATTTTCTTGTTTTCCTCGCATTTTAGTCCACTATATCTAATAGTAAACACCTACGCAATATATAATTTAATAAAGAGGAAATTATAAATAAAAAAACGAATTTCACTTTTGATTTAGGGAAAGCATAACAACAGTTCTTTAGCAACTTATCTCTCTGCCTTATTGTTCCTTCGTATTTTATTTTATTTTATTATTTTCACATCTTTCATTCTCGTTTTTCTTTTTTATTTTTTTGCCCTCTCCTGTTCCTTTTTTTTTCTCATTTTCGTTTTTCTTTGTTTGTGTGTGTGTGTGTGTGTGTTTTTTTTTTTTTTTTTAATCTCTTTGTTTTTTTTTTCTTTTTTCTTTTTGTTATTTTTCGTTCATTTTTTTTTATATTTTTTCTTTCTCAATTTATATTTTCTACAAATTTAATATAATTATTTAGATTATTTTATCCATGAATATGTATAACTATCACTTATATCTGTATGATATGTATTATTTATATTTTCTTGAGTCTATTATATATAAATAAGCGACGTATCATTTGATACAAGTGCGTCGTTTGTATTTGTATGTCTAGCTTATTATTTGTGTTTGTATATAAATAAATATCATTTAATTTATATCAATAAAATACTATACATATCAATGAATTCAAATACACTTATTCGTAGTAAGAAAATCAACGATTCTTTTTTAATTATTAAAATATATAATTGATTCAGTCAACTAAAAATGCAATACAAATACAAAATAAATGAAACAATAAAAATATAAATGATGCATTCAAATACAAATATAAGTTCAATGATGCAAATATAAATGTGTTTGCAACTATTATTTGTATTTGCATTGTTTATGTTGCTTAAAAAAATGAAATCATTTATATAAAAATGTGTCATTTGTATTTGAATGATTTAGTTATACATGAATACATCTGATAGCTACATGAAACCACAAGTCAAAATACAAAAGGCAACTGAAAAGTGTAAATACAAATTAACTAACTTTAAGGTCATAATATATCTTAAGACTAAATAAAGAAATACAAATACAAGTTAACTAATAACAAGACTATATGTATATAACATATTCAAATACAATATGAAATGAACTATAAATACATATATAAAAACAATTCTCTAAAATACAAGTGCATCAATAAAAATAAAATTGTATAAAAACATATCATTTGTATCAACAAATACAAAAATACCAATGATAGTGCGGATAAAAATAGTTAATAACTCAAATGGTCACTTAATTATGAATTTTTATCTCAAAACGTCACTCAATTTTAGTCTTTACTCCAAAAGTCACTAAACTAGTACATTTTTACTCAGAAAGTCACTCAACCTATCCAATTATTTTTAAAAATAAAATTTTACTTTTTTATTTAAAAATAAAATTCCAAAATAAAAATAATCACTTTAATGACGATTTATCTTTATTCCCTAAATTAATATATCTTCCTCCTCTTTCTCATTTTTCTTCTCCTACTCATTTTCCCCATAATTTGCATATTTTCAGTATAATCTAGGAAATTAACAATTAAAATTATACGATTTAATAGTCCAGTTTTTTTTATTTTTTTTCGAATAATCGTTATGTATGGTTCAATTTATTTGTATTTCAACTAATTTCATAAGATATGTGTTATATCTCTCATCAACAAAGATACAATTATATCCACCAAGGTTTTTAAAAAATAGGAAAAATCACCTAGTATATATATTTTTGCTTACATTAGAATTTGAATCTAAAATTTCATAACTTTCAATTTAATTGACCGCTAGATCACACACATGGATGCTTATTTCTAGCTATTTTCCCATCTGTTAATTTGGTATATGAACATCAAACTATTTAATTCTTGGTGTAAATTTAGATATAAGATGTTAAAGTTTAAAAATATATATTTGCATATTTACAAATTACATAAAAGGTGATAACTCTCAATAACTAATAATTCAAAAATATTTAAGTATATGCATGATTATTATTTTTATTTCACAAACAATAATTATGTGACAATGTCAGTGAAATTTAAATAGCTTTTATAAGCACATAACTGTAGTATGACTCATAAAATTATTAGATTGAAAAAAAAAAAACCGTACAATTTTACTTGTTAATTTTCTAGATTTTATTGCAAACGTGCAATTTATGGGAAAAAAATGAAAAAGAGAAGAAAAATAAGAAAGAGGAGGAAGAGATATTAATTTTGGGGAACAATGATAAAAGAGTCATTGAAGGATATTCTTTATTTTTTTAGAATTTTATTTTTAAATAAAATTTTCACATAAGTAAATTTTATTTTTTAAAAATAATTAAATATATTGAGTGACTTTTCGAGTAAAAGTATGATTGTTGAGTGATTTTTGAAGTAAAGATAAAAGTTGAGTGACTTTGTGGGATAAAAATTCATAATTAAATGACCGTTTGAGTAATTAACTCGGATGAAATACAATGAGGTGTTATGATATTTTCGTCATCTTCATGACTTAAGTTCAACGTAACATGTTTTTTGAAAATATATAAAATAAATAGAAAAAACGAGAAATAAGAAAAAAAATACAAAAAGAAAATAAAAAAAGAAAACAAAAAAACGTTAAAATAAAAAAGAGAAAATATTAAAACGAAAATGTTTTAAAAAAAGAAATGAAAAAAGGCGAAAAATAAAAATAAAAAAAGAAAATATTCAAACTAAAAGATTTGAAAATGAAAAAAAAACGAAATAAAAAAAGAATAAAAATATTCAAACAAAAAACAAAATTGAAAAAGGAAAAAAAAATGAAAAAGGGAAAAAATTAAGAGAAAAAAAAAGAGATAAGACTGAAAAACGTAAGAAAAAAAAGGAAAAAATGGGGAAAAAGAAGAAAAAAAAAGAGAAAGAAAGAAAAATAGGAAAGGATAAAAATTATTAAAATATTATTATATTTGATAATTATTTTAATATATTAAATTATTAATAACTTAAATTTATTATGTCACGTATCTTCCTCAAAAACACTTACTATAAAATTATAAATATTAAAATACCGATAAACAACCACTAATTATGAAAACTAGCCTTTTTACCGGGCGACAACAAATTTGTGATTGTGGGCCTTTCGGCCCTTTATTGGCTTATGATTTTGTCAATTGTAAATTTGAAGAAACAATTACAATTTGAAATATAGTTCTTATTTATTTATATAATTTATTTAATTATAATTCATAGTTATAATTTATAAAGTTGTATTTGTTTGCGCAAACATAATTGTACTAACACACATATTCTTATAGACACATTAAATTTGTTCACTCGATCTAGTTGTATCATCGATAAATATGATTTCGTTGGATAATTCATGAATACAATATGTTTTGAATTCTTGAATTCAAGTTGATTGTCGATACAGTTTGGATTGTTCAAATTGAATACAAAAACAATAACTCGAATGAAAAAAGTTATTTAATTATTTATAATGGGTTATTGATTTAGCAGTTTTAATAATGATTTTTGATTTTTTTCTTATCAAGGTATTGGTTCTTAACGGATTGAGGTTTTTTCTTAACTGGTTAATCGATAAGCCGATAATAAATTAATAAATTATATTGATACCATTCATTATATAAAGTTCCTGGCTTAGGGTTTAGTCTTATACTTTCATTTCTAACCGTCTCAAACTCTTGACTATTATTATACAAGGTGTTAGTATTTGCTTTTATGAAAGATGTAATCTGTCAACTCATATACATGATTTAGTTGGTTTGTCACTTTGTTTCTAAGTGATTTTTAATGACTACTTTTTATTTGTGTGCGAAATCTTACTAATTAAATCGATAGCCGAACTGAAATCGATTAATAACGAGTAAATTGACAGTCAATAATCTGATATCTTAATGGTTTTACAACAGTTTAGCGTGTCTATAAATCGATAAGTCACATCAATAAATTTCAAAATTAGACCAAACCAACCGATACACAACCCTAAATGCAGCAGTGGTGACAACTTCAATCATTCATCTTCAACCTCGAAAAATCCACGAAAAGCACCTCAAATCCGCACCAAAATTCTTCAAATTCAAAATATGAATGAACTCTTTGTGATATACACAATCTTTTAAAATTAACTCCAACTAAAAACTAAGTAATAATTTCGAAAACTTTGAATTTGAACTTAAATTTTATATCTTTCACTTATGGGTACCAATGAAATTCCTTCTTCAAGTCTCGTAAAAAGCATCATAATACATCAAAGTTATAATTAGAAGAAAATAGGAAGGGGGGACGTGAGAATAGAGAAAAAACAAATACCTCGCTCAAGAATGTATTAAAGAGAAGTAACCATATGAGTTGAAGCTAGAGAAGCTTGTCAGATCTTTCAAATTTCTAATATAGCCCCATAAATACACCATAAAAAAGAGTGAAAAATTGTGAGAATTTTTTAGGAATATGTTTTAAAAAAATTCATGTAATATTTTTTTAGGAATCTGTTATAACTCCATTGAAAAATTTCTTGAGAAAATGATGAAAATATACAAGAATTAAGATAATACATTAAATATTTTTTTAACCATATTTTTTTTATTTAATTTTATCAAAATGAGTGTTTTGGTTTTTATCAATCATTTAATACTCTACTTATTAACTTTAACAAAAATTATTAAAAGAAAAAATAACCGAAAGAAATTTAATCCACAAAAATTAACATCTGATGAACCTTACAAATAGTCTAGCTCCTACATCTCATTTATGGCGTTCATCATTTATGCCATGCAGTTTTTCCAAATCTAAATTACTTGCTTTCTTTTATTCTAGGAAAGAATTCCCTTTCCTTTTTTTCTTTTCTTAATCAAGATTAAATTGTACATCGGGACATACTTTTTAAATGCACAAATTATATCATGGAATCAAACTATCTAATTTTATAACAATATAGCAGAGAATTATGGGTTCAGCTGAATCAATAATTTGATCCAAATTCTGTATTTATGTTTAAAAAATTTATTTAATATGTACAAATATTTAATTTTGAACCCGATAATGTAAAAGAACTAAAATTCCCAACAAAAAAGTTTAACTTCTGACTCCTACCCCGCATACACATTCTTTAATCATCCCACATGGAGTTCTCTCCTTGAATACTTTTCTGGCAGCTATCTTCTTTTTGTTGTTCAAAATTACTCATTTCTTGCTGCTGATACATTATTTCATGTAAATTCCTTTGTCTTATTCCTCTTATCCCTAGAAAATCAAGAGTCAAATTATCTTCACTACTATGGCCAGCTTCCTTATTCAATATCATTTGATTTTCACTAAGCAAAGTATTATTATTAGTATTATTGTACCACCCGGCTTCATTTTGAACCAATCTTGAAGTCTTTTGATGATGATCATCGACACTATTTTGTAACATAGACCCAACAAATCCATGCACTATATTATTGCTCCCTATTTGTGATTGAATAGGATGATGATCACCAGTTCGAATAATTGGTATTTGCATACCATTAAACGGAGAAGTGTAGCAATTTTTTCGTACCACGTTTACTGGAGAGTTGTTCATGTTACTGCTGCTCATTGTTGCACCCATTTGAGCTGCTTGTTGTAACAATAATGTTGCTGATGATGACATAGTCGACGAATTGGTACTTGGCTGATTAAATCCAGAAGAAGAGGAAAACATGCTTCCTGCTGCCATGTTTGAATTGTTGATTTGTAATAAGTTCGACATGGAAGTATTAGATATGAGTTCAGGGGTTAAATGAGTGTTGCCAGTGCCAGTGGTTGCAAGTTGTGTGTTTGAAGCTAATACTTGGTTTACTTTGTTGTTTTCTTCAGCTAGAGCATCACAAAAGGCTCTATGAGTCACAAAGCTATCCCTCCTACATTATAAAATAGGCCATGATCAGATCAATATTCAATTACATGTACCGATGTCGACCAAATTACAAATTATAAATTGCTCTTGCTGATGAGAGTACTGATGATGTTACCTGTGTTTTTTAATTTAGGAAGGCCCTAATAATAATATTAATTAGTCTACCAATAGTCTACGAAGGTTTAATATAGTGTACGTAGCCAAACAAACATTTTAGAAGTCAATTATCTGCAGTAATTACCAAAGAAAATAATAACCTATATATGAAACTAGTTGTTTAATCTCGCTGTTATCAATTCTGATTTGTTTAATTAAGACAGGTTTTACTTCTCTTGCAGCCAAACAAACATCTAAAGTATGATACCATAGTAACATCAAAACTATGGGAAATAGATATAATTAATAATTACCTGGAGAAGATGGTACCACAGTCACATTTGTACTCCTTTGTGCCACAAGTTTTGGAATGGGCTTTCCAGTCAGATTGCACTGCATACTTTTTAGAACACTTGTCACATTTCCATTTCTTTTCACCAATATGTTTACGGGAAAAATGTTTCTTAATCCCCGTAAGATCACCAAGAGCACGAGCAGGATTATGATGGATACATGAAATTTCTGGACAAATATACACTCGTTTCTTTATCTCATTGCTTGTTTTTTGCTTTAACTTCCATGGTAAATTGTGTCCTCTCCTGTGTAGTTGAAGATTTTGTTCCCTTTGGAAGCCCTTGTTACACACTTCACAGATGAACCTGTTGGTTGCCATTAGGCTTCTTGGTGATAAGGCAATAACTTCAGCTCTAGGATCTGCATATATGTGTCAACAAATTTTATTATCATTATGTAGCAACTTAATTAATGATATACAGTGTAATGATTTTTTAATCGATCATTAGTGTAATATAACCTGTTACTATAATATCTAATATACCATTTATATTCATGTTAAATATCTAATTACCATTTAAATAACCTAATTGTGTAAATATTTTTCACACCGATAAGTATACAAAACTTAACTCTGATTGCCGATTGAAGTTCTAATTACCATCAAACTAAAATCTAGCCTTTACCTAACAATTTCGAAGAAATACGTGGTACCCACCCCTCCCTCCCCCAACCCACAACTTAATATATTTTTTTAATGTTTGGTTGAATTTTAAAAAATGTTTATTAAGAATTGATAAGAATGTCAACAAATTGATTAGTGTCTAATTTTTGATAAAACTTTAGCACTGAAGATTTATGTATCATGCAGGTATTGGCTGGACTCTGGATCGGAGCAAATGATATAAGAACTATATAAAGTAACAAATGGAATAGTAATTGTGAAAAAAAGATTACTTTATTATATGAATACTGAAAATACTTTTGGATAATTAATCAAACATTAGAAAGTAACTTTTGCATATAACATCTTTCGCTATGCCAACCATATCTAATAATTAATGATCAATGAGGTCAAAAATGAACAAATACTTTCTTAGATGGTACATATATTCAGCTTATAAAAGATTGTAACTACACCTGATCATCACTATATATATATATATATATATATATATATATATAAAAATAAAAGTATAATAGGAGTAATTATATATCATCATCTTGGAATAAATTACTGTATTTCTATATATAATAGAACAACTTTCTCCATTCTTAGAATTCTCAAATATTTACATGCTTAAAAAATTCTAAAAGGAGACAAGATTCCATGACAATATCCATATTGCATGCACAGGACATATATATGTAGAGTTCCTTTCATGAAACAGTTTTAACAATTACAAAAAAACGAAAGGAAGTACAGTTAATATGAATATGTCAATATATATGTAAGCCAATATGCAACAGTTTTACTCCAATTATTGAACCAATCATTGAAGCATTGAACCGTTCAACTACCGGCTTATACTTATCACTTTCCAATCTCGTTTTAATTATTTCTTTAGACAATTAATATACCACTTAGAAAAGGAATTAAAGAAAAAGAAATGGGTAAAATCCAATCCAATCAACAAGTTATCAAGCTTCTTTAACTACTCCCCTAGTTCATTTTTACTTGCTCATAAATTAGAATGTGATTCAAGTGCTATATGACTAGCTGTGATTCAAGTGCTATATGACTAGCTGATTTAATTTGTAACACAAAGTTAATATGAAAAGCTATTGTGAGACATATTATGGGGATAGCTAAAAAGGAAAAATATGTTATAATAATAAATTGAGACAAACCATAATAGTGCTGAAAAAACTATGTATGAAGTATATTAGGAAAATGTAGTAATTAAGACTAAGCACAAGGTGAAATATATATTTAAATTTACCAGGATTTCCAGGTAATTTTCTTCTCTTCTTATTAGGACTAGGAAGAGCTTGTTCGTGATGAGCACCAGATCCATCACTTGTACTAGACAACACGTTGAGTGTTTCATCTACTTCTTCACTACTATTCCCACAAGAGAGGTTTGACATTGAAAAGATCAACAACGCTGATTAAAAAGAGATCCAAAGAAAAAAGACCCTTTTCCAGCTTCGGTTTGATGAGTCTATCTCTCTTTAGATTTTTTATTGGCTCTTTAATCGGCTCCTTGCTTTTATATATTGAGGTTTTAGAAACTAACAAAACTTAGGATTTTTTTCTGTTTAGAAGAGACAGACAAGAACCAGAAAATTCTCCCTGGTTTCTGGTAATTAAAGAAACAGAGGAGAGAGGAGGGTGGGGTGAGTTCTTGATGTCATAGTGTAATTTGGCCTTCTTACATATTATATGGGTTTACATTAGTATTTGTGGGTTATGTAATTGTCATTTTGTTTTCTTTGTCCCAATTTAATTTATTAGTATACTACTACTTTTTTTTTTTTTCTCATAGGTAATTATCTAGTCTATTCATAGTTTGAGACTTCTAAAAAACAAAAGACAAGTGGTTAGAATCTTTGAATTCAGATAAACAAATAAAGATTTTTATATAATGAAGCTACTCTCTTGTGAATGATATGTATGGTCTGCTTCTTTATATAATGGTATTAGTTAGAAAAAGTAACTAGAAAAAGCTCTTGGTCTTAACTAATTAACTGCTAGTGTTTAAAAGTTTGTTTGAATTGATTTATTTTAAATATTTTTATAAAGTATTTAGCTAAAATAAAACAAGCATTTATAAGTACATTACTTAAAAATAAACTAAAATTCAAATGTTAAAAAACTTAAAAAATTTAACTTATAATCTACTTTTAAAAAATCAATCTAACCATCCTCTAAAAGCCGCAAGAGTCTAGGGGTGCAATTGAGTCGAGTCGAGCCGAGTCGAGCTTGAGAGTATTCAGGCTCGGTTCATGAGTGTCAAAGCCGAGCTCAAGCTCGTCTCAAACTCGATCGAGCTTTTACACCCAAGCTCGAGTTCGGTTCGTTAAGGTTTTGATTAGATCGAGGTTGATTCAAATTCAACTCGTATTTTGATCGTTTAATATGTTCACGAGCTCGACTCATTTAAACAATGTTCATGAGCTTAATTCAAGCTCGGCTCGTTTGCACCCTTTTTAGTAAGTAAATTTAAGTTTCTCTAGCTCTAAGTAAAAGTTGTACAACTTAAACAATATATGCCGAGCTTCTCTAGCTCAACTGAGTAAATATATTCTCTAGCTCATTTAGGAATTGGGCTTTAATTAAGCCTAGTCTTGGCTATATGAACGAGTTGTTCATGAACGAAATCGAGCCGAGTATTACTCTGCTCAAACTCGGCTCGATTCATTTACTTTACGAACGACCCCGAGTCGAGCCCTTAATGAGCCAAACACCGAGCTACTTAGAACAGCTCGACTCAATTGCACCCCTATGGAAGACCAAAGCATTACTATCAAGGTTTTTTTTTTTTTTTGGCTTAAGAGGTTATATGTAGTTATATAATCAAGAGAAAAGATTTACTAGGTAATTAAATGAACTATAATAAAATATAAAAAAGAAAACTAAAACTAAAATTGGTTCAGAGTTGGATGAGTTGAGTATTGGTTCATTATTCAGTTATTTTGATCCAATCCAATAATCTGTTGATTTATAAATTTAATTTTTTTTAATTTATTTTATTCAATTCAAACGAATATAAGATATAAAAGACTGAACTTCTATAATTGTGAATTTAAGAAAAAATAATCATGTTTATACTTTTACACTTTGAAAATTTTATTTATTTCGAACTATGAAAGATATAAGAAATTATTTATTTTGTGCGGGTGGAAGTAGGCGATGTATTATTCATTCATATAATAAGTAATATTTTAAATTCAAGACAAAAGTTACCGCATGACTATAGGAGGAAAAGAAAGCATATGCTGCTTTTTGTCATATTCAAAAATTCTGGGACCAATAATTTTAGAAAGATAAGTTGGAAGGGTGTTTTTAATTAAACCTGACACCTTTTCGGATATTGTTTGGCGGGCGTCGGCTTTTTTTCTATTTTGCCGCTTTGTCCCTTTCTGATACTGGTCTAAAGAAAACGTTATTGCCTGTTTCACCCTTGTATTTATTGCCAAACCACCAGATTACCACGACAAAGGCCTGCAATGGTCTGTCTGAAATGACCAAAAGATCCTCACTAACATGTTTATTTTATATGGTATTATTTGATACGACATTTTAAAAAATAAAAAAATTATTAAAATTTATGATCTAAAATTCTTTTAAATATTTAAATAATTATAAATTATTTAAATAAAAATAAAAAAATGATTTTTAAAAAAAATCCTTCAAAGTTATGGTAAAATAGTATCTGTAAAAAGAAAAGTATATGAAATAGAATATTTACATTTTACAATTTTGGAAAAAAAAATCCCTAGAAAAATAAAAAAAATTCATGAGCAAGAAAATCCTAAATATATCATATGAAATATTTAAATTAATGAAGAAACTGTACATATTTGATGGCCTAATGATTTCGATCATTCTTATAGTATTAAAATTCGATTTAACTTGCATATAACAGTTGTAATTTCTAATCAGAACAGGTAAATTAGTTTAATGTCATTCAATATATACTTCAAAAGTGATAGCCCAATTACACAACGAGGTTTGCTAAATGTTAATAATCAAATCAAACTAAAATTGAGCTTTTTTTTTTCTCTTTCTTTTATGTGAAATAATTCAGTTCGTTCAATTGATTTAAAATAGAAGTATGTATCAATATATATTCACCATATAACCAATAAGTCTCATTTATATTTTGAAATATTTATTTATATATAAGAAAGTTTACTATGATTTGTGACAATAATTCACTTTCTTTAATTAAACAACGTTACTTTCATATATGCTTTCAAACTTGAATAATTAAAACAAGAGACGCATCACTCTTACATAACTTCAATAAATTAAAGAAAAATACAAAACTAAAGCAAGGCTTGACACCTTCTTGAAAAGTTGATTTAATACTTCTATTGTGAATCAATGTTGCTGAACCTCTGTATTCACCCCTATAAAAGTAGGTAGGAGTCCAATTTCCATGGAATTATTTGTACAAGATAAACAAGTAAACTTGAATTGGTCAAATAACTCAGTTATAAAAACCTTTATAATGATCAGTAAATCTGAATCAAGTCATTGGTTAGTTAAAATATCTTGTAAGAGTTGTTATTAGGAATATTTTGGATAAGTGTGTCAAATAAGTTGAATTTAGGAGAATCAAAATAAATTAACAAAAAAAATAATTTGATGCACAAAATAGCATAATCCATATTGATCTAATAAACTACTCTAGTGCAAGCCTATTAGTGAGTAGGGTCAATGGATCATCCTTTTGTTACTTGGGTTGCAATAGGTTTGAGTTTAAAAAAGGGTCATAGTCCAACACAGGAGATTCTCACAAATTTTTATTCTTTTTGTTTGTTTTCTGATTATTTGTTTCAGTATGCAATAATTTTGTTGTTACTTTATTATAAATAAATATAACATATTAAATTAAAAAATTAGTTTTTTTAAAAAAAATTAATAATATTTTTTTAACATTCAAATAACTTTTTAAATGAATCAAATTGAACGAGTTAAAATAATATAAAATAACTAAATAAACGAAACAATATCTCATTCAAATTTAAAATGAATTAAATAAGTCATATTTTTATCAATCCTAACTTTTAAGTCTAGTAAATTTAGAAAAAGGATACAAAACTTAAAAAAATTATATGCAATCATGCACATGATGGACAGTGGGGGCAATATTTATTTGCTTTGAGCAGGTTCCAACTTCTTTAGTTTTTCGATTTTTGAACGTAAGGCTTCAATTATCAAAAGAAAGAAAAAATGTCAAGTGCTTATCCATTTATCCTAGCCAATTTGAAGTTTGCTATGATTGGTCAATATAATGATTTCCATTTCAAAATTAATTAAAGCAAATTGAAATGTCAGTGTATAAGAGTCCAACTACAAGCATCTCAATTTGGATGTTGCTGTCTGAGTCCCTATAAATATTTGTCAAATGGTTTAATTTAAGAATTTGCAATTGACTTTTGACTACTACATCCATCTCCTCTGTATTATAGATTTATACTACTCCCTTCCTTGTTTAATTTTTTTTTTTATTATTTTAATTTCGTGCTAAGTCTAAAAAGTTCATACGGAGGGAGTAACAAACATTGAAATTGTTTTATTGAATTCAACAATAGATAAAAGAGGTTGGTAATAATTTCTAAAATGTGTATTTTTAAAACCACTAACTCGAAATACTATTACAATATTAGTAATTCAAGAATTTTGATGCGCCCATGCATGATTAATTGCTATACTCTATAAATACATTAAAATCATTTGCCAATAATTAGTTTCCTTTCTCCTTGTAAAATTCGCACTTTCCTAATTTATTTTATCACCTTCTTAGTCTTTAATTAAGCGCATATGCGATATTTGAAAACTTGCTCACTTTCGTGCATCACTTGGTCACATTCATTAGAAAATCATCAATCAAGAAAAAATTCAAGTTCTTTCCCATATAAATTCTGACTTAGCATACCAAATCATGAGTAAATTGTCAAGTACCACACATAAACTTAGTTGAAGATTAAGTGTCAGTTTGAATTGTCTAAAAGTTATTTTTAGCACTTATTTTAAACCAATTCAAACGGGCCATAAGTCCGTGACATCATGCTCTATTATTCAACTTGTTAGGAATTGAAATTAACAGGTTTCCAATATTTAACTGGTGTTGCTCATGCACAATTTGATAGCTGAAGGATTTTAATAGCAGAATGGGTTGCAGGGACCTTTTTTCTCTGGGACTCGGATGAATTGGGTTTAGCTAGATATTTAGTGCGACCAATCTCACAGTTCTCACTTAGCCCATACCTTCAATGTAGTCGGATTGTTAATTTTGGGCCACATTTTAGCTAGTCCATTTCTATAACAGTTAGAAAACAAGTAATCTTGAACTTGAACACTTTCATGGACAAATCTTAAAAGTTTAAAAGTTGTTAAATTTGAAGTTTTGACTGGCCTCCAAGGTTAGAAACTGACCCCCACATAAATCTCCAACAGTGGACAAAATATATTAAAATTTTGAAAGCAAAAAATACAAAACTTATATGGAGAGACCTTTCATGAAATGACTCAATACTTGGCCAGCCTTAATATGAAATTACTTGATTTTATTAGTTTAAACCAACCTATTATTTTGACCTACAAGCTGAAAGTAGAGCTTATGCATGGTTTTAGTGTTAGGGAAATGAACCTATACAATTATGGAGAAAGAGGTGAAAATGATGCAAAGGAGATCATTTGCCAACAGATACAAGCACAAGTTGATGAAGCAATATCAAATTTGTTGCCAAGGAGCGTGCAGAGTTGAAAAGCAATAAAGAACTTTTATAGTTAATTTGCTTAGCAATAATTTATCTGGAACTAATAATCAACAAGCTAATGGCACGTTTTCTTGATGTTTGCATACTGTTATTTCAAGATTAAGGGGAACCTCACACTGAAGAGTTTAGGACAGGCATAAGTGTTAGATTAGTACTAACCCTTAGAAAAATTGGTACCCAGTATTTAGACAACACGTACAAAGCGAGCCTCCTTTTTTTTAGTCCAGTAACTGCAAGCATCAGGACTAAACAATAGAAGGTTTAATTGTTGTGGGTGGTAGAATTTTATCAAAAAGAATTGGATAATAGTTCAATGGTAGCACTAGAGTGCAAATGTTATCCGTTGAGTTTAACAATGTGGCTTTGAGAGCAATAGGCATGTTAATATTCCTTGAATATATGGTCGGGCTTTCTTTAGATTTCTGCAACTATCACTATCTGATTTTGCAAACAAGTCATAATGAATATTGCATAATTAATCACAATAAGTAGCAATGTCATTTGTTTTTCTTGTCAAATCACGATATTATAACATCAAAGGGTTTATGTGTAATATGCGTCCTATGCATTTCATGAATAGTAAGATACAAACGATTCATATCAGAGCAAATTGTACTTCGTGCAATATGTATCTTTTGTGCTTCATGAGCAGTACTAATGTAATTGTCAATGTGGAGAAGATTCAACGATATTCTTAAAGCTCTATGCTTTTGATTATGATGGTGAAATCAAAGAAATTATGCATTTGTCAACAACAGAGGCTGAATTATTTAATAACAATAAGAACCACAAGTTTCTTACAATTTGTAGGCAAAAAAACAAATGTTGCAGATAAATCCTATGCATACAATGTCAAGTATAACAAATAGAACCACCAGTTTCTTACAATTTCCAGACTCTAGAAAAAATGTGCAAATAAATCCTATGAATATCATGTCAGTATAACAAATAAAAGACTGTTCTACTGCTTTGTGTGATCATAAAAATCGAGGTGGTTTTTCTAACAATGCAGAAAGATAAGCTTCATCCTTGGACTTGGAAGCAATAACCCACTTATATTTTTTGTACCTGAACTGCAGAAACATGTACATAAAGTCATCCAGATCGGTTCTATTACAGAAAAATCGATCAATCCACAACAAACCTCCTAGTCTCAAAACGCGATCCCAATCAAATAGGATAAAGTTCAACAATTGTAGATCGACCCAACCATCTATAAATCCAACGGTGTGGATCAAATCTATAGTGTTATCAAAGAATGGAAGCCTTTGATTCAATGTCATATATAGTGGAATCAAACCCCTAAGTGCTATTGCCTCACTAAAAGGAGCTCCAAGATTTAGTGCAGTTGAGATGATTGTCACATTCTCCTCTCTCATTCTGGCAGCAAGAGTCCCCGTGCCATTACTAAAATCCAGACCAATTCTG
>JBDJHY010000001.1:26037597-26060084 GCA_039654485.1 Withania somnifera | reverse complement strand
GTAATGCCATTTGGATACCTCAATTGTCAAGAAAGATGTGTTTCTTCTTTTGGCTAGCTGCTAGATGGCTGATCTTGAAAGCTGAAAATCTTAGAAAGTGGAAGGTTATTTGTGTTAGCTGGTATTACATGGGTAAGGAGGTGGGCGAGGAAGTGGATCATCTTCCTCTACATTGTGGTTTTACAATAACATTATTGTGGGATATGATTAGGTGGTTTGGAATCTCTTGGAAAATGCCAAAAACTATGAAAGATCTGATCTTTTTGTGGAGGAGCGGGAGAATGAGGAGAAGACGTAAGGAATGTAACGTGGTTCCTCTCGCGTTGATGTGGATTGTTTGGAAGGAGAGAAATCAAAGAGAGCCTTTGAGGGGGTGAAGTCGAGTTTTTCTAATTTAAGGAGTAGTCTACAGTCACTTATTTTCTTATGGTGCACCCATAAAATGCCTTATTGTATAGATGATTGGGTGGAGTTGTAGAGAATCATATCCTTTTGTAGATTCTTTACCTTTTGTTTTACCCCCCTTGTATATGGCCAGTTTTTTGCGCTTGTTAATGAATGAAATATGTTTACCAGATTAAAAAAAACATTTAAAATAAAAAACTAACTTCTCATGTAAAGGGTTCAATATCATATCCAGTAAATTGCTAATCCCACTTCAACACATTTGATTGCACATTTTAGTTTCCATAACCATGCGTAAATTATGCAAACTATGGAAATACAAGTAGCTGTACTTGTGTCAAAATACCTAATGTGTCACCTGAAGCAATCTCTGCAACTTCCTTCAATCATTTAGTCAGTCTAAAATCACATCATAATGATGTTGTTCCAACTTCCTTGTTTATTCTTGACTCTCAGCTCGGCATGTCACGTTTACTCACAGACTCCATAATTCTTCAATTGAAGCAACATGTAGTCATAATTCCAGTTACTGACATCTTGATTTCACTCAAAGTAGCATCCGTTTGGCTATGCATAATCATCTCTTGATTTAATAATAATGACAATGATGGAAATTATTATTATCTACTACAGTCTACAAGGTCACTCTTTAATCTCAAAAAAATCCTTCTACAACTTCTTTACTAAATTTAGATTGAAACTTGCAGGCATTAAACAATAAATTCTCATCCCTTTCTCTTCTGAATTGCCAGTGTTATCAAAAGCGAAAAGTGCAAAAAAAAAACTCTAAGGTTTGTTGGGGTTTAAAGCGCAAATAAAAGCGTGGGCTTCAATGAAAAAGATGCAAAGGGAGCATAAATACAAATATTTGTGTATAGTTCAATGCTAACAATTATAAGCATGGATGACAAATATATGAACAAAGGAATTGAAAAACAATTATAATAAAGTAAAATATCAATTTTTCAGTGTCACCTCTTCAAAAGAGACTCATTGATAAGAGAAAGTATGCCTTAGAAACTTGATGATAACAGTGAAACGCACATAAAGCGTGGCGAAGTGCTCAACATATTCTGAGCCTCGCTTTAGGGCTTAAGCGCGCCTTTGATAACATTGTTAATAGCTTGACAGAAGTAACTGATGAATGTAGTTTATTTAATGCTATACTCAAATTATTTGGAACATAACTCTGATCCAGATCGACTTGTTCTCTATTTAACCTATTTCAGAATAAAATTTGATTTTTACTGATGGCTATTCTTGAATACGAGTCAGTTGTAATCCACCATGCCTAAATTACTAAAATTATATTTAATTCGAACCACGATAATCTTATCTACCATTAGAATGTAAATACCTTGAAATTTGAATTTACAACAGCTGGAAGTGTTCCTTTTCGGCACCACATCTGACCACTGTGGCATATCGTTTCCGGATTTTCTCTTTGTAGTTGCTGCCAGAAACTTTGTTGGTCCTCTGTTTCTGTACTTTTTGTTTTCTTTTTGTTCCTTTGGATTTTGTTTTTCCGTAGTCTCTGTTCTGTGCCAAACTGAAGCTCTGATGCTCCAAGTCCCTCCTTTCTTTATGCAATTTTGTGAGGAAAATTTTGTATGGGTTGGCCCATTAATTGCGTTTCTCTTTTATTTCTTGGTTAAATAGCTTACATATCCATTGCTATTAAGAGTTATTACACCTAGTGTTGAGATTATTCCATAACATACTTCCATAGCACTTCCATTTTCAAAATGATGCATGACGATGTGTCTGAATAGGTAATTTGACTCATGCTTTTTCATGCATTAGAGGATGATGCAGATTTTTAAATCTAGCAAGTGTCTGAGTGTCGCAAGTGCAATGGTTTAAGTTGATTGTGGCTGGATGTTATAGTTGAAACTGTTAAATTTTTTTCCAAGTACTTGAATATTCTTTTTAAAGTTGTTAATTTTCATTTTCTGGCCATTGTGTTTTTGTTATATTATGGTTGTACGTTTGGTCCACAGTTAGGTTTTGCTTGTATCATTTGAATTTTCCAGCATTTACTGCTCCAACGTTGTGACTTAGCAGCAGGTTTTAGTGGCATAAAGTTGTCAAACAACTAAAAATTTACACGGTTTTTACATAATACAGTACCTTCCAAAAAAAATATCACGCTGTTCTGCAAACATCCAAATCTTAACCACCAAGCTTTTGACTACCTCCTTCTGAAGTTGTCATACTAAATATAGCTGTCAGCTTTGTTCCCAGCAATTTAACATTTTCATATCAAGGTTTGCTGTATTGCATTACAATCCTGTGAGGCTATTTCCTAACCTTTTACCAATATTGACTTTGGTCCCCTCCCTTATGTTATTTGCAGTTCGATGACATTGGCGATCATGGCACAAAGGTGATTGTCTACAATTTGTGGTTTAATGATGAAGGCAGAATGGAGCTAGACTTTGAGGCAGATCCTGAGGTTTGGTTTGACTACCTATATGGGATTTCAGATTTCTAATCATGTCATTTATAGCTTTATTTATTTATGTATCTATTTATTTTTGGCGATAACTGCAGGATATTCGTCTTTCGGGGGATGCAAACGATAATGAGAAGAGTGGTTCTCGTATTAAAGCAAGCGACCAGCATCTTGCAAACCGTCTTCGTTACTCACTCCGTGTAAGTTATCTTCCTAGCAGTTTCCACTTCATACTTCTATTTTAAAATCAGAGGGCTACTGGTCATTATCTTCTTGGTGTTTCCATACTGAACAGGCATATTTATCAGTGCTGTACTTGCGGATCCCAGACAGCTTCTGTATTCTGTTACGTGGACGGGTTGTCGAATTCCATAACATTGCTAAGGATCTCAAATACCCTGAATTTATCATGTATAAGCCTCAAACTGTTGGATTCAAAGAGGTATGTACCCAATTTTGCTTTTAATATGAGTGGTATTTTGGGTGCAATAGATATTATAATATATTTACACACTACATCCCTTTTCACGTGGCAAATGTTGACTTGTTATTGAGATTAAGAAGTTCTTTTGTTCTGTATATGATCTTGGAGGTACTGGAAGTAAATGTCAATGTTCTGAAAAGCAAAGCAGTAACAACTATTTAAAAATAGAAGCAAAGTGAGAAAGTGATGTGAAGTGAGGGGTTATCACTTCAAGGGCAAAACCTTGTGGTTCAGATAAACGTGCCCTTCAAACAGTGAGCAAAATGATTCAAAAGAAAAGTGGTGTTTCATTGAACCTCAACGTTGAGAAGTTGGTTAACATTAACATTATTGTATATTGGATGGAAATTAGTCATCTTAATTGCAATTTGATTATTATAGTACTATTCCACAAATTGTACAGTACTTTTAAGAAGCACGAACTTCACTTCCCACTTTTCACTTCATGCCCCATGAACCTTGTTGCTTTTAAAGTTACGGGTAAATATTTCAAGTTTTTGACACGTTCATTTGATTAGGAACACAGTACATTGTATAGTGCTTTAAATCTGGACTGCTAGATGAACTTTAGCTTTTGAAATCATATCAGGAAGCAAAATATTATTCAAAGGGTGTCAAATATTATTGGAATTTTGAAAGTCAGAAGGTTTGTTTTGAGTATGTAGGGAGGGATGGAGCACTTGTAATGCCTTTTCATGTTGATTAGATGGATCTGAACTTTTCTTTTTTCTTGAATCGTAAGGCCATCATATGCTTGATATTATAGTTTGATACTTTTTGGACAATAGAGATTAAAATTGTACTCGGAGATTTTTTTTGATAGGTAGTAAAGTTTTGTTAACTAAAAGGGCCAAGTCTGTTTAAATGATATACAGTGAATTGGCTTAAGTATCACATTTCTATCCACAGTGCTTTACCTCTCTTGATTACAGAAAGAGTAGCTTGATCTGGGTTTTAGTGGTTGAGACGTTTGAGGAAATTCTGGAATTGTTCAAATTTTGAGTTAGTAATTGTGTAAGTCTTATATTCTTATTTTCTAAGTGCTCTGTACTGTGGCATGTGTATATCCTTTTTCTCAAAGTTGTCTCCTAACTGGATCAGATACATATAATGCTTGATCGTTGACTGTTAAATTACTTTTGCTTCTCAAAAGTTTGTGAGTAACATTTTTAGCTCCAATGTTTCTCGAACTTCTCTAAATGTATTCCTTGTTTTGATGGTTGCAGGGTTCAGTCATTACTACTATTGGCTTCCTAAAGGAAGCTCCAGTGGTGAATGTGCATGGGTTCAATGTCTACCACAAAAATCGTTTAATACTGGTGACTAGCTTCTGTTGCTTTATAGTTTAAAAAATTGTGATTTTGAACTTCTGAGAAAATTAGTTTTGTTTGTAAACTCCAAATCTTGTAAGTAAGCGGGATAAGAGTCGTCATATAACTCCTCATTTAGGAGAATTGACGGATCATGAGATAGTTTCTTTGTTAGGTAATGTAGTAGATGTACTACATAACAAATGAAAGAGGAATATGATTGCGATATAAGGAGAGGAACATTTTCTCCGTTGCACTACACATCCTATTCGATTGATCCAACCTCTGTGGGCAATCACCACTAAACTTCTTTTATCTTGGTTTCCTGAAAGCGTTCTATTGTCACATTTTAGTAGTGGTTCTATTGATGGGAAAGAAGAGAACCATTGGTCAACCTGATTCAATAGATAAGACATTCTTTACATACCTTTCCCTAACTCCTAAAGTCTAACATCTTTTTTGTCATCTCTTTGCAGCCGTTTTGGCATGTTGTGAGGTACTCTGATAGTAGAGGCAGAGGAGTTGTGGGTAAGAAACCTTTGAACCACTTGACATTGTTTCACTATACCATATGCTTGTACAACTTTGCCCCTTAACCCAGCTAGAGAGGTTATTTGGTAATTTCTGTCCCCTTCAGGTGTTCTAGAAGCAAACTTTATTCAGCCAACCCATAATAAGCAGGATTTCGAGAAAACCCCTCTTTTTCAAAAGCTTGAAGTACGCTTAAAGGAGATGACATGGGAATACTGGTAAGCAATCACTTTAATTAAGAATAGCCCAGTGAATTGTTTGTGTTGGAGGTAACTTAAAAGCATTGGCGGATTAGATTGTTAGCTTGTCTGCATGGATTTAAACCGCCTTACTTGAAATTTTCAATGTTTTCATGGGATTAGATGGGAAAGGCAGATTTAAGTTCCTCATAAGCAGCCACTTATATATTCTCCTCACTTATTACTTATCCTTTGACAGGGATTATCACTGCGGTCTCCTTGGTTACTTTCCAAAGAAAAAAGCCCAGGGACCCATAACTCCTCAGGTTTCATCTGAACCTAGACAACAACATGGAACATATAGACCTGTTGTCTTGGGTAATAACTCCTCCGATGCTGTTGGTTCAAAGATTGCAGTGCGGGGAACTGTAACACCAGTCTTTCAGAATTGCTCCAAACAAGGTAATGTGTCTATTGAGAGAGCTATGTCACATATATAATGGATATTTCTCTCGTAAATTGTGTTTTCGATCATTTGGGGGTTACCTAGACTCTATCGTGCTTGGTATTTCATGGTTGAGAGGATTTTTAATAGCCTTGAAAGTCAGAAAGAAGCTTTTCTTTTTCCTGTGTATGCTGTCTAGTTTATTCTATTGAGGCCTTTCCTTCGAGCTATGGTACTGAGCTTTTCTGCTTCTAGCATACCTACTGTGATAGGGCATGACATTGCTGCTATAACGGAGCTAATACGAAAAACAATGCGACGCATACAGAAAAAGAATAGTAACGTCACATGGTAACAAATATCACCAAACAAGAACTACATGAATGGTTAATACTTAGACATGCATGGGGCTCTATAGTGCCGCCAAGTCTAGTCCCAAGGAAAAACGAGACAATACTCAACTACCTACCAACCTTCTACCCTCTGTATCTTCCTATCTATGTCATGCCCTCTATAAGCTACAGCTGCGCTATGTTCTGTCTAATCACATCTCCCTCTTTGGCCTCCCTCTACCTCTCCCTGTCCCACCATATCCAGCCTCTCATGCCTCTTTGCTGGGGCATCTTTGCACATCCTCTTTACATGTTCAAATCATCTCAACTTTACCTCCTCATCTTGTACACCACAAACCACTCCCACCTTGTCTCAGATATCTTTTCCTAATCTTATCTTGCCGAGTATGCTTATGTATCCATCTCAACATCCTTATTTCAACTTGCATCTTACGAACATTAGAGATTTTGATTGACCAGCACTCCCTCCGTACAACTCGATGACCACTAAAGTTGCCCCTCGAAACCCCTGCACCTCTCTTGCTGCTTTACTAATGCAACTCTGTCCTAACCCACATGCGGTTAGCATCCCTACTACTCTTCCAAGCCCCGGTCACCCTCAATTTCGCTCCCTTCTCCCAAGCACGGGCTGGGGTCAAGCCACCCCATTTGATCTGCGGCCGGTCATTTAATGTTCTCTTGTTCGTCTTCCTCTTAATCTTCGAATCCATCCTCAAGAGCTTATGTTGTGTTGTCAGATTCTCACTCGGGATAACTAAGTATCATGAAAAAATGCAGTCTTTTTTATTTTGAACATTGGATTACACTAGGTAATTGGCTAATTGCGAATATACAAATGACCCTAAATTTTAAGCTTAATGACCATATCATCACACTCAGATTTTGTTGTCTCCTTGTGCATTCTGTTGGGAGCTCATATTGGTCCATCTCAGTAGAATGAAAAGAAAGAATTTCAAAGAGAAAAAAATTCCAGTCATCTTTCTTTCTTTCTTTCCCCTTTTTGTTTGTTTTAAAATCCCTTTTCATTTCCTTTACCTTAATTCATACTTGACTTTGAGTTGTCCATCTACCTTGAGCCTAATCAGTATTTTCTGCGCTGCTAGTTATTTTGGGTCCACTCGCAAATTTCCACTCAAAATAGGTGTATTTGGAATTCTAAACATCAGGGACCTTTCTGGCAAATCCTTCTTTCTAGTGGTACGATTGCAATTCTTGGGTTTTCCCCCCTGCCCTCATATGGGAGGAGTGTGAAAAAACAGCAGACATCTTGAGTTGGTTCCTTGTCCATGAAAGACTGATTATTACTACAGACCTCAAAATCTTTTAACTCCTGATTGTAAGAAGATGAACTTCACATGTTATATGGCTTGTATATAATTTCGTTGCTACTGTTTAGTGTTTGGGCTTTTAGGGTTAGCAATGAGGGAAAGATCCTATATTGAATGTCGAACATGCATTTTATGAGTTTATTATTGCTGAACATATAGGTGCCATGTATGTTTGCTCGGTTGGAAATATTGGTGTTTTGGACAGTGTATTCTCTGCGCATGCCCTCTAATTCTTCATGACGACTCCATGAAGATTCCAACATATGGTGGTTGTAGAGTTCCCAAGTTCACTTAATTTCATACCCCAACCACGGCTTGTATGTTCAGGATCGCCAGCTTCATTTGCTGATTATTTTTCATACCCCTACTGTTGCTTCAAGTTTTAATGCTTTGGCTTCATTTTCTGCCACTGAGTTATCATAATGGCGTTATTAGTTATCAAACTGAGTTGATTGCATGAGCAATAGATTTCCTTTTTCATTGTCCTTTTTGTAGGTTGTCAATGATTTGGTTACACTATGAAATCATTAGTCACGAAACAGGAGTGGTGATTTCCCCACAAAACTCATGCAATTTTGTATAGTTGCCTACTTGGATATATGGATCTCCATCTTTTACTTGTGGACATTAGATAAATCTCCATCTTTAACTTTTTGAAACTAGAATTGTGTGTATGAACTTTTTCAACCATTGACAATATTGTCTGCTCTGAACCTCAGGAGCTTCAAAAAGGAAAGCAACTGATTGTCTAATAAAACATGAAAGCGTGATACGGACAGCTGGACCTGTAGTTGATTTAACTGGTGGTGGACGAAGTCAAGAAATTCTGGTATGTATTCTTGATTGCATGTTGCATGTACATTATAGCTTGAAGAAATGTTAAATCTACTTAGCATATCGATTGCATGTTATCCATAGAACAGCATGTTAAGTTTAAGAAGTAGCTTACCTGCTATCAATGACCTTGTTAAACTAGGGATTCCTATATAAGGGACTATGGTGAAGTGCTATTGGTAATTTCTTTTTACGAACGATTGAGCTCCTTTATCTTTGTTCTTTATTACTATGATTTTGACATGCCAAAAGCCACCTACGCTTTTATGGGTAAAAGCTCAGTGTGTGATGTTGTCATGGATTTGAGACTTAATTGCAGGCAAAAGCTTGATATTTAAGTGGAGAATAGAGGGACAAGCACATTATCCGCCGAATTTTGAACTGTTCCCTGTTGGTCCTTGGGAATTATCGGCTAAAAGAGAAACCCACAGTACTTCCCTTCCAAAAAAAAAAAAAACCTTCTACTTCTGTGCAAGAAGAGCATTTTCCTGCGGGTGCATTGCTCAATGTTTGCTTTAATGTTTTCAACTGCTTTCCTCTTTGTACTAACAGAATCCAAGTTGTCTAGCATTTGTAAAATAATGCTTCACTGTTAAGTGGGATTTCACTGGTATGTTGTTGTAATAAGTTACCACTTGCTAATGTAGGTTTTTTCGTTAAATCTTTTTTTCAAGATCTTATTATAGACCTTAATCCCTTATCTTGCATAGAAGTTTATTACAAAGATGAGACCTAGCTAACCAGGCACTTATAATGATTTATTCTAGTGTTATTTCTTCTCCTTTTCAATATCTTTGTCTTTTGACCGCTGTAGACTCTCACTTCAAGTGGCTTACAAGATCAAGAGGCTGCCCACCTCATTCAAGAGAATGAAAAGCTCCGAGCACAGTAAGTATAGACATCATTAATGAGCCTGTTATCTTCTCATATGTGATTTCCAAATTATGTTTTTTGTCTTTTTAATTGAAGGAAATGCTAGGATGACAAACACATTCTGTAGTCTGACAACATAAATATTCTGTTCTCCTCTTTCTCTTTCTTGTGAGGAGGGCGGGGGTAATGCGTTTTCGTAGAAATAGAAAAAAAATTGTATAGAAATATGGATAATATGTAAAATTCACTTTTAATTTTGGATGAATTGTGAACTACATACTTTAACATGTACTTGTCCATAGTGGAATCTTACACCCTTAAGCGCTGACATGACAAAGAAAGTGTATGCACCTCCATTGTGGCTTGTGAAGAGTTGAAAAATTAAGCCCAAAAATATGATGTTCCTACTCTCTTTTTTCAAAATTTTGTTTGGGTTAGAAATATTTCTGTAGAGAATAATACTTGTTGGAAAAAGCCATTTCTGGCAACTTTGTGCTGAATCACCCCTTCATCATGTGATAAACAGCTACCAGCTTCACGCCTTCACGCCCCATCCACTCAAACACACAGGAAAGCTTCTTTTGGAGAAAATAATAATAAAGCACACAGTTTCAAAGGAAATCCCTGCTCGCTCATGCACATTCCATAGATTTTTCTCCATATTGCACAGACACTCAGTTTTGCTCTTATTGTTTCCCCCTGTTTTTTCCTGTCTCTGTACTGTACCTTTTATCCCAAATTCTGCTTCAATAAGTTTCAACTCCTTTGTTTTACCAAAATAAATTTCAATGAGAAGTGCTTCTCTAGCAATTTTCATAGATAAGCTAAGATTGTTAGAAGAGAGGGCAGGTAAGCATAGATTGTTAGAATAGAAAGCCTTTGTGCAATGAGATGTTCATGACAGTAGTAGGAAAATGTGATGTACCAACCCTTGGTAAAAGACGCTTTGACTGTATTGAAGGTGTGTTATCTCATCTAAAACCTTAGCTTAGATTGTTAGAGAGCACAATTTAGTTTACTTAATTATGTATTCAACATTTCTGTCATTATGAGCCGAGCACGTGAATTGTTTTTTGGTTGGTGGATGTTGATGAGACTTAAACCCAGGACCTCTGCTAGCTCTGTAGATGTGTGTAACCAAGTATCTAAAAACTTTAAGTTTTGTTAGGGAGAACACATAATTACTTAATTATGTCTTCAACAATTGATTTGGAAAGCTATTCCTATTGTTAAACTTTCACAACATTCCAATATGTGACATAAGCACATATTAACTCTCAAGTGTTTAAGCACCAAGGTCAAGCAAAACCTACACTCCCATGAGACCCATTTTCCATTAAACACAGAAACTGTTCATTGAACTGCATAACCAGTTAAGAGAACCCATTCCTTCACACAACTTCATACCAAAAAATACAATACCTATATTCGAGAAGCTGTGGGCATGGCGACCATGAAGAGCTCAGTTCCAGGTCTAAGCATTTGAACGTTACAGACCATCGTTTCTTTCACCAGAAATGGTATTTGTGCAGTCGAAAAATGGGATAAATGGGTATGCTTTTCTCTGTAAAGGTGAGAGATTTAAGGATTGGTTTTCAAGTCTTTGGAACATTGGAGTGCGGAGAAGATGACAATTGTAGTTAAAAAATCAATGTAGTAGATGAGCAGGCAGGAGAAGATAAGGGTGAAAAAAGAGGAAAATATCACGTTTTCAATGAAAAGGATAAGATGAAAAAACAAAGGTAGTGCATGAGTTGCATTGTGCCATTTAAGTATTGCTTTGGGTCTCTCAGGAGGTAATAACTCTACTTCGTACAAGTTTAGGAAGGGTAATAGGACCTCAAGGTTGAAATGTGGTGTTGGAAAACATAAGATGTTGAAGGCGGTATTTATGTATTATCCCGTTGGAATATATAAAATATAATTACCCTAATCAAATAAAAACACACGTGTTTGCAGCACTATTGTGTATCCGTAAAATATTTGTGACTACTTTGTTCTTGTCCCAGGTGCGCGGAATGTGAAAAAAGGGAGGAAGAACTCCATTCAAAGGTGTGATAAGTAACTTTTGCCTTTTTATCATTGTTGCAAGTCAAGTATCAAATTGTCAGTAGGTGAAAGCAGTGCCTGATATCAAAATGAAAATCATCTTTTGTTTTGTTCATGTGATTGTTGCAGATTAATAAGCTTCGGAAGGAGCTAAAAGAAGCACAACGTACCTATGCGCATTTGCTAGTGGAATCAAGATTATTAGACAAAGTAAAACCGGAAGAGGATGTAGTTTTTTGAGGAAGCCCATCCTTTTACTTTAGTTAGCTTTTGCAAATGAATTTAAATCTTAGCTGCTGTTGATAAAATCCTGTTCCTTCCTGTGTCATTTGTCGTAATTTTCCACCATTCTTGCTTTTTCTTTTATTTATGGACCTGAATGGAAGGTGGAATCAAAGTTTTCACAGATTAGCGTTTGCCTCGTTGACATCTTTGTGGCCTAATAACCATCTACTTTTAATTTTTTAAACTTGTTACTCATTTTTCAAGTTAACGCATATGAAAATGGATTTATTTTCTGGAGTTGAATAGGGTCACTTTATCAATGAATCGGAAACAATGGTGTCTTTACTGCACTGAAACGGTAGAACCTTTGATGAATAGGATACTCGACAAGTTTGTCAACAACAATATATCTGGTGTTAATTCACAAGTGGGGTTTGGGCAGAGGTGTGGATGCAGTTTTTTTAGAGGCCCGACAAGTTTTTTGGCAAGAGGAAACTGTTTATTATTCAAAGGGCAGAGGATTGTGCCACCTTGGGAGAATAATAATATAATGAAAGGTCATCTTATTCTCCTTTGCTTGGATACTTGTCTTGCACTAATTGACACCTTGTTACACGAGAAGGAATATATGAAGAAATGGACCTGTCCTATTTGATGGGACATTTCACTTGTATCAAAATAGCAAGGCATAACATATGTGTTTTGTCAAGTTTATTCATTTATCATTTCATTCCTAGATTCCCGTCACTAGAGACTTGTCCCTACCTAACTAGGAAGCACGATTGCTAAAGCACGGGAAGTTTCATTCTTATTCTTTTAATAATTGCTTAAGGACTATGTTGACATGTATGTTGGATTCGGTCCCACTTGATAATCCAGGTGTTTCTGCATGAAATTTTACTATTTATTATTTCTTTCGATATTTATATTTGAGTTTGAATAATTTGTATTTTATTACATAGGGTTCATTTTTGGGGAAGTGTTCTATCAAGGATTTTTTTCTTACCCAAAATTTGAACCCGTTTCACTGCAATACATTCTTTGATAATCTCCGTGCACATGGTTTGGTTGAGTCAATTTCTCCAGAAAAAAAACACAGAAGAAATTATCTTTAATTTATTGAATTTATAAATTAAATCAAACAAATATAGGTTAATTTTTTCAGTTTCAATTTTTCATTTGTTCAGGGTTATGTAAATTATTTTTTATTGTGACTTTTAGTATTTTTTTTTATGTAATTTTAAAATACGTAAATTTCATGTTAAAAGATTTAAAGATTCGATATCAGAATTTTCTATCAAAATTAAAAAATTTAACTCTCGAAATTTGATTTATGCAACATAAATTAAAACAAAGAAAGTACGACGACAACAACAATAACAACTTACCTAATATAATCTCACAAAGTGAAATTTGTAAAAAGTAAAGTATATGCTGACAGTTGCGGAGGCACCGTTAGCCACAAGGGGTTTAAACCCCCTTCAGTGAAAAACTATACGAATTATACATGATTAAAATTATTTTTTATGTATATATAGTATAACTATACATATTCATGTGTTTATTTTTTCAAATTTTGAACCCCCTTAGCAAAAATCTTAGTTCCACCACTGTTTGCCGACGTTGCCTCTATTATCGATGTAAAAATTATTTTTGATAGACTCTTAACTCAAAAAAAAATATTTTTTAAAAGCAACAAAAGTACAGAAATAATATTTAATAAAAAAAAATAATAAATAATAACAAAATAAAATACGACAATAACTATAATAAAATAATACAGCATAAGAAGGGATAATAAAAGAGGAAGTAGTAGCTAGTAGAAATGCTATCATATACCTGTAGAATGGAAAAAGTAAAATAAGTGGATGATAATATTTACTGAAAATAATTGTTGCTTCATTTAAGGGGTAACAAAATCCTAATCTAGTTTACGCCACATTTTAAGCATGCGCCGAATGTCCCTACGAAAATCTATAATTACGGAGACGATCGAGTACAGAACGACACCGTTCAGTGTACAACTGGAAAAATCAGCCATTTGAGTGAGGCAGGCAGCTTTATACTTTACTTATTTCACTTTTCTTTTTCCCCCAGTTTCTCATGCATTCATTCATCACAGACGTTGCAGCAAAGTTGTAGTAAATTTCCTTCCGTTCCCCTCTCATAAACCCTAATCGGTAACCAAAATTCTTCTCTGTTTTCGCTAATTTTCTGTCATTCATCGTTCATTGTATTCGTCTTGATCTTTCTTCTTTTTTTTCTTTTAAATTTACTAAGTTTTTTTTTAAATTTATATACATAGAGAAAAGGATTTTCAGTTGCGTAAAGGGGTTGATATAGCATGGAGAATTGTGTGTGGAAGTTGTTTTATATGTTGAAAGAAAGGGGATGTATCTGAACTGCTGAATGTGTAGGGTGATGTGAGTTGATGTGCCCTGTGTGTGCTTTATTTTAATTTTGGGGTTTATATATTATATATGTATATGGTTGATTGTTATGGTTGTTCAATGAGGTAGGGGTAAAGGTATTTGTGCAGTGTGCATTCTCCAGAGCCTAATTGTGGGAGTACGCTGGATATGTTGTTGTTGATTGTTTATTTAGCTGATTCGATGTTCATTACTTGAACCAAGTTTCTTTTGGAAACAGCCTCTCTACCTCCTCGAGGTAGGGGTAAGGTTTGCGTACACTTGAACCTCCCAGATTCCGCTTTTGAGACTACATTGGGTTTGTTGTTGTTGATTGTTGTGGTTGTTTTGTTGGTTTTGTAGAAATCTGAACAGGGTTGAAGAATTGAGAGAATGAGTAATGTAAAGAGGCTGGAAGATAGCGTGAAGACATTAGAAGAGGGCATTACGAGGGTGAAGTTGATTTTGGATGGTTACCCTGCTTGTAAGCTGTTCACATCAGAAGAATACATGAGATACTATGAGTATCCTTGAAATTTAGTATGGTTTGCCTTATTTTTATTGCTAGTTGTATTACACTATGTTTCGGGGGGGGGGGGGGATTGTTTTTCATAACCATGAAATCTTTGAGGCCGGTGGAAGATGGCCCATAATTCATTGGATAATCCCTTTCTCCACGTAAGTACCACTCTTTTCTATGTCACAGGGTTTGTATCCCTGATGTGCCTAACCCACATATTGCAAGCTACGCTCTTACCTCAAAAGCAAAGCCTTTGGAGCTGTTGGAGGGGTGATGTTAGGAGAAAGAATATGGATGATTAATTGGTAAATTACTTTAGCTGTTTGATACAGTTAGAAGGAAGTAAAAGTGATGCATGTACATTTACCCAATTTTTTTGCGCAATAGCAGCATGGGTTCTATCAGTATATTAGCTAAGATACCGTTTCTGTGTTTGCAACTGTCCTTTACACTTGAAACTACCATGAGTTACACTGGAGAACTACCAAAATTAGCAGCATGGGTTCTATCAGTATATTAGCTAAGATACCATAATGTTTGCAACATTATTCAATTATTTTCTCTAGTTACACTAGAGAACTACCAAAATAAGTTAGATCACTTTGACTAATGTTGCAAGTGACGAGTTAGCATAACTTCAGAAGTAGATTTGGTTTTGTTTTTGCTCCCCACCCCCACCAAAAGAAAAAGGATGATTTGGTATCACTAAGAAAGAACTGCAGTGAAGGAGGTATCTCTTTTATTATTTCTGTCTTTGTACTTGTCCTGTTTGTTTAATTCGTAGGAAGCAATATAGTCGCCGAAACTTTAGTGTGTTATTATTCTCTCTTGCAATTTGCATCTTTAACTCTTGATAGCTGTGTTTATCTCTTGTGTATTCAACCTCCCCCACATGATTTATCAACAGAACTTCTTCAAAGGTATCATGTTGCCTTGGATGAGAGTATATACTTCAAGGTGAGTTTTTATGGACCGTCAATGGGAAAATTCATTAAAAAACATTTTTTCTCTAAACAAAATTATTGCTTCAGTGTTATCTTAACTATGACTATATCTGGTAAAGTATCTTAGATCATTGTGAAATTATTGTCTTCTATTTTGTCATCCGTGTACAAGTTGTGACTCTTACATTTTGAACAGGTAGAATGCAGATGATGCACAATTTATTTCCTTTGCTAGTTAATTTGGACATGAAATGCTTCACGAAATTGTTTTTTCTTTGTAACAATGAAGCTTAAGTGCAACCAAGCTTCTGTAGTAATAAAGATGACTTGGTTAACGAAAACTATTTTCAAAAAAAAAATAAAATGAATAAGAGAATTAATAGCAGAGCTTCAGTTGTTCAAAGAACATTGTGCCATTTGATCAGCTTAAATTTAAGAGTAATACAGGGTGGTAGGGTTTAGTAAGTGATCTGATATGCTCATTGACGCAGTCGACCTCTGTCATGCTAATTGTATATTTTAGTAAATTACAATATTTAACATATATTCTCATTGATATGTTCTGGATCAGAGGTTAGTTTAGCGAAAGAAAAATATGTTAGTACTTGACTCCTTGTCTGCTGAACTTTAGCCTGGATTGCTGACAAAAACATATATCCATTTTTAGTAGTTTTCAGCTGCATGGGCAGTAAAACAATGCTATGAATGTAGGTTTTGTCTATTGTTAGCAACTTCCTCTCCTTGTTCCTGTGTTGAATATCACTTCACTTTTCTTCTAGGTTCTTCCTTTACTGAAAGATAAGAGTGGTACCTCTCTGTTAGCGGAATTCTTACGTGTCTGGACAAATTACAAAGCAATGGTGAAGTGTCTTGGAGGGTTTTTCCTTTACCTTGATAAAAAATGCACAGATCAGAAAAGTTCTGCACCCCTTAAAGAGGTTGCTCTTTCTTGTTTTCAAAATCGGGTAAATGTCTGTATATTTTACAGAAAATCATCGCTCGTTTATTTTTAGTAGATGCATACAGTTACCAAGTTCAAAAAATGAAAAAACAGAAGATGCAAAATCTTCATATTGTACTGATTTTCATCTGTGCATTTCAGGTTTGCTGTGATCTGCTACCAAAACTTTTTGATGCTGCACTTTTACTGGTACTTTTAAGTAGCATTTCAAGTTTATTGTTGGTTCCAACTATGAACAGCTATTGATTTATGGTGTGCCACATGTAGATAAGTCAAGACCGCAGGGAGGAACCAATTGACAGGAGCCTACTACAGGGCCTCTCTACATTTTTCTTGGAAAATGGTGGGCCAAAGAAAGGAACGTACTATGACATGTTTGAGGAGAAATTGCTTGCTGATACATCCTGTTGCTACTCTCGATTTGCCTCTGAGTGGCTCCTTTGCTATTCTTCGACAGATTATATATTGAAGGTCTTTTATGCTTGTCTTAAAAATAGCAGCGTGCTGGATGAATTTGTTTGTCATACAATTTCTTATATCTAACAAAGCATTCTTCTCTACTGTCATTCTAATTGGAGGTGCTATTGTTAGGTCGAACGGCGTTTGCATGATGAAAAAGGAAAGTTGAATCAGTTCCTGTGTCCTCACTCTGTGGAGAAGCTACTTCAGGTACTTTACTTTCTTACAGTTTGTGATCAAGTTCTTAATATGTTATTTGATGATATGAGTGAAAGACTTCAAATATTGTGCATGTTTCGCCAGACTTGTCTGTCTTATTGTAACAGTGATAAATATGAATGCATTCTTTATTTTGAAGGTATAGAGCTACCATCCTCCTTGTTCAATATCCTACATGTATAAAATTCATACTCCTTGGTTTCACGTGATTTATGTTATTATTTAAAAAACGTGAGATGTTACGGGTCTGGTTTCACGTGGTTAATGTTCGTCTGTTCTCAAGCATGATCACTTGAGCATTCTGTGTGGATATGTTACATGGTGAGGGATAATTTTTTTGTTTTATGAAGTAAACAGATTCATTAAATGGCATCAAGTAGATGCAAAAAGTACAAGAGTGCAGCATTGTGATAACAAAAGATATGGAGATAGCTCCAGATAAGTAAATTAAGTTAAATCCAGGGAGCTACAAGAGTTGGTCTCAGCAATTTACAAGTAAGAACTACGAGGATAGACCATTCTTCTTGAGTTTCTTGTGTTCACACGAAGCCACAACATTGTGCCAATGAACTTTTAATCCAGTGTATTTCTCTCTCTAAAAAAAGTATACCTTTTAGCTTGTACTTTTTGTCCTAATGTTGCTTGGTGGAAGAATGTTTGTTCGTTTCCTCTCTATGTTATAAGTGTGTGCAACTGCATGAGAGTTGATCAGTTTTGTGACTGGACCAAACCCTGCGGAACAGTGTACAATTATTGTACTTGAAGTAACTTCTTCAAGTGCTTCTCATACACATGCACTGCAGTTGATTTATAAGTCAATAAATTCTACTGTCATTGTGAAAAATGTTACTTCTTCAGAGAATGGTCACTGTAATTTTTTCTACCACCTAATCTTTTTGTTTTGATAAAATATGTTAGTGAACAACTCATTGCATCTAATTGATAGCTACTTCATAAAAAGAGAATGTCAGTGGACCAATTAGTGATTCTTGACTGAAAATTCTTTTCAGGTTGTGCATCTGAAGTTGATTGTCGAAACTACAAACCAGCTGATTGAAAAACAGAAGGCTGAGAACCTCAACTCAACAAAATATCAGGTTGATTCTTTTTATTAATCTCTATAGGCTTAAAGAGATCACATATAAATGCTCTCAACGAATTTTAGTTTTCCGTGCCATTCTTGTACCATCTCCAGCAACGTAGGTGACCCATATTAGTCCTACTATGCAAGTAGGGGGGAAAGAAGATCTAGTTTTTTTGAGATCAACTTTGTCAAAGTATAGACTATATCAAGATTGGGTTTATCTGCAGACATCCTTTGGAAAAAAACTTAATTATGATCAAAGCTTAGGCCTCATTTGTTTTTATTAAGATTAAGATGTCTAAATCTGAATGCACATTTAAATGATTAAGATGTTGCCTCAAGATCTGAACACTGAATGAATAAGACCGTTTGTTTTTCAACATCTGAATGTGCATAATTTATTTATTTTTTAACTATAATAAATATGAAATTCAAATAGATAATAATTGAATACTAAAGAATATAAATTCAATAAAATAAACTGTATTTAATAAAAAAATAAAATATTTATGTTCAGGGGTGGTGGTAGAGATGACTCTTAGTAGTAGTAGTTGTTGTAATGGTTATTGTCAATGGCTAGTAATTGTGGTGGTGATAATAGTGATAGTGTAAGTGGTTGGTGTTATAGTAATTGTTGCGATGGTGGTGATAGGTAGTGGTGAAGTTGGTTGATAGTAATAGTTGGCGGTGTTGATGGTGATGGCAATGGCAATGGCAAAAATTGTATGGTGGTTGGTAGGGAGATTGATTGTAGTGGTGGTTGAAATGATGGAGGTATAGGTAGCGGCGGTGGTGACAATACTGGCGGTAGTTGAAAATGTGTGGTGGTACTTAGAGACAGTGCTAGTTGTGATGGAGGAGTTGGTTGGTAATAGAAATTGATCGTAGTTGTGATAGAATAATGGTGGTGTAGGTGGCGGTTGCAATGGCGGTGATAATAAATATAGTTATTATGATCAATGATGGAGGTGGTAGGTATGGACCGACTGATAGTAATAGTTAGCAGTGGTGGTGGGTGTTGTGGTTGTTCTAATGACAGATGTGATTGGTGGTGATGGCGGTGGTAATTGGTGGTTGACGCCCGTAATGGTGTATGACAATGGTGGTGGTGGTCTGTGATTATATATAGACTGATGGTAAATATTAGCCACATAATAGAACCTCTTAATGAGATTAAGACTTTGTCCTAGATCTTAATGTTTAAGACACATTCAGACCAATGAAGTGTCTAAATCTTAACGAAAACAAATGGACTTAACGAACTAAGGTTTGAACCATTCAGATTCAGACCTCCATTAAGTGCAACCAGATGAGACCTTAATGGATAAACCAGCATCCTGTTATAAGTGCTTGATAATTATTAAATGTGTCAATATTGAAGCTAGTATCCAGCATATGTTTATATGTACTTAAATTTTTAGAGCATCAATAACTTATGTTCATTGTGTAGCATACATTAAGAAGCAGTTATACAAAGTAACTAAAGGATTTTTGTAATTAGTCCAATATTAGTGAATGTCCAGAAAATATCCTTCTATCTCATGGTCAACCTTCAAATTTACCATATGTGAGTATTAAATGCAAATTGGATTAGACACTGAAATCAATTATGATGTAGTTAAAAGTAATGAAGTTAGATTCTTTCTTAAGTAAAAAAATGTTTTTTTTTAATGTGATCATAATTTGAGAGTTTTCAGATTGAGTATTCAAACCAATTTTACTTTACATGTGAGCTCTCTCTGTATGTTGGATATACTGGGTATGTTGTTGGTGTGAGCTCTGTCCATGGAATCTGTAATGCTTTAGGCTCAACTAATGACCTTCACATGCTTTTTATCACATTGTGTATCAGTTATGTTCTATTTTATTACTGTGAATGATCAAATCTATTTTTGTTCCACCTCAGCCATTAGTTTCTGAAGTAGCATAGCTATTGTCTTCAATATATGCTTATAAGTGTTTCATGATAAATTTATTCAAGTCTTGAATCTCCTTTTAACCCCCCCACCCACCCCACCCCACCCCACCACCACCACCACCACCACCACCACCACCCACACACTTAATTTTTATCTTCCGACATAATTCTCTAAAACTAAAGGAGAGAGAACTGCATCTGGATGACCCTGATTCTGGTGGCATGACATGTGTAATTTTTGAGAGTAATAACAGATGTTGGCTTTAGGACAATATACCCTATTAGCTTTTCAATTGCTTCATTATCCTACCGTGCTTGATGTCTCTCTGTGATCGAAACATATCAAAGATCTTGCAGAATTCTCATTAACTGCTAATTGCATGGTCTTTCATTTAACCTGAAATTCACATTTGAAGAATAAGAAAAACCCACCACCACCCCGCTTCCTCCTGGTTCTTGATCCCTAAGGGAGAATATGTGGTACTTCTGTAGTACAGTTTTGCAACATTACTAGTAAAAACATTTAGTAATTACTATGAAAAATGATTATATAGTAATTTCTGATGAAAATAACTTTACTTATTTTGGAGTTCTTGCAGGAATTATTGTCCAGATGTGCTAATTTAAGCATTGGGTAAAGAAGTGCAACATTTTTTACCAGCATTGTAGTGTCAGATAGTAACCCAGGAAAGGGAACAAAAAACACTAACAAGAAGCCCAACAGTGTTATTGACCAGTGAAGATTCTGATGATCTCCGACCATCTATTTTTTGCGGCTCCTCTCTTGGTGCTGTTTGGAGTTGGCTCCCAATTCCTTTTTTGGCGATCCTCATATCTAAAAAGTGTCTAGAGATTTAACAGAGCAAATATATTTACTATTTAGGAGTAAATATATACCTTACTAATTTGCACATTTCTGCAGTATATGCTATACATCTCTTAATACAAGGAGAAGACCCTACTTAGTTGCACAAATGCAAAAATGTCATACATATTTGCTGGATGAGGAACGGAATCTTAATTATCAAAAACCTGCAATAGCTGAGATATTATAATGGACTTTGCTTTGGCACATGCTTTCTTTCTGTATTTGCCTGTATATAATTTGATTTAGTTTCAATTTGTTTACAATCTTCATGAGCAAAACTTCCAGCAAAAGTTAAGCATTTTACTGTCCTCGGCCCAGTCTCTCTTTGGGAATCAGTGTGTTAAACTTGTAATTGCACAGCAGATAGATATTCAAGCTTTTATTTATATGCCTAAACTGAAATGTCTTGAACAGTATTAAGATTAAGTCTCTTTAGGATGACATTATTCAGTGAATAAACAATATATTGCATAGAGCTGCAGACGATACTCACTAATATATTGCATAGAGCTGCAGACAATTACAAATTATTTTCCTATTGTTGATTGAGAGTAAGGTTGGGCAATACCGGACCGGGACGGGACGGCACACCAGTAGCCCATCACGATGTGCATCACGACGTGATGGCAATTATAATGGGTCATTGTTCACCTTGTGCTAATTTGTTTCTTATCACATCATCTGCACATGAGCTCCGTTCATTATGTCTTCCATTTCCTCTTGGTTTTTATCCATGTAGGCTCTAAATATTCCCTGAAAAAAGACTAATCATGTGGTTTAGTGAAGGTAACAAAAATCAAAGACACAACAAAACAAGCATTTGCTTTTAAAACTAAGCTAAAATACGGAACTTTAATGGCAATAAAACATGTAAATATGCCTAAGATCAATAATATCTATATATATATAAGTTAAAACGTTATAACTTTATAATATATAAGTTAAAAATATAATTCAGAAAAACTTTAGAATTTTATAATATATATATATATAAAAAAGTTAAAAATGTATTTCAGAAAAATTTAATAATATAAACAATTGAATAAATGATAATAATTGAATTTTATTCAAGTATTCAAAGTTTGATTACAATATATAACTTACAACCATTAGTACAATACCTAATTTACGCAGTCACCTTCTAGAAAGGTTTTTTGTAATACTAATGGTTGTATAGTCTAGAAAAACTCTCATCTAAATCTTATAACGACCTAGTGTGATCAACGGATGGTCTTGGTAGATTTTACAAACTATATTCATGTTTCATGTCGTCATCATTGTTGTCGTTAATTAATGAATCTAGAAATAATTCATATTGCGATGTTAACCTTGGTAGTTCTTTGTTGTGCCGAGCTGCGTTGATCTAATCCCTGAACAACACTAAAATCTCCAAGTTGTCCTTCACTAGTGAATAGTGATGATTTCCAATTTGAAATCTTCTTGCGTTGAATGTTGACTCAAAAGTCACCGATGTCACTTGAATAGCGAACAAGTCCTTCACCATCCCGCTGAGTCTTGGAAATTGACTTTTCCGAACGGTACACCAACTCAGAAGCTCTGGTATGCCTTCACCGTCTGTTATGTTGTCCAGTCCCTGGTTTAAATAATCATCAAAATCACATTTGTTAAAAGAAT
>JBDJHY010000001.1:26016560-26027351 GCA_039654485.1 Withania somnifera | reverse complement strand
CTATATTTTTTATACCATAAATCCAGAGCAAGGTGGTAATCTTTTTTCTGTCATTATTCATTTTTATGTTGGTTTAAGTGAGAAATTTTCTTCTTTTGAATGGAATTTGGTATTATGCAGGTGGCAAGATCACATAGCAATGTCACCCATGGAAGGCAGCCCAAATGTGTTTCATACTGTCTGTAACTTAACACCAGGATATCACCAGGTTTGTGCTATCGAGCATTTGTCAATGCCTATTATATGTACTTTGTGAAGTTTTTTGGTAATGCTTCGTAACGTCCTTAACAATGATCTTTTATGGGCTGTTATTTGGTGGTGTGCGACGTTTCTAATGGTAACTTCACTCAAAACTAGTTCTACCATTTTGTTTGAGAGCTGAATAGGGATTAAAATCTTCAAAGATTGTGATTTGTGAAGCAGGAAATTAGAAAGTGTCTTAGGCCAGTGTTTTGATTTTTGGATGAGGAAGATTTATGGTTTTGCTTGATGGAGAATAGTTTGAATGTATTGGGAGGATAATTGTAAGGAAAGATTAATTGAACTTCTCTTTTAAAGTTTTGACGAATTAATCAAGAATATCTAATATCATTACATCAATTGCAGGAAATATCAATGTAAACCTGAATAATAAAACCTAACGGATCTTCCAATTTTAGCATGCAAATTCATTGTTAGCATATCAAGGTAGATGATAGACTGTTTAAATATGTAGTTACCTGTATTATATATGCAAATATCTCTGGTTATGTGCAAAAGGATTTGAACAAACACAATGAATTGTTCTCGAAAGCAAACACGATGAAGTAGGAAATTGAAATTGGAGTGGTTGGCCTATAGAATTTCACAATTCTATCAATAATCAGATTGAATATACATTTTCTTTGGGCAAGTCATGTTAATTGCAGACAATGAGGCTAAACTTACTGCATAATCAGGCATACTTCTGGAACTACATTATGGACACAACTTAGTACAAGATATAGAAGTGCCTAGGAACTCCCAATTCCTTGTTTCTTTGGTCTCAGGAATTAGCTTCTACTATCTCAGCCTGCTGAGGACATCTTGCAAGCTGTGTTTGAGGAAACCAGCAACCCCTTGTACTGCGTACTAGTCCTCTCAGTCGAAGAGTGCTACATACATGGCAGGGCAAGATTAATGATCCATTTGCAAAAATCAATTTGTTCATTGCTTCATACTACCACGTTTGACAATGCTTGTGCTTGCTTCTATTTCAGTGTAAAAAAACAACAAGGGTGGCAATGTTTTGTTGCAAATAGGTTTTCTATCGTAGTTCCCTCTTCTTTTGATAGAGTATGTTTAGCCGAGGCTAGATTTACATTATGTTCTTTTTTCCTTTCATTTCTTTTGAATTGCATTTTCACCCCCAGTTTGGTTATACACGGTAGAAATGACAACTGTGTGAAATAGTAATACTTCACTCAAATTCAAGTGTCAGTCAATGAAAACTAGGATTTTAATAAAATATTTTGTAATGGTGCATATATTGATTAGTTGCCTTTATCTAAAAAAAAAAAAAAAAAATAGTGCATAAATTGATTTGCGTTTTCACTTACTTGCAGTACAAGTTCTTTGTTGATGGAGAATGGCGTCATGATGAGCGTCAGCCATTTGTAAGTGGAAATTATGGTGTAGTCAACACAGTTTTCTTGCCCAGAGAGTCAGATGCTATTCCTGAATTTTTTGGTTCAGATATGCCCATCAGATCTAATATGGATGTCGATAACGATTTTCTTCGTCTGGTAAGAGGATTAACATAGCCCATGTGACTAAAATGTTCTATTAGCTGATGCATTTGACTCCTGCCCAGCTTGAGTTCTATTGAATTTGTCTCATATATATTGATACCTTTTTTGTTCCCTTTTGCTTTTGCATTCTTTTTGCCACAAATTCAATTTCCCCAGGGGTGTGGATAATATTTCTGGGGAAAAAGAAGTCTCAAGCTGTCGAGTAACCGGTCATTTTTTATTGCTGTGACACAATAAAAAAAGAAGAGAGATCTCTGTGCGACAATTCGGTTCTGTTTTTTTCAGCTTAATGTCGCGGAACATTATACAGACATTGGAACTATTTTTTGGTGCAATTTGTGGTCGTGGGAGCTAACATTGTATTTTTGCAGTACTTTGAAAAAGTCCTGTTTTTTTCCCAGCAGGGGAAATTTAAGACTTCTAATCGCTTGAAACTTTTCCTAGTACATTAGCAGAATAGCTGATCTTTGATATTCAATATTGAGGACTTCATATTTCAACAAATAAACAGTTGCATCACATCATCACTACCTTTTTATGTGATGTACAGATTTAGTCACACTATCAGTTACTATGTGCAGGATGCAGTTCCACAGATATCACAGGCTGAAATAGAGTTATCGCGTCAGCATATATCTGCATTTTTGTCTACACATACTGCCTATGAGTTACTCCCAGAGTCTGGCAAGGTAACAGCACATTTATATTATCTCTATTCTCTGCTACAATCCATGATCATTAATGAGATGTAATTTTTCTTTTTAATTAGGTAAAATGTAAAAAAAAAAAAAATCCCTTTTCCTTTCTTCTGTAGGTGATTGCCTTGGATGTAAATCTTCCAGTAAAACAAGCTTTTCATGTTCTTTATGAGCAGGTAAGTACAGTTACACATATTGAAGTCTTGCTGCTATAGGCTGTAGATTTTTGATTATTTAAAATCTGTTTGTATAAGATATAGCTTCCCACCTGATGGAATTAAAGTATCTTGCTAGTTGTTTAGGTGGGCAATCATAACAAAACCAGGGGAGTGATTCGGTCTAAATGTGCTCGTCAGCTTCAAGGGCTTGGAATAGCTCCTTCTCTGTACTTTATGATTATTAGGATTACTGAATTGTCTATTTTAGATTTCTCAAAGCAATTTATGCCAAACCTTCCTGTGAGATTGGCTACAAGTTATCCAATCTACTGAGGAGTTTTAATTTGACGAAAAGAAAAATTCATTTTACCCACTTGCTTATAACATCTTTTATGATTCTTATTAAAACATATATCACATGTAATTAGCAGGAAGGAGCCATTTGGTTTGCATGCTAGTTATACATGATCTGTAATAATAAAAGTGTAATATGGTAAGTGGTAAGTAATACTATAGTGGCTTCTAAACTGTTATTGGATATTTGGTTAAATCTTATCAAAATTTGGATATACTATATAAAGACATCCCTGGTTCTAATTAAATAAATATTTTCCAAAAATACCTCAGTTATATTTGTTTTACTTTATCCAACTTAATCTCAAGTTATAATATGCTATTAAAAACAATTAGCATTTGTTATTAAACTTAATGTGAAATTCTATAATTATAATGTTTAATTATCTTCATTGGGAACAATTTTAATAGTAAATTTAGGATTAGGTAGGTAGATATTGGATAATTGAATAACTAAATATTGCATCATCTTTGTGTGTGTGTGTGTTGGGGGTGGAGGTTGGTGGGGGGGTGGTGGAGCGCACCACCTTATGACGTGTTGAGGGAATTCTCCCTAACAGCAGTCTCTCAGAAACAAGCATAAGTGAAATACATATCTATAAGACTAAAATTTTAAAGGAGTAGACTGAATGTATACGCCATACTGCCATTTGTACGCGTAAACATAGATAATGGTTGTGTTGAGTTTTGGAAATATTGCGACAGTATTTACTGTCATTGCAATTGTAGCTCCCACCTTCTTTTTACTGCTGTGAGAAGTAATTGAAGTTATCTTATTGCTCATTTCACTTATTAGCAGCTTGAAATTGCTGACATGATTAAAGCTTTTACCAGGGAATCTCTGTTGCTCCTTTGTGGAACTTTTGCAAGGGTCAGTTTGTTGGAGTTCTCACTGCAATAGATTTCATCTTAATCCTAATGGAGGTAAGCATCATAGTATTCTTCTCTCAGGATATTGCTCTCTGTATTTCTGATTGAACTGTGTAACTTTCATTCATAAAGCAGCATAAAGTGTTTGGAAGGAATAGAAAATGATTCTGTACTATTAAGGAGTAGTCTCTTATCCCTTATCGCTTTTTGGTGCACCCACGAGTTTCTTATTTGCATAGAAGATTGGGCGACTTCTGTTGAAAACCACAACTTTTGCAAGGTTTTCTACTTTTTGATATACTAGTATACAGGTATGTTGTTGGTATCTATACGGGTGCTTTGCGCCCTTCATTAATATATATTTTTATTTATTTTATTAAAAAGAAAAGCCTGAAGAAAGTGCTGTGAAAAGTTACAACGAAAAGGAAAGGCCATTTCAAGCTATGTAAATGAGCTAATAAAGTCAAGAATAGGCAAGCTATCATTCACATGTAATGCAGTCATGTAACCCCATACAACAACAATAACAACACACCCAGTGTATTCCCACAAAGTGAGGTGTGGGGAGGGTAAAATGTATGTGGACCGTGCCTCTACCTCAGAGATGAGTTAGAAATAACAATAGATAGTATCAAAAACAACAAATAGTAAAAGAAAAGGTACTACAACAAAATAATACTCCACTTAAACTACACGAAAACCATAGATAGAAACATAAATTGAAGAACAAGAGACTACAAATGCGGTCATGTTGCCCCATAGTCCAAGGAAAACTATACAGTTGTGCTTGATCTTAAGTACAGAATCTTCTTTATTCTGAAAAATATCTAGTTCCTTTTCTTCAAACTGCCTACCAGATGGCTGCTGGGATGGTGTTCCAGTGGAAGTAAGAAAGCATTCTGGATACCCCACCCGTACTGGCATTGAAGAAGTGGATATTAGAGCATCTCATACACTATGTTAGACTCAAGATATTGAAGAGCATTTATAGTAAAAGTGGTTGGTATCCTTCTGAGGATATTGTTTATTTGTTTCACTTTAGACTTTGCCTTATCACACCATCTACGAGTGCAGTCATTCTTGAGCTTTACTTCAACTTTCAATTCTGCTTACTTAATCTAGAAAACCTTTCTTTTTGGTTCTTCTTGTTCTTTTTTCTATGAGATGCTTGATTTAGGATTTGATTTATCTTAAATTTCTCTGTCTTCCTCCACAACTTTGTTAGATGAAGTTTTTAAGTGTCAGAGCTAGATAAAGCATGAAGAAGATCAACCTGGTTGCCCCTTCAATAATATGTTGTGAGATACTCTTTCGAACTTTTTCTCTCAATAAACATGAGATCAATCCGGTTGGCCCTTCAATTAGATAATCTCTCGAACTTTCTCTCTCTAAAAAAGCATGAAAAAGATCAACCTGTTTGGCCCTTCAATATGTTGTGAGATACTCTTTCGAGCCTTTTCTCTCAAAAAAGCATGAGAGAAGATCAACACTGACATACTTGTAACTGGTTTCTTAACATATTCTAGAAAGCTGCAGATATTTGGTTCTCAGCTTCAATTTGATTATACCCCATCAAAGTTAACTAAATCAGAGTAACACAATTTGGTCCTATCGGTATCGACTATTTGACATTCATCAGTTGGCAAAGCCTTTTATCTTCAAACAGGAAATTCTGTAAAATCTGCAAAAGAGCAACATGGCTCTTGGTCCTTTCCAAATTGAATGCTATGCTCTCCTTTCTGGTGCCATGTCAAATTAACATTCACTTCCCTGAAATCAAATACCTCACTATTTATTATGTTCAATCAATATCTTGAGGAATCCCACTTTCAGCTTTTAGACATCCAAGTGAATCAAAAAAGATCTGTCAGGTTACTTTTGGGCCATTTGTTACGGAACAATTACTTTGGACTCCTTATCAGCTAACAATTATAATTTTCTCCAAACTATGTAAAGTTAAACTGAGCAATTTAATTTGAAAGTGAGGGTCTTATTTATTTATTTATTTCCATGGTAGACATGTTATGTGTGAACATCCTAGAGGACTATTTTTCTTAGAGGAGTCGGAGTATCCTTTCTTTTTTACAAGTAACAAGATATTTCATGTATCAATGAATGGCATCAGAAAATTTCTTGTCCTTTGATTGGTTAAAGAGGGGAGGTCAAATATGTCTTTTGGGGTTCAAATGTATGGTTCCATATTCTTTTCCAACTAATTCCGTGCAGTTTCTTTCCTTCCCCTTTCAATTTTAGGGACTTGGCATCATGCTTTCTTAAATGAATATAAATACTATCGATCCAAATAAATTAGTATAAATACTAATAAGTATCCAACTTCAGCTTGGGAATCAGGGATCTAACTTGACGGAGGAAGAGCTCGAAACACACAGTATATCTGCTTGGAAAGAGGGAAAGTTACGCATCAACAGGCAAATCGACTGTAACTTGAATTCGTATTCAAGAAGTCTTATCCTTGTAAGTAAAATTCTCGGCTAATCATTCACAATATGTTCATTTCTCCAGCAATTTCCTTATCGTGTGTTCTTTTTCTTGATTTAGACTAAAAGATATGAGGATTTCTTGTACTTCTGTAGGAATTTATACAAGTGCTGCTGTGGATGGAATATGTGGGTCATTAAATTAAATCTGGAATGATATTGTTCTAGAATTCCCTAACGTACTACTGCTTGTAGCATTAATCTATTTAGCTAACTATTTTGAGTGAAATTAGACTGGTAGTCGTTCTGAGTGTGATATTTATTCATAACAGTCGTCCTTGCTTTGTATCTCTTATCTTATTGCAGGAGATAATTGGAAAGAGAAATTCCTATCAATTCCTTTTGTATATGGCTACTATCGGTCAATCCTTTGAAACTATTGAAAATAAAATCTTTGTTTTCTTTCGTTTGTGCCATTTCGTAAATTTTCAGCGAGTATCCTGTATTGGTTGAGAACCTGCTATGCTTCCCTTTTTTTTTTGTTTGACAAGGCAATCTTTTTCCTGTTCATAAATTTTCATGCTCTTTGTGTTCTAATATTTTAAAGTAATTTGAAGCATCTGCAGTTTGATGGTGGAGCACTAGGAGTGAGGAAACAGAATTATGACATTCATGAATGTGAAAATTTTTTTGGGACTAAAATGCATTTGTTATGGAACATTCTGGTTGGGGAGAGGCTTGATAAACAATAGGATAAATGGGATATGAATGATGGCAGTTATAATAACGTGTGTGGATCAAAGAGATGAATTAGAAAAGAAAAGATTCCAAACCTATGGGCACTATCAAAAAAGACAGAAATGCCTTCCAGAATGAGCTTTTAAGAAAATATAGTTACTGCTGTAAAATAAGCCTCTGGCAGGCTTCTGGTTGGAAATTGGCTTCAGAATCATGGGATGCACTGCACTGCACATTGTATGGTTGGGTCCTGATTTGTGTGTAAACTTTTAAAGTTTTGTGTATGTTGGTGCAACATAATATAGAGCTGCTGCTATTTTTTGAAATCTTACTCCACATTACTTGAGTTTTTCTCTGTTTTGAAGAATCTCCTTTTCAAGGCCCCTTGAGAGTCCTTTCAGCATATTGATTTGTTCTTTATCTGTAAATGTGCTTGTGTCAGAACCACCTGAACTTCTTTTGCTTGTATTTTAGCTTTATGAATTTGTTTTGGAGATGGGGAAGTGATGTTTAATAGTAAGGTAAAAATGCTCGTCATTTGACACACTACTGGCCTTAATTATTATGTTGCTTTGCCCTTTAATTTAGCTTCTGCATATTGATCTCACGTTAATAGCTGCCAACTTCTGCATCATGTAGGGTGCGCCTTATGACTCTTTGAAGGATCTTGCGTTAAGATTTCTGCAAAACAAGGTCTCAACTCTTCCAATTATCCATTCTTCTTCACCCGATGGTTCATTTCCTCAGCTGCTACACCTGGCTACCCTGTCTGGGATTCTGAAGTGTAAGTTTCTCTTTCATGTTCTGAATAAACTGTTTGCCCCTGGCTAATGTCTAAGAAATGTCCAGGTATCTGCCGGCATTTTAAACATTCTTCTAGTTCCTTGCCAATTCTTCAGCAACCAATTTGCTCAATTCCAATTGGTACTTGGGTTCCAAAAATTGGGGAAACAAGTGGAAAGCCAATCGCAATGCTAAGACCAAATGCTTCTCTTGGTGCGGCTTTATCTTTATTAGTTCAAGGTAATAGTACTTGTCTGACCCACATTTTTGCTATTGTATTTTTCTGGTTTCATTTGGTTATTTTGTCTTTTTATTTCGTAAATAGCCTGGTTTTTCTGTTTTTGCTTTCTGTAAGGACTTGTAAATGAGAAGAAAAAAAAAACACTTGGACTAAAGCTTGTTCTAATTGAGATACTTGAAGCTAATACGATATAAGACTTCAATAATTTTTGCAAATAGGATAACAATGATATGTTTCTAGAGGCAAATTCCAACTATTTTACACTCTAGGGTAAGATAGCAACGGAGAGTGATACATAAGTTGCAACAAACACAGTATATTTCCCCAAAGTGGGGTCTGGGGAAGGTAGTCTACGCAGTCCGTACCACTACCTCAGATGTGACGTAGAGAGGTTGTTTTCAATAGACCCCTGGTATAAGACAACAATAATCCAGAAAAAGGCAACAGATAGTATAGGAAATAACAGAAAGTACCAAAAACAAGACTACCACAAAATAATGCTACAAACAATCAACCCGACCCACTACACCTCACTAAAGCTCCAAGAAACAGTCACTACAGACATATCACTAGGACTCCTAGCACGATAATCAAAAAGCACGCCTATCTACTAACAAGAATACAATCCTACCTACTATCCTTCTGTCCTAATAAATTATATTATTGTAGAAACAACACTTGTAAGATCTTTACCTTATGCTAACACCAAAGCCTATATGACATTTGGAATCATTTAAAGTTGTAGAGGAGGTAGCACAGGGACTGAAGTAAACATTTCTGCAACACTTAGTAGATGAGAAAACAAAAAAGAGATCAAATGCTCCTCACATCACCACAGTCCAAATGGAGCTTTTGTGGGTCTTGGTAACTGTAGTTGGTCTTTAGTACTCAATTTACTGTTAAGTAAGGACCAGCAGTACTCCATGTTTGAGCTCAAGACTAGTAAACAGAAGATAATGATGGATGAAAAAAATTGGTAACTTTTCTTAGTGTAAAATCATTAAAATAAGACCTACTAGTCAAGCTCCCTCGCCTCTAGATTTCAAGTTCTCTGATCAAAGTAGGCTGAGAATAGAACACAGAAAAAGAATTGTGGAAGTTGGAACTTAATTACCTATCCGTCAGTAGCTTTCGAGAAAAAGAAATCAGGAATTTGAGTAGAGTCCCTCTTTAAGATGATAAGATGCATTATTCAAATATCATGAGTACATCTTTAACTTGATCAAACAATAGCATCAAAGTCTAGCAATCTTAAGCTCCTCTATACCCTTGTAGTTTTGCGACACTATTCTTTTACTGAATCTCCTCTATTACAAAACTTCCCTTGAAGGGGGACTAGGACCTATGGCATAAAGGTTTACAGGCAATCATATGCCATGGAGACCTCTTTTTTTTTTTTTTTTGTTTGCTTTGATGAATGTCCAAGCATTTAATCTAAATTTCTCAAAATTGGTTCTTCTATTGCTCAACTTGTCGACAGATGACGTGAATCTTTTTCATAATCCAGATGAGATACTTTATAAATTTTTGCTCCAACTATGTCGTTTCTTTATGTTCACTTTGTCATCCAACCTATTCTTTATTGTGCCTTACAGCTGAAGTTAGTGCAATACCAATTGTGGATGATAATGATTCCTTGCTGGATATCTACTGTAGAAGGTAATTTGCTCTATGTAAACCAACAGTGTATCTATTACTTTGTGTAACCTTGTGACATATTCTTTTACTATTACAATCTTGGTTCAACATGACATCCGTCTTTGTCATTTTGCGACAGTGACATTACTGCATTGGCAAAGGACAGGGTGTACGCGCAGATTCGGCTTGATGAATTGAGTATTCATCAGGTAAACGTGTTAAAGAGCTATTTGAACTATAACATTAGATATCTTGGCTTGTAGTAGACCTCTTTATGTTTGTTGACATCAAATTTCCCTTTTTCTTTCTTCAATCTTTCCCACTATTTAAGGATGTATGTATGGTCACATTTGCTAATGTAGTTCTCTTTATCATCACTGGATCCTGTTTGTTTACTAGTGGGAGTTTTCTTGTGCTGATTGGCTCAGTAATGGCTTAAGTTAATATGATTCTGCTCTTGGCAGACTACATACATTGGGAAAATACAGAACTTTGTCTGGTCTATAGATCCTTTTGATCTTTAAGTTGAGTTGTTTTAAGAAATTTCCCAGTTGATAGCATCAATAATTTGCAACATGCCATTGCCTGTGAGAATACTATGGGATTACTTGTTTCTTGCTGTCCGCATTGCCTAGCTTATGCTTATTCCAAAGGGTTATCATACCCCGAGGAGTTTACACAAAAATTGCATGGGCAGCATCTTCATCTTCTTGCAAGTTAAGGCTGCTGTTTAATGCCCAAACTATTACTAGCTCTCACATTTTGTCTGCTGCTTCTGCAGGCAATACAATTGGGACAAGATGCAAGTTCGCCTCATGGATTGTTCAATGGACAGAGGTGCCAGATGTGTCTAAGGTCCGATCCTTTGCATAAAATAATGGAGCGACTTGCTGTTCCTGGTAAAGTCTTCAGTCTTCCATTTGTTTGAGACTTTCAGTTTACATTCTGGGCCTTTGCTTTATAATAATATCCCGTCATCTTTGAATGACCTTTACATGAGGGTCTATTATGTGTAGAGCACATTTTTGTACCACTATCAGTCTTCTACTGTTTTCTCTATCTTGTTTGCCCTTATTTTGTTTCTCGACATTGCATTTCTTTTTT
>JBDJHY010000001.1:25969246-25979550 GCA_039654485.1 Withania somnifera | reverse complement strand
TGGGTGTATTAAATAGATAGTTTCGTGTCTTTCAATTTGGAGTTCAATTACAGTAAGCTTTTGTATTAAATTTTGCAAATCCTTTATTTTTTCTTCTCCTTTTCTGTCGTTATTCGTCTTCGAGTTTTGATCCATTTCGTGGATCAGATCATTCAATACTTCTTCGATCTACCTTTACCTCACTTAAAACCACTCAACGATAACATATAGGACGTGCATACTGGAGCCACTCCTCATCACATGCCCAAACCATATCAACCTTACTTACTGCATCTTATCTTCCACCGAACTGACCCCCACCTTGTCACGAATAATCTCATTGTTAATTCTATCACTCCTAGTGACTCCACACCTCCATCACAATATCTCATCTCTTCCACTTTCATGTTCTAAAAGAAAATATATAACTACCTACACGTCCCTTATACAGTTAATATCTCCATTGCCCCACTAATGTTTTCCACTTTCAAAACAGTGGCAAAGCATAAAAAATAATTCAGAAAGATTTAACTATAACTTTTTCCTACAAATCGCTAGAATCGATTTTAAGAGCATATGCTTTGCGATTTACACTTTGAAGAAGCGATTTTCTTTCTCAATTAAGCTAACTTTAATAGAAATTCATGAAAATAACTCTCTCAAATTTCAAAATTCTAATCAAAATCAGTAAAAAAACTTGCAAAATCGTGATGCCACGAACTCAAAATTCCTTCTATGTTCTTGCTCTTTTGTGTCTGGTAAAATTTTCTTCTCCATTCTTTAGATTTTATCTCAAAAAGGCACAAATAAAATCATTGGAAGACATCTCGCTTTACAACGGATTTGATTGGTATGATTTTCACTCGCATTCGCTTATAGTTTTTCATTGTGATCGATGAAAATATATAGAGTTCAATGATATAGTTCAAAATATGTGTTCGCAAAGTGATCTATAATGTCTTTTACTCAAATTTGTATTATAATACTAACTACATTTGGATGAGTTGACAACATAAAGTAATTTATAAATAAGTTTGAGTTTCATAGACTTAATATTATAATATTCTTCTTATTTTATTGATATTTTCATCTTTCTACTTTAGTCAATTGCATTTACAGAAGATTTTCTTCTTCAATAATCAGTTTCCTTTTCTTTCTCCAAAATTGCAATTGAAACCCATGTAAATAAATTTTTTGAAACTCTGATGCACATTATTATGTTTGTATGTATCCACAATAAACATTCCAGGATTTGTAGATATATTGGGTATGTAATCATTTCAGTGCTAATAGAGTTTTTCCACTTCATACTTCACGAGATTGTAGCGTATTTCGTTTTCACTCTTTGACTATGTTGCAGTAATTATTGCAAAATTTCTTTCTTGTTTTTGGTTTAACCCACTGTCTTTGATAAAAAATGAACGATGACGAAAAGTTAATTTTACTTGGTGAGAGAAATTTATTCTGCCTTACAAACCAAAAATAGAAGCAATTTCCCATTTAATTATATAAATTCAAATTAACTATTATAAAAATGTAAATTTGTGCGGGACGTAAAAGAAAATATTTATCAAAAAAAAGCTATTTCTTCAACTTATGCTCTATTGAATTTTACAATTTTAATATCTAATAGATTTCGCATAATTAATAAAGTTATTGCAAATAAAAGTACCAGTACACAAAAAATACAAATGCTAAATTTAATTATTATCTTTTTCACCTCGGTGATTGATCCAAAGCTAGCACGGACAACTTGCCACTAGTAATTGAATAGGACAACTATGCACTTTGGGATACAAATAAAGTATATGATAAATAAATTCTTCAATATCTTTATTGTTAAAATATCATCACTAGCCCAATAGGGTCCCTAAAGCCCAACAACTGTGAAAGCCCAATTATAATATAAGTCTAATTAGTATAAAATCCATTAAGATTGGAAGCTCATTATCTAGAAGCTTCCTATTAAGATGTAGTAAGTATTTAGAATCTAGATATTTTAAGAATGTCTTAGAGAAAGCTAAATATCTAGATAGTTTAGAAACACCCTAGAAGAGGACAAATATGTGGTCCACATTGTCTAGCCTCAACTATAAATGCCCCTCCACCCTCACCAAATTTTGCATCCAAAAAATTCATAAAGTAGTAATCTCCAAAAGAGTGTTCACAAAAGAGTCCTAGAGTGGTCTTGTAGTGTGGGTGTCTAAATACTTGGTCTTATAAATTCTTCTTGAGTGATCTTAATAAAAAGTGTTGGCATTTCCCACAAAAAGAGTTGTGTTCAACAATTTGGTATCAGAGCCAGGTTGTGAGTTTAGTTGTCGGATCTTTTGAAAGTCTTAGTATGCTCTGTGGTTGCAGCTCTGACTGGTCTTCCACAACATAAATGATTTCTTGAGATTGTTAGTGAATGAGTTTCTTTGTGTCGTGAGTAGTCTGTGACTCTACTAGCCCTATGTCGAAAACTAGCTTGTTTGGTATTACTGAGGTACTGCCAATATGATGAGTAATCTCCAAGTCCTCGGAGGAATCAAGAAACTCAACAACAACAGCTACAACACGTGGACAACATGCATGATATCCTATTTACAAGGACAAGACCTTAGGAAGGTCGTTGGCGGAAGCGAAACTACACCACCAACAGAAGATGCTAATGGCATCCTGCACAAATGGGGAATCAAAGCAGGAAAAGCATGTTTGCCTTGAAGACCACCATTGAAGAATAGATGTTGGAGCACATTCGGGATGACAAGACGCCGAAAGAAACATGGGACATATTCATGATGCTTTTCTCAAAGAAGAATGATACGAGGTTACAACTTTTGGAAAATGAGCTGTTATGAATTTCATAATACAACATGACGATTGCTCAATATTTCCACAAGGTCAAGTCGATATGTCTGAGATTAGCGAAATAGATCCAAAGTCCTTCATCTGAGAAGCTCGTATGAAGAGGATTATCATCCACGGATTGAGACCGGAGTATAAAAGTTTTATGATTATTGTACAAGGATGGTCCATTCAACCATCACTTATAGAGTTTAACAATTTTCTAATCAGTCAAGAAGCTATGGATAAACAAATGGGAGGCATCAGGCTGAAGAGTAAAAAGGAAGATCTTTACACAAGCAACAACTAGAGCAACTTTAAGCCGCCGCTAAAGATGGATATAAAATTGACAAATAAAGAAGTCATTAAGAAACCACAAAACCTTGGAGAGCTCAGAAAAACGACAAGAAGAGTTCTCAAGGGAAGAGCTCCAAAGGCAATTGCTATAATTTCTTAAATAAGGGCCACATGTCTAAGGATTGTTGGTCCAAGAAAAAGTCAGTCGAAAGCAATGCGACAACTTTTAAAAAAAAGCAGATGATAAATGGGATACCGAGGTACTATGTGCCATAAAATAAAATGACTTAGCACTCATGACGATATTGGGAAAGAAAGTCGATTATGAAAATAACTGGATCATTGACTCAGGATGCTCAGAGTTTGCTTATATAGACAAGATTCAGAAGAATGAGACAGTTGATTTATGGCATGCAAGATTGGGACATGTTGGCTACCGCAAGTTAAAGGTGATTATGGAGAAATCCATGCTCAAAAGCCTACCTCAATTTAAAGTAAAAACAGATATTGTGTGTGTTGGATATCAGTACAGTAAAGCTCATCAGTTACTGTACAAAGAGTCAAAGTTTAGGGCAAAGAAGCCATTAGAGTTAACTCACTCTGATGTGTTTGGTCTAGTTAAGCAAACATCAAACAGTTGGATGCGGTACATGGTAACATTCATCAACGAATACTCGAGATATGTGTGGGTTTTTTTCATAAAAGAAAAATCTGAAACATTCTCAAAATTTCAAGAATTCAAGACCACGGTCGAAGGAGAACTGGAAATGAAGATTCGTTGTCTACACTCAGACAACGGAGAATACACATCAGATAAGTTCGAGTGATATACACATAATTTTGGGATACACCATCAGTTTATATGTGCCAACAAACCGCAATAAATGGTGTAGCAGAGAGAAATAATCAGCATCTTAGAGAGATTTATCGAAGTATGCTACACGCGAAGAATGTCCCAAGAAGATTTTGGGTTGAAGCCATGCGAACAGCTATCCATGTAATCAACAAACTTCCCCAACCAAGGTTAGGTTTCATCTCACTTTTGAGACATTATGGGACATGAAACCTACAGTTAGCTACTTCTGAGTATTTGGTTGTGTTTGCTACATATTTATGCCTGGTTATTTACGTAACAAGTTTGAGAAGAAAGTAGTTAGATACATATTTGTTGGATACGACAATCAAAGAAAAGGATGGAAGTGTTGTGATCCAACAAGTGAAAGATGTTACACCTCACGATATGTAGTGTTTGATGAAGCATCTTCGTGGTGGTCCTTGGAGAAAAAATTCTTGCCATACTCGAACAACATTGAAGAAATTCTACAAGAGAAGATGGGGCAGCAAATCGCACACGTATGGTCAAGTATTGACGCACCTAAAAGTCCAAGTGACACTGATGCTGGAGAGCAAGAAGTGGCTCAACCAAGCGAAGATGATGAAACGGAACGTCACCTCCCCAACTCAGACGGACAAAAAAAAACCAAACGTCAAATCCTAAGTATGCAAATGCATCTAATTTAGAAGACGGTCTCAAACTACCAGAGACGTATGAAGAAGCTTCACAAAATTCATCTTGGTAGAAGGCAATGGAGGAAGAAATAACAGCGTTGAAGCAAAGCCAAACTTGGGAGCTAGTGGCAAGACCAAGAGATATCAAACCCATTTCCTGCAAGTAGGTTTATAAAATTAAACATCACCCAAATAGATCAATCGAGAAATACAAAGCTCGACTAGCAGCTCGAGGGTTCTCTCAATAATATAGACTAGACTATGATGAAACATTTAGTCCAGTGGCGAAGATTACTACCGTACGAGTCCTGCTAGCACTCACGACAAGTAAAGACTGGAAATTATGGTAGGTGGATATGAAGAATGCTTTCTTGTACGAAGAGTTAGACCGAGATATCTACATGAACCAACCAAAGGAATTTGAGGATACAGTTAATCTTAACCATGTGTGCAAGCTTAGAGAACTCTTTATGGATTGAAGCAAGCACCAAAAGCCTAGTATGGTAAGATTGCTGAATTTCTCACTCGAAGTGGTTATTCGGTTGCACAAGCGGACTCAAGCTTGTTTACCAAAGTGAGAGAAGGAAAACTGGCAACTGTGTTGATCTATGTGGATGACTTGATCATCGCTGGGGACACTGAAAGAGAAATCCAATAAACTAGAGAAAATCTATCGGTACTATTCTAGATGAAAGAGCTAGGAAAGCTTAAACACTTCTTGGGGCTAAAAGTTGATCACACAAAAGAAGGTTTGTTTCTCTGCCAACAAAAGTATACATGAGATATACTTCAGAAGATCGGCGTGTTGGAGTGCAAGCCAGTCCCAATATCGATGGAGCCAAATGCTAAAATTTATGCACATGAAGCCAAAGAGTTGGACGACGGGATGATGTATCGACAAATAGTAGGTAGTTTTATCTACCTAACTTTAACTTGACCTGACATTTCTTATGCAGTTGGGGTAGTGAGTCGGTACATCTAAGAAGCCTCACTTAGATGCAGCTCGAAGAATACTAAGATACGTCAAAGGTACGATTAACTATGGTCTATTGTACAAAGAAGCGAAGATTGCAAGCTAGTTGGATATTGCGATGCTGACTATGCGGGAGACCACGATACCCAAAGATCAACCACTGGGTATGTGTTTAAGCTCGGATCGGGAACAATTTCTTGGTGCAGCAAAAGATAACCAATAGTGTGATTGTCCACAACAGAAGCAGAGTATAGAGCAGCAGCTACAGCAGCTTAAGAGAGTACGTGGCTGATACTTTTAATGGAGGATTTGCATCAGAAAGTTGACTACGTGGTTCCACTTCATTGCGACAATCAATCTGTTGTTCATTTTGCGGGAAATCCAGTGTTTCATGCTAGAACAAAGCATGTGGAAGTGCACTATCATTTCATCAGAGAAAAAGTTCTAAAGAAAGAGATCGAGATGTGCCAGATTAAGATGGATGACCAAGTGACCGATTTTTTCACAAAAGGACTGAGTATTGGAAAGTGCGAGGGCTTTCGCTGTCAGCTCAACATGGTACAATGAATGGGGGCTAGTGCTGAGGGGGAGTGTTAAAATATCATAACTAGCCCAATGAGGTCCCTAAAGCCCAACATTGGGAAAGCCTAATTACCATAGAAGTCTAATTAGTATAAAACCATTAGAATTGTAAGCCCATTATCTAGAAGCTTTCTATTAAGATGTAGTAAGTATTTAAAAGATTTACATATTTTAAGAATGTTCTAGAGAAAAGCTAAATATCTAGATAGTTTAGGAACACCCTAGAAGAGGACAAATGTGTAGTCCACATTGTCTAGCCTCAACTATAAATACCCTCACTCTTACCAAGTTTTGCATCCAAGAAGTCCAAAAAAAAAAAGTAGTAGTCTCCAAAAGAGTGTCCTTTTTAATAAAAAGTGTTGGTGTTCCCACAAAAGAGTTGTGTTCAACATTAGTTTTCTATCAGGACCGGATATCTGGGAGAGATCGTAAGATCCAGCCATTGATGGTTCACATTTCAAAATAATCTCTTCATCTTGTTGTTTATTCTTGAATCTGGAATAGCAGGATTCATTTGTATACCATTGCTTTCCTGACAATCTTCTTTAGCATGAAATTGATTTGGATTTGGTTCTGAAGCAGAAGCAGAATCCATCAAAGGCTGAGCACCATAGGTGGATTGAGAGGCTTGTGATTCTACTACATCATCAGAGCAAACCTTTGTTGATGGGTACACTGGTCGGCTTGAAACTACATTCATTTTAGAAGAATCTATGCAATCAAGTGACAGCCATCGTCGAACACATTCACTTCGTGTTGGTGAAGATACAGGAGTCAACATGTATAGAGAAGACCCATCATTTTGATAGTGAACGGGTACACCCAACATATTGTCTTGATAATGAACACAGTTTCCTGTTCCACAGTTAGTATTACATATCTTTTCTCCTACAAGGCAATTGCCCTCAAAGAAAGGGGGAAATTCGTCTAGACCTCTATCCTGAGCACATGTCCTTGTTTTGTTTTTCTTTTTCACCACATGGTAACTAGGAACACCACTTGCAGATTGAGTATTGCGTACAGGTTCATCTGTGAACTCCACCTTAGGAGGTTTCTTGATGAAGGTCATGCCTATAAGTTCCAGAACATCACCAGATACACCGGTTACTGTAGATATTGAATGACTAGGACCAGCAGGAGATTGACTTAAACCTGCAGCAATTTCCCACAACCAGTAAATTTATCTTCAGTTTCAGATGTGAACCAAGAATATGGAGAAAATATAGAAGTACAAAGATCAAGTTTTGAAATTTTAGTACATTTCACACAGCTGTCAACATTTTTGCAACTACAGCATCTACAGCTTCCCATCTAAGTAGCAGATTTTTTATTCTCAGCATCAGGAAGCTGGAATAGATCTTTAGTCCCTTGTGATGTTGATGCACCACTAGTTCCATAATTCTGCAAACTTGCAAATGCTCTGCTGACGGCCTCTACATGAGGTCCTTCAGAAGAAGGAAACACTCCATCTTTTGATGCATTTGTCAGCAGAGAGCTGGATGAAAGTGGCAACCTACAATATGAAGGAAAATTTGATTTTTCAGCTTTGATGTCTCCAGGCTCAGCCTGCATCTGAAGTGCAAGACATGAGTTCCTCTCATTACATTCTCTTGGTTGATCCACGATTGCTGATCGAGATATCAAGGAACCATGCGGCCTTTTTTCTTTCTCGTCTTGACGTGACTCTCTATAAAGAAAAGAATCTTCTCTTCCTTCTGCTCCTGCTTGTACCTTTTTTGCCTGATTTCCATATTCATAAGGCTCAGCCTGATAGGATTTTTTTACCCTCATCAAATCACGTGTAGAGCATTCAATTATCATACTAGATTCCACTTCATTAGCAAATTCATTCAAACTTCATGTTAGAAAATTAGGGTATTTGTTGAAATTCACGTGTGAAGAAGTTCCTCTACCATCTCTTTCATCACAAATCTGACTGCTAGGGGAGTTAACAGGATTTGGATGTGAAGCGTTCAGATTCTGACTCAAAGCAATGGGTAAAGAACACCATCCTGATTTTTCTTTTTGTGGTTATTGCTAGTAGCTAAAGTAGTGGGGAGATGTCCCGAGTTTTTTATGTGTTTCAGGTGACTCATTAACAAAAGAAAAGGGGTTTGGATCATCCAGCTGAGGAATAATCGTACTCGTTGAATTTCTGCATGAATGATCATCGCTGATGGACTGAGAAGTTTTTCTGTCTAATTGTTCAAAATAACAATCATGAACAGAATCAAGAATGTCCTCACATTCTTGCTGAGACTCACTCTCATAGGCTACACTTGCCTTCTCCAACACCGTATCAATAGTTGTTGCTGGCATTAAAGGGCTCAAAATTGTTTCCCGAGCACGGTCATCATCCGAGTTTATGTCTTCTGAAGCTTGAGAAGATGCAAGCCAATTTAGAAGTCTTAAGGAGTTTATGAAAAAACAAAAAAACATTTTCCTTTCATACCCAACACACCCTTAATTGGTTACATTTTTGTTTTAAAGAAAAATGATTTCAAATCAAAATTATGAACACAGTTACTGACCAGGATCAGCATGAAGAGAAGTGATCAACTGGAACGAGACCTTGTGGCCAAGAAAATCAAGAACCCGATTAACAAGTGAGACATTTTTGTCAGTGAAGTCCAAAACATTTTTTTCATCAACACTACTCTTCCTTTCACCTTTTTCCCATCATCTTTTCCAATGATGGTATCCAAAATCTTGCCCAGAGACATGATTAACTGTATGAACATAAATAATATATTTTCTAAAAGAAGAAAAGAAAAGAGAGATTTTGTTTCCACGTTTGGATGTCTCATATTTATAGCAGAAAACAGTAGCTAGTTGAAAAGCCAAGTCGATAACGCAATCTATGTTGGTCCCTGATAGCAACGTTTCAATTTCCACTTCTGTTTTCAAATTTATTCTTAAAAAAAAAGAGTTAGCCAATTCTTCTTTATTTTCATAAAAAGAAATACACGAAAAGTAAAAGTAAATAATAATCATTTATTTAGCTCATTTTTACTTATCTAATTTTGAAAAATGTAAATAAAGTACATAATTATCATGGTGTCTATATTAATTGGTGTATAAAATTTAAAAAAAAACATTTTGTTCCTTTTGATATGATATAGTGGAAAAGTAAAAACAAAACTTATTTTTAATATTGTGAATAAACAGAAAGTGAATACAGAGAGTAATAAATAATTAGCATAACTCCACTTCACGGAAAAGCTTATAGTAAAAAAAATGTATCCTTCTCTTGATATGCTACCATTCATTATAACAACATTTCATTGTAACAGTTCACAATTGATTTTTCATGTTATATATATATTTACTTTTTAATAACAATCATAATAATCATTATAACAGTACACGCTTTGTAAAATTACCTCTCTATGATAAGTTTAATATAGTAATATTTTTTAAAAAAATATATTATGTATAAAATAAAATATTAAAATATTTATAATAATCTTCATTAATGTCATGCACACAGTAATCTCGACTACGAACATCTAACAGTAAAGAAATTGCATTTAAATATTGTCCATTAGTTATGATTATCGCCGGCAAAGTGGTGACTGTGGTCAGGTTTCAACATTGTTTGAACTTGATCAACATTGCTAAACATTAAAGCTGAATTTGAAGACACAATCAAATTTGTCATTGAGAAAAACGAATAATGGAGAATCTTGCCAAGGTGGAGATTTGTTGAATTTGACAAACTTTTACGTGGACTAGAATGTGAACACTTGGAAGGAAAAAATTTTTGTATTAGCAAGTAATGTGAAGGTAATAAATTGGTGGTAGACAAATGATATCTTGGAAATTCATGATAACCATTGAATAATATCTTGGAATTTGGTGGTAGACAACCATTAAATGATTTTACATACTTAATCTTGACTTTTGCATACACAGTGGATGATATCAAGAGGAAGAATTCGTTTATAAAAATAGGTAGCTCTTGGTTCATTTGTAATATACACAAAACACGACTCTCTCATTTGTTTTCTCATCTTCTAAAACTTTTGAGTCTTTTTTTATTGGGATCCTTCCTTAATTAGGAGAGATTCTAGAAAATTCTAGAGCTTTCTAGAGAAGTGTAGAATTTTCTAGAACGTTCTGGAGAATCCTAGAG
>JBDJHY010000001.1:25873248-25889657 GCA_039654485.1 Withania somnifera | reverse complement strand
TGCATTGATTTAATTTGTTCAGGAATCATCAATTGTTAACAGCTGTGGTGTATTTAGTTTATTTAGACAAATATTAATTGAAAGTTCTAAGAGGATTCCTAATACACCACTAGTAAAATTTGCGTCTCTTTAAGTGTTATATTCACGATATGTATAGCTAACACATGCAAGTTGGCAGGATGGTGTGTTTTTAGTTGCGAACAGATGAATAAGTCACTTTTCGTCAATTTACTCTCTTTACGAACTTGTACAATCTATGCTGTCACGAAAATAGGCAACTCTATTATTTAACAAAGTAATAAGGAAAGGGGTGACAATTAATTTAGCTACCATATATCTAAAGGTGTGGAAAGAGCATAAGTAAGAAACAAAACGAAACATAAAAAGATAACGAGCTACATTATATGTCCACCACGATATAAACTATAACTTGCTCACCCCGATATAACTTTAGGTGTTAAAAATAAAAAGAAGACATTTACTTATTTTCTACAGTAAAATCAATTCGCACCAATTTCTTCTTTTTTTTTTTTATAGAAAAATTCGGATTTGGGAGTTAAGGAGTCAGCCGTAACTTGTAGGATATTATGATACGAAAATATAACTTATGACCCGAAAAAAATATTTATTTATCTTAAGGATAAAAAATTAAAGAGCCGCACAAGATCATAGAAACAAAAATGAAAACGTATATAAATAACAACAACAATAATATACTTTAACATAATTCAATAGATAAAATCTGTGAAAGGTGATATGTATGTACGCAATGTTACTCTGCTTACTTTGTGAAATATCTTTATATGAAAAATCGAGCAATATTGCTCATTTGCATTATTTTTATTTTTCACCAAATTCATCTTTTTGTTTGGACCATCACTCCCTATCTTCCTTAACAAAAAAAAAAAAGAAAAAAAAGTAGAAGAGAAATGAATGTATCCATGATAGATTAGAACGTTATTCTTGGACCACAAAGTTTTTGAAATTCTCTTTATATAATTTCTGTGGCGAAATAAAACATTATATAGTAGAACATTTTTATTTTTTCTTAACGACACGACAGACCTCTCGTGGAAGAGATGCTACAACGTCACGATTAATAATAGTAATTAAGTCCAATACAAAATGTCATGTCAAATTTTGGCAGCCCAATTTTATCCAAATTCGGACGATTATTGAAATGTTAATAAGATGAATTTACTATATAATTATTACTTTAAGTGACTATTTAAGTAATGAACTCAAACTCGTCAATATTCAAAATAGAAAATTAACATATTAATTTCCACACAAAACCTCATTTGCCTAGAAATTAGCAATGGATTATCAGAATATTCGAGAGATTTAGCAGTGAATTTACTAAAAATTATTGATAAATTCCTTAGTTAATCCCATCTATTCTAGTACTGATTTGTCTTACTGTCCTGTTGATTAGGATAGGCCATACTGAACAAGTTCGACGAGCAAGAAAATCATATCAATAATGTCATAAAATTCCAGAATCTTTTTTCCCCTCCTAGCTAGCTATTTATTACCTGTCATGAAATTGACATTCCACAGATTTCAAAAAATAAAAATTGAAGAGTGTAAGCAAAAGGTTCATCCCATCACTCCTTTTTTTTGTTTTGTTCCAATTATTATTACCTGTTGTTATGTACCGTACATGAACTTTCCTCTATCAACACACAAAAGAAAATTGTAGTCAAGCATGGGTCATGATGATTATACCCCACAAGAACTTAAAAGGAATTTGTTTTAGACATAATAAATTTGAAATGAGTGTATAAGAAATTCATAGCAAAAAAGGAAGCGGGCCATAGTGAGTGGGTAAATGCAGCCCATAAAATCAAAAGAATCAAGCCCAGAGCCGTCAATGTACCATGGCCCACTACATTTAGTGGCCTTTTTTGGCTTATAAATAGTAGTATTACTTACATAAAAATAAAAATGGAATAAGTTTTGTAGTTATGGAAAATGACACAATTTTCATCCATTTTTGAGGTTGAAGTTAACTTAATTTATTCGTGCTATTTTATGTAATTATATAAAATATATTTTATTATATGTAATTAAAAGCTTACTATTGCTAGTTTAGGTAATTTTTCCTAATGATCTCTAATGGTTACCCCATTTATTTAATGAATATAAATATGTAAAATATAAAAAAAAAATTATCTAATAAGTATTTGGATCCCTATTAGTAGAAAATATTGTAAGTTGCAACCTAATAAAAAACAAAAATAAATAGTAACTGCATTATAGCATGATTTTGACTTTTTTGGAACTTAGGTGGTGAGATAAAAAATATCATTTTACGAGAGAGACGATCTTGTTACATGAATTGTAGGTTTGACTAAATTAAATAATTTTAATTTAAATTTTATATTTGTATTAAAAAATTATTTAATGTATATAAAAAATCCATCAAAAAATAGAATTATAATCTCGAATGCATAAACTAAAATATTCTGATTCCGCATCTGAATTAATATGACAAAGTGGTATTGTAGAGTTGTTGGTTTATCAAGTTGCTCGAGTGAAAGAGACAAAATTTAACAATTTATTGGTCTTACTTTAATAATTAAGGAGGTTAATTAAGTACAAATTACAGTATGAGGAAATATCTGTTAAACATAAGCAATTTTTTAACGTAGATAATTTTCAAAATATTCTTTTATTTATCTTCGTTTATGTAGATTATTATACATGAATTAAATCTAAAAGGATAATCCTTTGATTACTGGTGGATGTATCATATCCATATTCATCCAACTCAGTATTTTCAACGTAGAATATAAATTTAAATGTTAAAATTTATGAATTTTACCAAAAATAGTAAATATAATTATACGAACTCATAAATGATTTTAATGCAAAAAAACTTAAATATTAAAATATAAAATTTAAATTCTCAATCCGCTTCCGCCTTGGGTGAGATCATGCATGTTAAACTCACTAGTATAAACATGACGGCCATTCAAGAATCATGCTATTTGTAACGTGAATATTATTATGTTACAGCAGACTATTATCAGGGACGAATACAATTAATATTATTTATCTGAATTATTTTAAATTGAGTAACGAACCATAATTCATTACCACTTGAAAAGCGATTAGGCCAATTAAAATGTTTAGTAATTAAATTGTAATCATAATGGTATGAGAATAATATCTTTCCTAACGATGATTTGATTCCCATGGCAAAGAGCATCCTTTTTTGGGACATTGCCAACTCATTTCTATTTTTTAAAAAATCGGGGTTTTTTCCAATAAAATTGTTTGTTGGGTGTGTGAATAAAAGAATCGTGCGAATAAAAAAATCGTACGATTTCGCCTAAAACGGATATATCATATCATATAAGAGTGTCTTTGGATTGGTAAAAAACTCATAAAATAAAAAGGTGAGACGTTAAAAATGTACATATGAATCTCTTAAACTAGTCAGACCATTAAATAAGGTAAAATTTTAAATTTATTTGACACTATCAATTTGCTTGAAGATCATAGATAATACAAAGTGTAAAATGCTAACGGTATATCTTTGATGTATTGTTTATATTGGCAAATTTTAGTTGTACTAATTCGGTCTAATCAACAATTAGTCTTTTGTGTTAGCAATCGCAATATTACTCTGGGAGTTTCTTGTTATTTGATTTCTGTTGCTGTTTTACTGTTTAGCATATTATTTTGTAATAAACGCCATGCTTTCTTTAACATTTTATCTTGGCTTCTTCACCCCCATTGTTTATTTTCTTCAAACTGCTCTATAATGCTTTTAATGTATCAGAAACAGTTTCTCTTACTTATAGGGGTAAAATAAGCATATAAACTATCCTCTCGACACCCCACTATACTAGATATGTTGTTGGTTCTAGTCAACGATGAATCTGCCCATTCGGGTCCAAAAGTAGCATAATGGACTAGCTAAAGCATAATTGTTAAATTTAGGTGCTCATCCCATCTCAGAAGAAGCAAATTGCATACAGAACAACACACTTCAGAAACACTAGCTCCAGTTTCTATAACAAATTCTCTAATAATAAAAGGACCTAATGAATAGTCAAAGTCTATAAAATACATAAAGGTGGCATGATATAGGTTAAACTAACTTCTAGCCTTCTGGTGTACATCTCTGTTACTTCTGGGAGGAATCTGTTGAAACATTGAAACCTGGAGGAACAAATACAACGTCGTCCCACTTTGATGTTGAAGTATCCTGCAAAAATATTCTCTTAACCCTACGGACTACATTACGGTCATTAGACTACCTCACCAGTTCTTTCATTTAGGAGATAAATAATTTAATAATTTCGAGTATAGACAGGTAATAACATTGTTGTACAATATTCTTTAGCATTATTAAGTAGAGTATTGCGCTGCCCTTTTCTTCTTCCTGTGATCCACTTTTACTCCCCCTCCCTTTTCTTCTTCGCCTCATTGTGGCAACCTGCTATGTCCTTCGACCAAAACTCGAGCACATGTTACCATAGGTTTGCTGAAAAGAGAAGTAGCTAACAAGCCAAATCCATGTGTCTCAAAATGTATATATTGTATCACATTAAACAGTCCTTTAGATAAGACAGAGAAAGCATAGCCCTATATTAGCGTTCTTATACATGCTACTTTCAGGAGCGCAATTGCAATCTAGCAGTAAACTCCTCCCACACCTTTTTGTTATCCCATCTTCAACCAACTATAACAATCGTACAGCCACCCCAAATACTGGTATCTTCTTAGGCTGACCAGCCGTAGTAGCTGTCCTAATGTGATGTGAGCCGTTCAAAAGTTTGATGCAACAGAGGGGAAATATGTAGCAGCAACTACTCTATAAGACGAACAAAAATAAGAGTCAACTTTAGGAAATGAAGCGCCCAGAGATCCTTCAATCGTTTAGTGAAAGACCAATTTCGTCCCACTCTAGCTATACCTGCCACTAAAGCTACAACGAGTTAAGTTTTTGAAAATTACTGGCCAATAACATACTTTATTAACGAAATTGCCATCAAAATCTAGACATAAACCGTCGAGGTTGGAATTATATTTGTATCTCATCAAATTTAAATTATTTGAACATTGTACATGTTACTAGAAGAAATCTATTAGCTCAAGATTCAAAAAATCCTCTGTGAGCTTTCTATTTCTACAACAATCATTTTGTTTGGTATTTATTTTGAAGGAGGGAAGTGTGGGTAAACAGCTGAGAAGCTTTCTCAATTGCTTTTGGTCATAGTGATTTCTGGGATGCTGGATCTGATGTAGAAAGCTCATTATACGTATCTGATATTGCTTTGGCAAAATAAGCCTTAGCCTGCGGTCTCTTGACCTGGATATTGGAACATAAGAGAAAAGTACATTAACAAACATATCCATGCCCCCCTAAAATTTAGAACATTTGAGACATGCAAGTGAAATCACCTTGAATGTGGGAGTGAGAAGACCATTTTCTACTGTGAAAGGCTCGATAATCAATGTTACAGCTTTTGCAAATTCAAAACCTCTCAACTGTATTGCAGTACGAAGAGCGCATCAATTGCTGCTTTACTTGGCACTTTAAGAAACTAACACTCAGGTAAAAGAACCCAAGGTTAAACAAATTACCTGAGCTTCCTTTCCGACTGCATCCATCTCAGCAAGAACTGCAGCCCTTGCTCTTGGATCATTGCATAGTTGTCCCAAATCTTCATACTGGAGACATCACATTAGAACAAAGGGAAACAAATCAGCCAGCTTCTTAGAAAATTACTAACGAATATCTTCAACATCAGAGCCTGAAATCTATTTGGTAAAACTAAATTCTGAAGAGCATGTCAGATGACTAAATTTTGTCAGCCAGCTTCTTAGAAAATTACTAACGAATATCTTCAACATCAGAGCCCGAAATCTATTTGGTAAAACTAAATTCTGAAGAGTAGGTCAAATGACTAAATTTTGTCAGCTAGCTTCTTAGAAAATTACAGACATTCATCTTCAACATCAGAGCCCGAAATCTATTTAGTAAAACTAAATTCTGAAGAGCAGGTCAGATGACTAAATTTTGTTTTCCTGAATGATTGAGTTACTGAATACTAAGTACTGAAAACATTAGGTTGCACCCTTTGAAACTTATCACTGAATGTAGAATTTTACATCTCCTTCAATAAATGAAACCGAATGCAAAAACTAGTGAGTTTAGATGTCTAACAAGTTTATATTTCAAAAGCTTTTCTTTTTTGGGATTAAGTAATGTATTCCATTGGAAAGCATTAGGAAGGGTTCTATTGTTTTAGCGAGAGTTAGATGTCCTATATCTGCTTTAGTGGCTTTATGTAATATGGTGACTAGATTCTTTATTGTGCTGGTTTCCAAGATTTCACTAGACCAAGGGAAAATCAATCAGGAATGTGTCGAAATAAGCCATCAGCAGGATTAAAAGTTAGCCAGACTGTAATTACCAGCATATTTTATGGGAAACTCTAGAAGCAAGATGTAATTTATTTATTCAACCATGGTGGCGCACCAGCTTGCGCGCACCTCGACTAATTTCACGGATACCTGCCACCAACAAGGCAGCAACAGGTACTATGTAACTCTTTGTCTTTGTCCACCAAGGGACAAGGCTAGGACAGATGGAAAGAAATATGAAGTTGGAGGTATGGCAATCACAGGAGGTTAAAAAGAACTTGAAGCCAATATGGAGAACTACTCTCAATTACTAATGTGGACCTTATGGCCAGAAAGGAACAATGCCTGCTTTGATGTAAAAAAGTTACAGATTTCTAGAGTAAAAAAGAAATACATTAAAAATCTGTACTATTGGTGTTATAGCAACAATTCAGATATGGTGGATAAGTATTTTGATATTTTTAGGAGAGAATATGCAGTGTTGGATTTAGAGTTGCTGCCAAGTCATGTAACCCTTTTGCAGTACCTTCTTGGTACTCTTTAAATAAAATAATTACTTATCAAAAAAAAAAAAAAGTAACTTTTTACCTGTGTGAATATAAGTGCAGCTCATGTGCTCCATGCAGAGTTAATGACAACACACTCGAAATATGAAGGTTAATGCAATGCAACACGAAAAATGATGACCTCCGCACAAGTATTTCATAAAGATGTAAATGCAATGACTAAATGTTGAAAATTAAGAGCTACCTTGATTCCCTCAGAGGATGCCCATTCCTTCAATACTGCTACTAAAGAGGAATTAAAGCTATCACCTGTGAATGTTGCAAAAGTGAGCAAAGGTCATTGTTTAATGATTCCAGAGAGAAATTCTGGTATCTGCTTACCATAGACGAAGCATTGTGCAATAAATTTGCATTTAGCATAAACGTTCTCAATTTTCTCAGGAGCTATGTATTTACCCTGTGCCAACTTGAAGATATTTAGCATAAACGTTCTCAATTTTTCAGGAGCTATGTATTCACCCTGTGCCAACTTGAAGATATTCTTCTTCCTGTCCAAAATGAGATTTCGGAGTTCATTCTACCATGGAAGACAAGCAAGCACAGAAAAGATAGACAACAAAGGGGGAAAATGAACGTTGAGAACAATGTAACTACATCATTATAAAATTTTATTTGATGTAAATAGTAGGGTTGACTGATAATCCTTGCCAACCACTTAAGTGCCCACAAATATATGGGTGGGGTAGGAAAAAGAAGTTTTGTATCTCAAATTGAAAATGTACAAGGTTGTCTCTCCTAATCATGTCAAATAGATTCTACCTGTCAATAATCTTCAAGCGGCCTCCAGGTAACCATAATCCAATATCACCGGTATGCAGCCAACCGTCATCATCAATTACCTCCTTCCTGTTATAACTACTAGTCAGGTAAATTATCTAGGAGAAACTCATATCAATGACAAAAAGAAAAATCAAATATCATTGTGCAAAAGATACGTACGTTTGCACTTCATCTTTGTAATAGCCTTCAAAAGTAATAGGACCTCTAACACATATCTCTCCACGAGGATGAGGCCTATCCTCTGATGTGTAACTCATTTCGGGAACATCTACAAGCTTTATCTCTGAAATAGCAGTGTCATAGACAAGCTAAAATCATTCACAGTTTTTCTTTAGCATTCATTAAGTTAACTATAGGGCTCAAAAAGTAATAGAGGAACAGGCACCACACAAAAGAAAGTTCACGCATTTTTGCAAATTCAAGATGGATTGTGCAGTTCACTTAGTACTTATGACCTTCTGTGCAAGGTACTTCTGCATATTAACCCTGCTGGTATTTCAAAGTTATTAAGTCTTAACTTTCTCTTGCAGGCTTCTAGTTTCTTCGATATACTGCCACAAACTTTTTGGTAGAAAAATTGTCAACCTCATAGACTGCTAAGCAATTAGGAACCTTATTCATGAATTGCTCCCCTGCGTTGTTAAGCTTCTATATACAATGATTGACCTTCCGTCATGAAAACCTTTTCTATGCCTCAAAACAGCCCTAAAATTCAGCTAAACAGGGGGAAAATGGAAGGAAAAGAAAATCAAGACTGTAAATAGTGACAGCAAAGGAGGTGTTTATATGCCATCATTAGTTAAAACCTCACCACATGCAAGATTCGGAGAACCAACATGCCCAGTTAAGTTATCACTCTCGTCCATTGAGCTTATGACACACGAAGTCTCAGTCATGCCATACCCTTCCATTAATTGACAGCCAAAACATCTGCAGGAAGGATTTGATTCAGAGCACTGTTTTTCCTCAGCACCAACAAGAGCCCAAATATGATGGATAATGGTCAACTTACACTCTCAAGAACTCCATCACGTCAGGGGACAATGGAGAAGCACCTGAGGTCATAAGACGAACTCGTCCGCCCAGTTTGTCCTTTATTTTGTTGAACACCAACCTATCCCACATTGGTGATGGCTTTCTACCTGAAAATACATGATTCAGTATAAAAGAGATAGAAAAACTCAACAAGATATGCCACAAAAGTAAGCAACGTATTTACTGCTGATATGCACTCAATAATCCCCGACACATCAAGATTTCTTCCAAGCCAGTAACTATTATAAGTCAATGCATGACCAAATAGTTTTCTAGCAAGATAATTATATTGCCTAGGCACCCGCACCTTGCTCATTTTGGGTGGCCTACTGCTTGATAAATGGATTAGTCCAAGACCCCATTACTCTCAAAGGACTTGGAATAACCAAAAAGGAATCTCTTCAGAGTGCTATTAACACTTTTAATTTCTCTTTTCAGGTTGTACACACTACATTAACTAATTGTTAGAAAGTAAATTCACTTTCCATCCGAAAGCTTAAGCATGCTACAGTCACTTAAAACCTCTTTCCAGTTTGCGCAACAGCACAGTCTCAGAGAACTGAGCTTTGTGGCATGAACGGTAGATTATACTTCTATTAGATAAATGAGTTTTAATCTGGCAACTCGAAAAATAAAGTTCTTTTAAAAGAAAATACAATTAGATAAAACCTGATTTAATTTTTGTCATAACAGCTCAGAAACTGCCACTCTTCCACAAAGAAAAGAAAATCTAAGAGCTCATAATCGATGCACACTTAATAACATGCCAAAACATCACATCTTTTATGCTCTTAACTTCTAAAACTTTTTCAACTGTTACTGAAATAAAAAATTTGCATTGGATATTTTTCCGGTTATAGATAGTCACATTATTTGTAAAAGGAAAATCTTTCAAATAGCAAATACTATAAATAATCATTTGATTAAATGCTCTATAACAGCTCAACCACTACAACCCCCTTCCCACCTCGCAAAAAAAAAAAAAAAGATTGAAATATACTCTGTTCTCACTATTTGAGAAGTGTGCATCCTCAATTTGAGGATTGAACCACAAAAACTTCCCTTGAAAAATATGTGAGATAGGACATGAGTTGTTAAGCAAGGAGAAACAGAGTTCTAGCAGTGATAGATCTGTTGCATAACATAATGATATTGTGGGATCATCTTTTTCTAGATGAGTGTACATCGCAATCATCTAAAGCAACCAGAGGTTATCACAACGAAATAGCAACAACTAACCGTTCATCACAGCTTGCTTCTTGGAGTTGTAGGCAGCATTAAATAGTCTCTGCTTCAGTACACCAGAAGTTTGTACGGCATTTGTGATCCTATAGTGAGGGAGATAGGTAACATCTTAGACACCAGTCTACAAAGATATACACTATTTAGCACCCTCGGGTGTAACCTAGTGGTCAATGAGGTGCGTTGAGAACCATGAGGTCTTAAATTCAATAGCTAACGGATACAAAAACACTAGGTGATCTCTTCCTATCTGTCTAGACCTTGGTGGACAGAGTTACCCGGTACATGGGAGGTAAAAGATACCCTGTGGAATTAGTCGAGGTGCACACAAGTTGCCTGGAAACCACAATTATCAAAGAGTAAAACATAAATACGATTTAGCACATCACATAAATATTACCCAGCATATATCCTGTTGTAAAGACGAGGAACACTGCTAAATATTGTAGGTCTAAGTGTCACCAAATCATCCATCAACTTCAGATTGTCCTGCAGAGTAGAAATGCTAATGTTAAGTAATGCTGTGCAAACAGATCAATCAATTAAGTGATGTCTGTAGGATCCCTTTTAGTGCTAATACTTCATAAACTGAATTAGCATAGAGCTAAATACGAACATTCCAAAAGCACCACATTTTATCTTTACAAAACGTTTGCAAGAATGCTACATATGAATTGTTGATAAGCACTTCTATTAAACTCAGTTTGCTGGTTGATCATGATTCATGAATCCAGGATCAGAGGTCTAAGAAAAAAAGGTTACACCAAGAAGCTAAGACTAAATAAGTACTTAATATCCAATTAACTACCATACCCCCTGGTAGAATCCAACAGCAACACCATGATATGCCACTGAAATTTGGTTGGCACGTTCATAGATGTGTGCCAGGGGAAGATAGGATATGTATCTGCAAAATATTCACGTAGTGCACACTAGATCATGAATAAATCAACTATACATAACAGAACAAATGTTTTTAGGCCAACTCACATGTCAGATGGATAAAACTTGACTACAAGGAACAAGCCTGCAACACTTGCAACCAGGTTAGCATGGGATAATACGACACCCTTCAAGGGAGGAAAAAACGGAAAAAAAGATTATGGTCTGATAAGATCTTGTTGACAAGGGAAATAATCAACACTACTGGTCGAATTAGCAGATTCTGAAGTTGAAGAAGTATAAGCAATACCTTTGGTGTCCCCGTAGTACCACTTGTATAGCATATGGTAGCAATATCTTCAGGCCTGGGAGGGCAAAAGGGCTGCATACTGCTGCGGCCCTATTGTTAAGCATGTAGATCAGTTGACAGTCATTGAGAAGTCTCTACAGAAGTATAATTAAGTTGTAGGAGAAAGAGCGAATGATGTGCAAGAATGCCCATAATGTAACATGAAAGTAGAGAGAATGTACAACATTAGACAGGTTAGACAAACTCTGGTTACAACTTTATTACAACTTAAAAAGTAATTTCCAGTTAAAAAAGATTTACTTTAATAGATTCAAAGCATGAAAAGCCCCCCACCAACCCCACCCCCGCGTGCGAGGTCCTTCACAAACATGCATACAAAGACGGAAGGAATCATAGGGGCCAAAAGGTATTTGGAAAAAAAAAACTTAGGTAAATCAAAGAAAATTGATTTGCTAGAACAAAAAAAAAAAAAAAAAAAAGAACGAATTTTTACTTGGTGCGGTGGGAGATGTCACCTCTTCTAAAAGGAGGGGGAGGTCTTGGAATTAAAGATTTGAAGGTCTTTAATAAAGCTTAAACGGGCAAATGGCTATGGAGGTACAAGGTGGAGGTACAAGCTTTGCGGAGGATGGGGTTTTGGCAGGGGGTGGAGAACTAGAGATTTCAATTTGCCTCATGGTTGTCGTGAGTGGATGAGTATCTTGAAGGGATGGGATTATTTTTAGGAAAATATCTAATTCAAGGTCGGAGATGAAAGGAGAGAGGATTTTTGGAGACATAGGTGGTGGAGACACACTTTTTGAAGATAACTTTCATAGGTTGTTTGAAAATCTTTCCAAAGAGATTGACGACAAAACATATTAGCAGGGAATCATGGTGGAGAAACTTTTTGAGGCATGCGGTTTAGCAAGGAATTTAATGATAGGGAAGTGACTAATTTTCAAAAATTGTTGCCTTACTAAATAGACAAACCAGCCGATAACCCCTGCGCTTGGTGGTGAGGCCCGAAGAATTAATGGAGTGTTCACTGCAAAGTCATTTATGAGAAGGGTTAAGGAGGAACATGTTATAACATGTAATGCAGCAATATGGATCTCTAAGTTGTCGAGGAAGGTGTGCTTATTCAGTTGGCTAGGTGATTTTGACAATAGAAAACCTTAGAAAGAGAAAGCTTGCCTGCGTCGGTTGGCATTGGGTGTGTAAAGAGGAGAGCAAGAACATCAATCTCCTGGTTGATTTAGGTTGTGTGTCGATGAATCATGGTAAAGTGGTAACGTATGCTTCTACAAAAGTTATCTTCTTCATTATGGGTTAACCATGAGAGATCTGATATTTAGTTGGAAGAGCATGAGAAGACGAATAGTTTGGAATATTGTTCCACCTGCATTAATGTGGGTTGTACGGAGAGAGAGAAATAGGAGAGCTCTTGAAAGAGTAGAGTAGAGTTCCTTGTAGTTGAGAAGCGGTCTCCGATCCCTTATTTTATTTTGGTCGCACAAAAAGTTCTTGTTGTATAGACAATTGGGCAGAGTTTGTAGAGAATCATGTCCTTTTGGTATATCACCTATATACAACCAGTTTGGCCATGTTTATGTATGATATACATGTACTTGATCTCAAAAAAAAAGGGAAGAAAGAGAAGGTTTGCAACATAAAAGGCATCTTAAAACTGTACTCTCCTTCCATCTAATGACGCTCCTTCACATTAAACATAAGATAAAATCTAGCTCCAAAAGGTGAGGTCAATGAGGGAAGGGAAGGGAAGGAAGCAACATCTGCCAAATATATCCCAACTGAATTCAGGTTGACAACACGAAGTACAAAACATCAACGGTCCAAGTAATAATTATTTATGAATATCTTTCGAAGTACCTGACTCAGAAGCCTAGTATATGATAAGAGCTTCATTCCCGTTGTAGATGGAAGAGATGGGAGATGTTCATCTATCCCACCCACTACCTACAACATCAAAGACAGTAGCTAAACTAACAAAAAAAAATAACAAGCTGCTGCAACATATTATATAGTCAGGCCTAAAATGGACAAGCAGTAGCTCTTACCACAATCAAACGTACAGATGGAATCTCTGATAAAAAGGTCAACAACTGAAAGTTCCATGAAAGAAATGTCAGATAATCGAGAACTTCAACAAGTTTCACCATTAACACAAACATGTTTATAGAAAATAAAATCGAATTAGGTATAACATAAACGATTGCAGTCTCAGAAAGCAACCTTACTTAGTAGTATAAGTTACCAGCATTACACTAGGCTTTCAAGCATAATTATAAGGATCAGTTCACAGATGAAGCCCAGCTAAGATTGGGAGAAGGAAGCAGCGAAAGAATATGAAACTTGAAAAAAAAAAAGAATTAGGACACTCTTGTTTCTTTTTCTTTCTTTTTTCAATATCACTGTCTTGAAAGGTCATTAAATAACTCGCTTTGACTTTCAAAGTTTAGCATTAAATAATAACTGGAAAGGTTTCTTTGATTGAGAAACATTTCACTAGTAAAGATTATCACTCAATATAAACATGCTACTGAGGGTATTTTAGCATTTTTTTTCCTCAAATAGATACTAGTAGATTATGAGAAACTCTAGCAGAGACCTCAACAGTTTTTTCATGTTGTTGATGTGTCTAAGAACTCAAGTTGATCAGAACAATGTTAGGATTAATGCCTCATACTGACATGAACTGGGAGCATGTCCAAGGAGTATATTCAGTTTAGCGGAAGGAATTTCACTGACCGTGTTCAAGGTAGTTGGCACACAAAAAATGGCTTGAACATCAGCATGGTTGACAATATATTTAACAGCATCAGAACCTGCAGATAAAAAACGTGACAAGTTTAATATATCTTATCAGCCAAAGAAAACTTTCATGAGAAGGCCACCTACACACCAAGAGTGTCATATAGAGGGACTGAAGTATATGAATATGCTGAGCAGGCATGGTCTACAATCAACCACTCAGGCCTATTTATGAAGTAAAGTCCCACACGAGCACCCTGGTCCATCGAAATTGGAAAAGGTCAATGATCAATTATATTGTCATTGAAGTACAATGGCAAAGTTAATCTGAAAAAACTTCAATGTCTAGCAATCAAACAAGATAATGAGTTTATGACACTAACATACCCCAAATAAGAAGAGATATCCTATTTGGTGTTGAAAAAGAGCAAGAAGGTTCAGAAAATCTGATGTGGAGACCTCTTTCTTACGTTAGTAAATGGATGTATGTAATTTACGAATATGTACTGGTCATAGTTTGACATACCCGTTGTAATCCATAATAGTGAAGTCCAGAACCAATTGCAGTCCTAGCAGTCCCTGCCTCTCCATATGTCATCCATTTGTACCTATGGTATAGAAAATGAAAAAATAAAGTAATTAGGAAACTTCTTCAATTCATCTCATCCGACAAAACATTGTTAAATCAGTAAAAATGCTTACTCCCCAACAGTTCCATCTACCCGAATGCGTGAACCCAAATATTTGTAATCCTGAAAGGTTTGAATCGCATGTCTGAACACAAAATATTATCAGATTAACCAGAAGATGTACTCAACAAAAGAATGCAGACATTACTAAAAGATAAGCAGCATATCTCCTTTTCAAACAACTGATTGTTGCAGTAATCATGGACTACCCCGCACACCAAGTATAGAAAAGGAAATGAAAAACAAATTTATGCAAAAAAATGGCACGGCAAGTCAAATTACGTATTAGCAAAATACAAGGTGCAGGTCTAGTTCTTCTTTATATTTAAAGCAATTAAAAGTAAAAAGCTGAAGACGAGATTCTTACATAAAGATATCATGCAGTGTCCCAATTTCAGGATGTTCAGGAAATCTAGCAACAAGCTTCAGAGGAGATCGTGCAGATCTATAATAATCAACACTTAGTTCTTCATATGACTTAGAAAGTTAAAATTATACATAAATAATTGCATATGAAGTATACCCATAAAGACATTATATGCGAGTGTTTTACCCAAAAATAAAAAAATAGGCGAGTAAATGTGTGCACTATATGTGCATCCATACCTGTGAATATATAATTAAGAAACAATCATGCGTGTCTCACGGCTGAAGTAGAAAATACAAGTACCTGTACACATTCCATTTTCCTGTCTGCAATTTCTCAGGAAGAACTACACTGAAACCCTGACCTGATCATAATTTAACGTGTGATTAACTGAGTAAACAATGAAAAAGAGCAAACACAGCACTGAATGAACAAATGAAAAAAGAAGAAAAACACTACATAGAAGGCAGCAAGATGTGCTGCAGTCTATGCAAAGACATAGCATGTCCAATACAAATACCAGACAACCTCGTAATTATTTTTCTTTTCTTTTATACGTAGAATGGTAGAATCATACATCTGCTTAAAGGAGTGTTAAGATAGATAGAATATGCAACCTCTAAGCCAAAGCTCACAAGTGTACAGAACACCATTATAATATGTTTATCTATCTCTATACATCTTGTACAGTTTGTTTGTTCATAAGTTAAACTTGCATAACTTCAGGATACTCCTTGCACAGAATAAAGACCACACACGTTCAATAGGAGATCATCTGGACTCACATTACTGTATATGTACTATATTCCAGTAATAATCAATATTCAGCAAGAAAACAGAGGATAGAATGCTTGTTGTTCCAGACAGCTAAATATCTCCGCATATATACCTAATATAAAGATATAAGTACACAAGACTACTTCAATTCTTTCTAAATTAACATACAAAAATGCATCTAAAAGGCACTCAAGGGTGTGACCTAGTGGTAAATGAAGTGGATTAAAGAACTCTAAGGTCTCAGATTCAAATCCAACAGAGACAAAAACACCAAGTGATACCTTCTCATCTGTTCTAGCCTTGGTGAATAGAGTTATCTGGCACCAGTTGCTGATGGAAGGTGGCAAATACCCCATGAATTTTGTCGAGGTGTGCGAAAGCTGGCCCGGACACCACGGTCATAAAATACAAAATACATCTAAAAACGAAGGAATTACAACCATCGAGCATGTGCTTGTTTTCATTTCATACAAGGGTGCCTTTCGTGAGCAAACGGTCTTTTTTCCTTTTGGATGATGGTGATGTCACACGGTCCGGCCCAAGCTGCTTGAACCGCAACCGTTCCATCATGTACCTGTTGTCCCCCTCCATTAAATTTTAAACATGAGACCTCATGGTTCTCC
>JBDJHY010000001.1:25814077-25824091 GCA_039654485.1 Withania somnifera | reverse complement strand
AAAAAAAAAAAAAAAAAAAAAGTCCACACTGTTACCACTAAAAAACCCAGACGCCACTCTCTCTCTCTCTCTCTCTCTCCGTTGTGCTAAAAAACTGCTTAAATTCAAATAGATGAAGTGACTCATCCTTTAAACCCTAGTACTTTCAATTCCTTTCACTCAAAAGATCAGATGCAAGATATCTTCGGATCAGTTCGGCGATCACTCGTGTTCCAAACGCCGACCGCCGATGACGGTAGTCTAGTTGAGAAGATCCATTCCTGCATTCGGAACTCCAGAGTTTTCTCCAAGCTATCCCCTCCTCTGCGGGCGTTGCCCTCACCGACAACGGCCGCTAAAGATGACGGTGATGCGGCTGCAATTCCCATGCGGTATAGAAAAGGCGAGATGATTGGATGTGGTGCTTTTGGACAGGTTTATATGGGAATGAATCTCGATTCTGGTGAACTTCTCGCCGTTAAACAGGTTTTTATCTTTCTACGTAGTACTATTATTTTAATGGAATTGTTAACTGTTTTGCTATTTCGTAAGAGTGATCCTGAAGGTGTTTGCGATTTGTTGTAACTTTAAATTCAGGTTATGATAGCTGCAAACAGTGCTTCAAAGGAGAAAGCTCAGGTTTGGAATTGGCATTGAGATACCTACTTACAATGCTATAATGACTACTCCGTGTATTGGTTGCACTGAATGGTCGAATCAAATTGTTTATGATACATAAGTTTAATTGGTTTGATTATACAGATGTTTGTTGGAGCTTTCAATCTCTGCAGCTCTCTTATGTCAAGTTGGAAATCCTTCATTTTGAAGTTAAAAGTCTGCTAGAGTATTTCCATACTAACACTGTTAAGCTGCCTTCTCATCGTAGTTCCGTGCTGCCAGTGTCTTGTACTTGCATATAATTGGAGCCTATGCCTCTTAATTTTTTTTTCTATGCCTTGCATTGATAAAGGGTCTTGAGTTCTTTAGTTATTAATTTTTCATTTGTAGTGACCAACATTGTGCAAAGGAAGATGTTTCTATGACAACTATGTTAAGATGGAAGGTTATTATATTGAATCTAAGGGATTAAGACTTGTAACAGAAAGCTGTATATCTACGTTCATTAGATATATTAGTTTCTAATTTAGCTACTGTCTGATACATTCTTCTGGTTTCTTCATTGTCCTGATTAGTCTCACGTTAAGGAGCTTGAGGAGGAAGTCAAGCTTCTCAAGAATCTCTCCCATCCGCATATTGTTGTAAGTAAATCCTTGATCAGGAGTTCTCGAAGTTGTTTGTACATGAAATACTCAATTGCTATATTATGTTGTCAGAGATATCTTGGAATTGTGAGAGAAGAAGACACATTAAATATTTTGCTGGAATTTGTACCTGGTGGATCGATATCATCACTTTTAGGCAAATTTGGATCTTTCCCGGAGCCCGTAAGTTCATTGTCAGTCTTATTTTTCCACCCTCTTTTGATGTATAATTCATTTGATTGAATGTCTCTATCTAATACTATCTCTGGTAGTAGGTTATAAGAACATACACTAAGCAATTGCTCCTAGGATTGGATTATCTTCACAAGAATGGAATCATGCATAGAGATATTAAGGTATCTTGTTTCCTTTCTTTTCTTTTCTATTAAATTATGGCCAACAATAATCTAGTATACTAATTTGGGTTCAGGGGGCCAATATCCTTGTTGATAACAAAGGTTGCATAAAACTGGCTGACTTTGGGGCATCAAAGAAAGTTGTCGAGCTGGTATGTTTCACCATCCATTCTCAATCAGTATTTTTCTGGCTTAGCTTGGATGAAATGAAGAGGACATTGATGAAATGTGTTTACATTAGGCTACTATATCAGGTGCCAAGTCCATGAAGGGCACACCGTACTGGATGGCTCCTGAGGTCATTCGCCAAACCGGTCATAGCTTGTAAGAATGATTAAAGCATTTTGTTGATAAGTCTGTAGCTTATTATCTTGTTTGATCTGGATTGTAATAATTTGCCTATATGTATTACTTATTTAGATGTCATTTCTTGTTTGAGTCTGTGTCTTGTTTGTTTTGCTGATGACTTGGAAGTGCACTTTTGGTTTCACTATGGGTCTTAGCTCTTCAGCCTTCTCTCTAACTTCACAAGATAGGGATAAGGCTGCGTCCACACCGCCCTTCCTAGACCTCATTTATGGGATACACTATGTATATTGTTGTTGTAATGTGTCATAGCTCTTGATTTAGGTAGATGCTATAAGAATAGATTTAATAACCTGATCATACTTGACCATGTTTCATTGCTACAAACTTGATCACTATTAGTGAACTTGAGTTAGTGTTCTACCACTTGGTGGGAAATTACTGGGTATGTTGTTGTTGTTGTTGAGTTAATGTTCTCTTGTGCTGATAAATCTTCCCTGCCATTTCTTATTATTCTCTTTATGATGAGCCTAACAGTTTGTTCTCTGTGATAGAAGATCTTATAGATTATTTATGCTACTCTGACTTTCATATTTAATTGTATTAAACTTTTCCGTCTCTTCTTTATTTATAAAAGAATCAATCCTTTTATATTTTTTATTTTGGAATTGGTGCATCCTTTTTGTAAGATTTATTTTGTTTGTCTTCTTCAATCATAATGGTCCACATTGGGTGAAAAGTTTTCTGGCGTGAGGTAGTTATGTGCACTGCCTTATATTTTCATTCCTTATCCAGTTACTGTGCTGATTAGTTTTCTGGCAGTTTACTTTGCCACCCTCCTGGATGAACATGCATTCAGACTCAGTGTCACCTTTACTCTTGTGATACTTTTGGTTAATTCCAACTTTAATGTATTAATTAGTCAAAACAAATAGATTCTTTTAGTTAGTATTCAGCTTTTGAATCAATACTTTGTCTCTTTATTGTAGAACAGAACTTTCTGATGGAAGAAGAGTTTTTTGGTGAAATGACAATTCTTATTTTTGACTTTGAATTGATTAAATAAAACCCACTGGAAAAATGGTAGTTCTTGTTTTTGACTTAAATGTAATCTGGTTCTATTAGCCTTTGCAACAATTCCTTGAATCGATTACTTCAGTATAAGTTCTGCTGGTAATGATAATGTCCTTGTATATGAATTCCAGCTCTGCTGATATATGGAGCGTAGGATGTACTGTAATAGAGATGACTACTGGCAAGCCTCCCTGGAGCCAACAGTATCAAGAGGTAGATGCTTCATGGTCTCGATGAATTTTTCTTTGTATTCCTTTTGGCATATGCATACTGGTTAAGATATGCGGGTTCACTCGTTCTTTGCACTGATCCCGTGTTCATTTTAGGTTGCCGCGCTCTTCTACATTGGGACAACAAAAGCTCATCCCCCGATTCCTGAACATGTGTCTGTTGAAGCAAAAGACTTTCTGCTGAAATGTTTACAGAAGTATGCAGTCAACACTTATCTGACTCTTAACGAAGTCTAGTAATAGCACAATAAACAGTTGTGCCAAAAGCTTTTAACTTCAAAGCTCTATGTGGTTTGATATTCGTTGTAGGCATAGATATGACAATATACAATAACAACATATCCAATATATTCCCACAAGTGGGGTCTGGGGATGGTGTTAGATATATGCATACCTTACCCCCACCTTTGTGGGGTAGATATTACAACATATAGAGTTTAAAATATTACTCATATGGAGGGACTATAGATTTATATAATATTCTTCTTATATAAGTCTCACCAAGTTTCTGGTGTTTGATTGTTCAGAAGTGACCTTGAAAATAGTGATGCTTTTTGGATTATTAGTGTAACCAGTAGATATAGTGCTGATTCCTTCTTCCTTTGCTTGGTTGTTGTATCCAGTATACTTTCTTCTCCTTTACACTATTAATGAGATTACAATACGTCACACAGGGAACCAGAGTTACGGCCATCAGCCAGTGAGTTGTTACAGGTGATTGATTTGACCTGTGACAATCTGTTGTCGTTTTGTCTCTTGTATTATGCAATCATAAGTTAATTCTTAGGCTTTCAATGTAGCATCCATTTGTCACTGGTGAAGGTCAACTATCTCTTGCTGATGATTCTAGTTCTATGATGGTCAGTTTATCTACATCAGTTGGAAATGTAATTAATATTGCTTAGGCACTTACATTCTGAATTTCATTTACTGATAGGCAAAATCTCAAGGTCAATCTTATTCAAGTGGGGGTAATGCAAAAAGCATGTAAGTGCTCCAAGGGCTCTCTTTTAGCTCAGTGGTAGTATTTGCATCGTGTGATCTCAAATTCTTAATATGAATTAAAGCTTAAAGTTTCACTACATAAATGCTATGAATTCCTTTGATTTGTAATATAACAACAGCTATGCCTCAGCAATCAAGATGGAGTTGGCTATTTGAATTCGTACTATCTATGTCGCTTCATTTAAGCTCATTTTAGTTGTGCAAGCCGGCGTGGACACCCCATAAAACAAAATAAAATAGAAGTGAAAAACTTAACAAGCAATATGGTTTAGATTGAGCAGGTCCAAGACGGAGTATTGGGTGTGTAAGTTCAGTGAGGTAGAGCAGAAGGAGGACGTGATAGTGAAGCTGGATACTCAGGCTATTTGTAAAAAAAGATAGTTTCAAGTATCTGGAGTCTATGATCCAGGGTAATGGAGATATTGACGAGGATGCTTTCCACTGTTTTGACATCACGTGGATGTAATTGAGGCTTGCATTTGGGGTTTTGTGCGATAAGAAAGTGCCTCTTAAGCTGAAAAGAAAGTTCTACAGAGTGACTGTTAGACCTGCTATGTTGTATGGGTCGGAGTGTTGACTAGTTAAAATTTTCATATTCAAAAATTGAAGGTGACAGAGATGAGGATGTTGCGACGGATTTGCGGATTTACTAGATGTGATAGGATCTGGAATGAGGTTATTAGAAACATGGTAGTGGTGACTGCGGTGGAGGATAAGATGTGGGAGGCGAGATTGAGATGGTTCGGGCGTGTGCTTAGGAGGGACACGAATGCCCAGTACGGAGGTGTGAGAGGTTGACGATGGATGATTTTAGCAGAGGTAGAGGTAGACCGAAAAGTATTGGAGAGGGGTGATTATGCAGGACCTGAAGAAGTTACTACTTACCGAGGACATGACTCTAGATAGGAAGGTATGGTCGAGTATTTGGGTAAAAGGTTAGAAGGTTGGGGGTAGTCTTCGTTGGTAGATAGGTTTGTTTTGTCTGTTTTTGGTGCTTAGGAGTCATAGTACCTTATGTGTAGTGTCTGGCTCCCAGAGTTTGGGAAGGTTTGGTTTTTTTGTAGCTTGAGCGTACTATTATTTGTTGATAGCATTGCATTTGTTGTTGTCTTGTTGTTTTTTTCGTCTCATTATTCCTTGTCAGTATATTATGTTATTTTTACATTGTTAGTATATTATTGTCTTGAGCTGAGAGTCTTCCGAAAACGACCTCTCTACCTGACTCTTAGGAAGTGGTATGAACGCCGTATATTCTACTCTCACCAGGCTCCATTACGTGGGAGTATACTGGGTATGTTGTTGTAATAATTGTTCTTTACATCTAATACTGACCAGTGTTGTGAAAGGCGAGCGCCTTTAGCCTTTGGCGACGAGGCGATGGCTTATTGCCATTCATGCCCGTGGCTTGACGATATCAAAAAGGCGAGAAATGTGACGAGGCGAGGTGCGAAAGGCGACGCCTTGTCACTTTTTTTTTAGAAAGGCGCAAATTAGGGTTTTAAAAGGGTAAAATTAATTTTTGGGTCGTTTATTTTCAAAGTTCCAGCAGCTATTCACTCTTACCAGCTACCATATCTCCTTGTGTCGACACATCAGCTACCGGCAGGGACCTTCTCAGCTTATCCGGTAAGTGTTCTCTTCAGTTACTCTTCTTTTCTTCTTCTTTGTTCTTCAGTTCCTCTTCTACTCTTCTTTGTTTTTTTCTTCAGTTCTCCTTTTTTCCTTCTTCTCTAGACACGATCTCTGTTTTTTCTTCTTCTTTTTCTCACTCTGTTTTTTCCTTCAGTAGGCAGACTGCAGAACTGTGTCCTTTTCCTTCTCTGTTTTAAACTTCTACAGTAAGCATTGAACCTTGTTTTTTGTTTTTTTTAATTAATAATATAAGTATATATTATTTAATAAGATAATTGTATAATTAATAATATAATTATAAGCTATTTTAATTGAAACATTTTATTTCAATTAGGATTTTAGTTATTTATATATGAAATTAAATATTTTAATTTTTTGATATTAATTATCGCCGCATATTAAAAAGGCGAGCGCCTTGTTGCCTTTTGACGACTTTCGCCATCCAAAACACTGGTTTAGACAAACTCACCTACTCTCCCCCATGCTGCTATCTAAAAGCTTCAGATGAGAGTAGCTAGGATTTGAATACTATCGTGTCAGTATCACATACATTGGAGACATCCAGAGAACTCAAGGGTCATACCCTTATGTCGGAAATAATCACTCTCTATCAAAGGGAAGATCTTGCATTCATTTAGAAATACAAGAGGAGATGGCTATGTATTTCTTTAGACGAAAGATGATAACTATTACTAGAAAATTATGTTGCTACGGTTTGACTGCTAGCTCATTAAACCATCAGAAAGAAGCTGTTAAATGAAGGAATTGATAAAAATAAGAAAATGAAATAAGATCTTAAAATGAAAACAAGAATCTAAAACAAGATTTCAAGGATCCAGCCAGGACAGCAGCACTTCAAGCACAACCTAAGGAGTACTGTGAGATGTTGGCAAAATACCTGAGAGAAGTTGACAATGACAGGCAGGATATGTGCCACACAATCTTGGGGCTCCAGTAGCTTCCCAAGTGCAGCACAGCCCTCAACGGCTAATAAGCGCACAGAATCCTGATCTGAAATCAAAATACATTAGATAAGCCAACAAATAAGTTATTTTTAGAAAAGACAGTAGAAAAACAAACATAAAGTTCATTCCACTCTATTAAGCATCCAAAATGAACCTAAGATTTAACCAAAAAGTAACCATTTTATTGCCATTAGCGACGGGCTATCTAAAGTAACACAGAATTAAAAAGTAACAACTCTATGAAGTAACACTAATTCGGAAACCTTTATAAGAGGGAAATTTGGATAAACTTTCTCTAGTCATATGTTACAAAATATAGGTGAAAATAATACCGTCCTGTGTAAGATCATCGAATATTGACATGATGTCGCTCTTGAGGTAAGTAGATTCAACTGTAGCAGCAAACTTCCCCAAGTTTGTAGCTGCCGACCTTCGCACCATAGGCATGTCATCTTGACACAGTTGGCTGTAAATAGAACGAAGTTCTGCCTTCAACATCTCTGGGGCACTTGAGTAAGCAATATGAAAGAGTCCACATGCAGAAACTCTAGCAGTGAACCATTCACCAGCTGCCAGCCTCTAGTGATTGGAAAGAACAGGCAGACATATAAACAACAAAAGCCGTAGACATTTTGACAAATCTTGAATCACAATGTTAAGTAAAAGATATATATGAGCAATGTTCAGAGCTTCACACATTAGAATATAGGGATTCCAAGTGATATAGGGATTCCAAGTGAGTAAAACATCTTTGTATGCTAGTGCAATTATCACTTGAAACGACAAACCCAGTGTAATCCCACAAGGTGGTGTCAGGGGATGGTAGGGTGTACACAAACCTTACCCCCACCTTACGAAGGTAAAGAGGATGTTTCTAAAAGACCTCAAGCTCAAGTAACTCACATTAAAGAACATTCAAAACGAAGGAAATAAAACATGTACACCATCACTAAACGGCAGCACGGTGCACTTTGCTATGAGTGGGGTTAAGGAAAGGGCCGAACCACAAGGCTCTCTGTTGTTCTCAGCCTTACCCTACAATTCTGCAAGGGATTGTTGTTTTCACAGCTTGAACTCATGACCTCTTGATCACAATCATATGGAGGCAACTTTACACGTACTATCACAACAAACATGAAATTAAATTTCTTGATAAAATATATATATCGGTGATGTTCAGAGTTTCACATATCAGAATTATATTAGGGATTGCAAGTGAAAAGATAAGAACACATGTGAGTGATGTTCAGAGTTACCTTAAATATTCCCTTTTTAAGGACGGGGCAAGGTCTACTTATACACTTCCCGACCCACTTGTGTGATTACACTGGGTAGTTTTTCACATTAGAATTATATTAAGGATTGCAAGTACGTAAAAGTTCTTTGTACGTTTGTGCAACTATCATAATGTCATAAAGATGAATAATAACGAGCAAATAATGGTAATAATCATAGCCAAACCTTCACAAGAGGAATGAACCAATCAACCAAATCACTCTCCCTCATCTGTGATCCGATTCTACAAAGCGACTCCACCGCTTTATCCCTCACACACGTCTCCTCAACAGTACAAAGCGTCTCTAAAGGCGGTAGAAGCACATGAGAATGTTCCACACCTCCAACATAAGGTATAAAAACACCCAACTCTTCCGCCATTGCCAACAACACCTCATCGTCATCGTCATTGTTTTCACTCAAAAAGGGGATCAATTCCTTCCTAGTCCTCTCCTCACCAAGTGCACGTGCGATAGTTGATAACCTCCGGATAGAATTCAACCTCAATTGTATATCATCATTCTTAAGCTCATCTATTAACACCGCTATCGGATACAATGGCTCATCTACCATTGCCATCGCCTCAAAATTCTGTTAACAGCTGCAAATACAATATTACAAAATGTAAATCAATAAATAACTAATACAAAAAATCACAGATCCAAAATAAAATAAGCAAGCAAACACAGCGTATAAAAACACAAAAATAATTACAAAAATTACGTATCTCTAAATTTTAGATCTGAAGAAAAAAACCTAGTAATACTCATAAATCGAAGTATTACAGATAATGATAACTGGTTGTTTCATATTGAACCAAATTAAGCTGTACAAACACTATATTTGCATCAAAAAAGAATTTAAAAAAATAATCACAAAATGATAAGATAAAGGAGGGAGATCGTAAAATAGGTTGTTACCGGTAGAAAAGCTACAGCCGGCAGCCGGAGATTGGAGCTTGAATTAAGTTGAAATCTAGAGAGAGAAGGTAAAGAGAGAAAGAGTGAGAGAGTTAGAGATGGGGAACGGGGATATTTGGCTATTTGGTGAAAATGGCAATGTAAATGTGTTTGGACTTTTGGATGGATAGGTTTTGGAATAAATGGAAAAGCCCACTTTTAAAATAAACAAAAAAAAAAGAAGTAAATTACATAATTAACCAAACATCCTTACTATATTTATGTTGTATCCCACTGTCATTAAAAAATTATAAAATATATAATTTTTAGGCGCAATAAATACGGAGGGTCGCAATATGTTAAATCACTCGCAGATATAGTTAGACATGCGATACAATGTGGTGTACTTTCCAATAAAAAGTACACTCAAGCACACTTGAATTTGATATCATATTCCCTATGGGTTCGATCTCAATCTTGTTGGTTTCTATACATGATAATGATCGTTTATGCTTGTAGTAAAATTGAATGTTTAGAAAAAAAATATAAAAAGCATGCTTTAACCAAGTCCATATATATTTTTAAAAAGTAATAGAGTTGAGTTTAAGTGGTTTACCCCTTCAGCCATAGGCTGGCAACTTATAAATAGTTCTTTCTTCCTCACTCTTCATTCCAACTCATATTTTCCTCCATTGTTGAGGCTAAGGGTGGACATTACCGGGACGGACCGGTACCGGGACGAACAGGGATAGAATGCCCGTCCTATCCCGTCCCGTTATATACTGGGATGGACCGGGACGGTACCGAGATGGTATCGGGACGGGACGGGACGGGACGATTTTTTATTTTTTTTTTAGTTATATATATATATATTTTTTTTTTAAAAAAAAAAAATATATATATATATATATAAGTTAATAAAGTTAAAACTTTATTATATATAAACTTTATAATATTTAAAATGTTATAATTTTCTATATATTTAACGTTATTATATAAACTTTATATAAACGTTATTTTATATAACGTTA
>JBDJHY010000001.1:25769700-25786515 GCA_039654485.1 Withania somnifera | reverse complement strand
CAATAGAGTCAACCTAATTTCGAATCTCAAAAAAATCTCTTTCTTTTTATTCCCCAACGACAAAGGAACTTACGGTCGGCCGCAGCCCGAACATCTTTGGGACTCCTGTTAATCATCGACTCCCCCAATTTAGAGTGTATATCAGATTGAAGCTCTACAGGCTACCTTTTCAAAGACGCTAAATAGGCATATAGTACATGTCCTTTCGAGATCTAAGCCCCTTCATTAGTGAATGGTTATAACAGGTTGATGTGCCACCTATTGTGATCATCAAAACAAATGCCAAATACTCAAAACTTTTAAATTGATTAGATGGCGTGTGCTTATTGTGTTTCTTTCTTTCCTTTTTAGGTCTTTCAAAGGTAAACAAGTTTATTTTTCCCACATGGCTTGTTTATTTGGATGTCAAGGTCCACAAGAAAAGAGCAGGAGATCATAAATTCTTCCTCACCTTATTCTTATGGGAGCAAATTGTTTTGCATGTCAAATATGTGTTGCTGTAAGAAAATTAAACAAAATGCTTAAGCCAGACTTCTCACTATTAGTGCTAGTAATACAAAGTCATGACATAAGAAATTAAAGCACCTACTCAAAAAGATTATTAAGGTTTTACTGTGGTACTATAAATTGTGGCAGATTACATATCTTTGCTTCTACCTTTTGATTTTTCATATTAAGCACTAATCGGCTTAAAGAAAAATTCCAAGAAAAACTTACTCTTGCAAGCAGGTTAAACAAGCATCGGAGAGGTCTCATCAGAGCAGTGGAAGGATTCTTGACGAGTTGGTAGAAAATGGAGTCCACATTAAGGAAACCGTGACAGTTAGCCCTTACGGAGGCTGCAACTTTACATCGATAGGAGAAGCCATTGCATTTGCGCCTAATAACTCAATGATTGAAGATGGATATTTTCTAATCTACGCAAAGCAAGGATACTACGAAGAGTATGTTGTCGTGGCCAAGAACAAGAAGAATATTATGCTGATTGGAGAAGGAGTTGATCGCACTGTGATTGCTGGAAATCGAAGTGTGATAGATGGCTGGACAACATACAATTCAGCAACCTTTGGTAAGTAAACTATGCCTTTCCCTCACTTTTTCTTTATCTTGTTGGATAAATTGGCTAGCAATATTTTGAAGTAAACTCGATTCTAGCTAGTAGTAGTTTTATGTCTTCAAGCCACAAAAGGACATATTATGGTTTCCTTCAATGCTTCTATACCCATTTCTCCTGGTCATTTTGGGGTAAAATTCCCAAATAACCATTTTCGTGAAATTTCAAATTCCATGGGTGACACTCCAGGACAATGTCATGGAATTTCACATGTAGAATTTGAACTCTGTGACAGTAGTTATTTTCACAGACATGATTGAAAATGGACAGTGGGAAATTTCTACCTCATTATACGCTTAAGGATTTACAACTGATAGTAAAAGGTTCCTACCCCCATTATCCAAGAGAAAGATGATCAAATGTTACTTGGAAGTCGGATAAAAGTGCTCCCTGTATACAATAAGTCGCACTACTGCAAAGACCTGCCCCTTTCTCATTTCTCTTTTTATTTATAGGCCTTCTTTCATAGATTGAAATATTCTTTTCAAAGTATAATGTTCAAGTGTTACTACTACATTTTTTGGAAAGGTAAGCTATAGGCATGAAAACCTTTTTTTTCATGTGTAGCTGTTTCAGGGGAGCGATTTGTAGCCGTAAACATAACATTTAAGAACGTAGCTGGTCCTTGGAAGCACCAAGCTGTAGCTCTAAGGAACAATGCAGACCTTTCCACGTTCTACAGATGTCGTTTTGAGGGCTATCAGGACACATTATACACGCACTCTTTAAGACAATTCTATAGAGAATGTGATATCTATGGTACCGTTGACTTCATATTTGGTAATGCAGCTGCCATTTTCCAAAACTGCAATCTGTTTGCTAGGAAACCTTTGCCAGACCAGAAGAATATCTTCACTGCACAAGGCCGAAGTGACCCCAATCAGAACACTGGCATTTCTATCCAGAACTGCACAATTCAAGCTGCCACTGATTTGGCTCAGGACTCAAATCTCACGTTGAGTTTTCTTGGTCGGCCATGGCACAATTACTCGAGGACTGTTATCATGCAGTCTTATATAGGAGACGTGATCACGCCTGTTGGATGGTTAGAGTGGAACGGGACGTATGGACTGGACACCCTTTATTATGGGGAGTTTGAGAATTATGGACCAGGGGCTAATACTACAATGAGAGTGCAATGGCTTGGTTATAGTTTAATGAATACTTCACAAGCAATGAACTATACTGTCTACAATTTCACTATGGGAGATACTTGGTTGCCTTACACAAATGTTCCTTTTTCTCAAGGCCTGTAGTGGAAGGAATTGTATAAATCCGATAGCTTCATGTGCTTTTGTCTCATTTTTTTCGTCAATTTTGTTCTTTAATTTCGTGCTAAGAAGCTGCTTGCTATACATAGTTTCTAACTCTTTCAACTCTTCATAACATGATGTTGTTTCTACGTAATGTTATTTTACATTAGTTACACTTGAAAAGAAAAGAAATGTATTTGTATATTACTCAAATAAAATATCCAAGTATTCAATGATCTCAGAAAAGTACCAAGATTCAACCAAGGAACAATGCGGAGTCACCCTCGTCCGCGGGGCGTTAACAAAATATTTTTAAATATAGTGAACGCTACATGTTATATTTTCTTGGCTTCGTTTATACTTTTTTTTTTTTTTTTTTTTTTACACCCCTTTACAAAAATCTAATTCACTGTCAAAAGAACTTCAATTTAAGAGGGTGAAACTAATATGTACAACAAAGTTTCTTATATTTTTTGCGTACAACTCCTCCGTGCCTATTTACCTGGCGGTATTTAACTGGATACGGAGTTTGAATAAAAAATTTATAATAATTTTGCTACAACTCCTCCGTATCTATTTACGTGGAGACATTTAAAAGAGTAAATTTCTAAATAAAACAGCTCAAACAAATAGCGTTTTGCAAAATGAAACTCAAAAGCTTTTTTGGCAAGTCTGTTTTTGAAAATTTTCAAACACACACCTAATATTATCCAATCATGGCTCATGTTAATTTCTTTTCCTGAAGGCCCTTTTTGGATCACGAGGAGGAAACACACAAGACAGATGAAAAGAAGACATATATTATATTATTATTATTACCCAAACAAAAATATAAAGTTAAAGAAAAGGAATAATGCCTAAAAAGTAACTTGTGCAAAGGATCATCAATAAGGACGGTGCTGGAATATAATGCAAAAATTGAAACTAAAATTTTGTTAGTGGATTTTTCTAAGTGCTTTTCCATCACTTTTATTTTGGATCTTGTATCAGAAATATCAAATGATTGCGAGAAATATTATAATATAAAACATTAGGATATATACTCATGTGAAATAATTTGGTGTTGATTCTTGAGAATAAGTTGAAACGTTATCCTCTTTAATAGAAACATGGAATATTATCTCTAATTTCTATTATTTTGGTATATTGTTTTGGTTAACGTCGGCTTACTTTTCGTCATTCATTGACGTACGCATTATTGAGTAATTAAATTATTCTGTTCACATCTCTTTTATATGACCATAAAAAATAAAAATAAAGTGGAATAGAACCACGTTGATTATCTTGATAACCCAGGTGTTTATCTAAGTAAAAATGCATCACTGTTGATTAATTAGGTTTAGCGGGTAGAGAATCTCAAGCACGATTTTTAAGTACCAAAGACAAAATAAAATACATAGAAAGAAGATGACACCTGGTGTTGAAATACTTTTGAAATCATAAATCTAGAAAAGCCCAAGTTTTCTAAAGCAATATAGATAACGGTAGAAAGTCACTAAGCTATATATGCATGTATGCACCAAAGTTGGCAATTGGCATATATACTTATCAACCCCTTGTCTCTATATGTAAGAATATTTTAATCCATAATGCAAACGTGGTGTAGAAACATACTAACGTGAGTTTGAAATCCCATCCATACTTTCTTGTCTAAGTTTCTCGTATGAAGCTTGTTTAGTGTAATTTATTTTCTTTTTTTATGTAAGTTTGTAGATTATTATACTGAGAATTTACCATAGCACACTAAGAACTTGAGTTTGACGATATTTCCCCCACAGTGCTACTATAATTTCTATTCCTCTATCCCTTCATTCCACCTTAATGATATGGTGTTGAAAAATTAATCTAATAGTTGTTCACCTGACAAATTAAACTAATAATAATTGTCAGAGGGGTGTGTGTTTTGTGTATATGTGTGTTTTTTTGGTAGAAAACAGAATAGTTCTTTACTAGTTAATAATTACCAGGTTAGATTCCCCGGCAATAGTACAAGAGTCGATTACTGATGCCACAGCTGGGTACAGAGCAAATGAGGATAGTTTTAGTTTTCTCACAGTAGGGGGTTCCCAGCATGCAGCATTTCTATTACAAAAGATGGAGGTGAATACAAAATACAGGAAGTGCCCAAGATCATCTTCTTGGTTTTGCCCGCTCAGGATGTGGGTCGGTACTGGCGCTGCAGTCAAGAGATTAGAACACGTACATTGTTATTTGTTAACATATCAATTAAAGTGGATGAGTCAGTTTGAATTATTAGGTTCTTGGCATTGTAGTTGAAAGCTATTTGAAGCCCTCTACTGAGGGCTTGAATTTCAGGCAGTAAAGGAGTGGTGAGGGCTACTGATTCTGAAAATTCAACTATCCAAACCCCGCTGTTGTTTCTTATCAGTCTTCCAATGCCTCCTGGATCTTTGTTACCTTTAATTGAGCCATCAATGTTGAAGGTGAGTTGGTCCGTGGAAGGGGGTTCCATTTTACCATGGTTAATCCATAAGTGGTGTGATTCTCCTTGGATGGCCTTATGAGGACCTGGATTCACTAGCCATAGCAATGGTAACTACAGTGGAAACATTTTCCTTTTTGAGGTTGAAATGATTTTTTATTCTGTTGGAGCCAAAGGTTCCAAAAACAGTATACGAGGAGCACATCCCAAGCCGCCAGTCGTTAAAAGGAAATATTCATGTTTTTTTTCCAAAGTTTAAGCCACTGACTGGTTGTAAGAAAGTTACTAGACCAGTATAGGCATTCCTTGCTCATGGAGGATATGTTACGCCAAAAATCCACAGCTTTGGGACTGTCAAAGAAGATAAGATGCATGGATTCCAAGTCATGGTCACAGATGCTACACTTCGGGTTTACATTCATACCCATTTTATGGAGGTGGAGGTTGGTAGGGAGTTCACCATGGCTGAAGGTATACATGAAGTATTTAATCTTGTTGGAGCATGGTAGGCTCCAAATTCCTTTCCAGTCTTACCCCCTGTCTGCACTAGGTTGTGAAGGGCTCTTACTGATGCAATCATAGGCTGTGGCAGTAGAGAAGCACCCAGAGCTGGTGAGACCCAGTAAGGTCTGAACATGGTAGAGTTGGAAAAGGGGGTGGGTTGGTCCTTAATAATGTAATGGAAATTTGAGAAAGGTCCCAGCAATTGTTAGAGACTAGGTCAGCCACTGTAAGTTTTAGCTCATCTCTCAGGAGTGGTCCATGTATCCAACTCCTAATGGGGGGCATATGAGGAATCCAAGGGACGAGAATAGGTTGGTTCTTTTCCCATTGTGGACTGCCCATTTGAGACCATCTTGACAGTTTTCCCATCCTTTAATGACATTTTTCCAGATTTTGGAGCAAGTTAATCTAGAACTCAGACAGGTGTTGGAGAGTTGTACTTGGAGGTTAGGGGGAGGATGTTAATCTACTACCTTCATATAGTATATTAGGAAATACATATATATATATTTATATATATAATTGTATGTAAAGAGTATACAATTTATATATACCGGCTAGAAAAAGTAACACTTAACATCCTATCATATTTAAGCTTTAGGATTTTAAGTTTATAAAAATTATGTAAAAAAAACAAAATCACTCTAATTGAACATGTCTTAAGACATTAGTTACCATATATTACAAACTTTCAATTAAAACTTCCTAAATATATATATATATATATGTATATATAAAGAGAGAGTTTTTATTCGCAATTACTTTATCAGCTGGATTATTACTTATACGGTAAACTTTATGCCATAACATTAATTTGTGTTAGTAGTTGGAAAAAGAGGAAAGAATGACAGGTGTGATTTGTGATTGCCTGATCAATCAATTTTCCTAAGAGAAAAGGCAGCAATGAGCAAACAGTTTCACTATCATAGGTAAGTTTTGGCACTTTTATCCTTGAGTATGTTATTATTTTATTATCTATTTTTTACTCTTTTTAAGTCTTCTATTAGAATTTTCTTTAAAACTAAATGAAATGAGAATATGATTCAAGATTTGAGTCATAATTATGCTTTATAGCCAATATTTTCTTTTCTTTTGTTCTTCCTTTTGTAAACTAACTCTAGTTCAAGAGATATATTTGGGTTCTTCAACTATACTATTATAACTTCTTGCTTTTGTATTTCTTTGTTTGGATAATTTTTGATGTATGCTCCTCTCTACCTTATTTTTGAGATAGTAATATAAACTGCTAATATACTACCCTCTTCTCACTTGATGGAATATATTAGTTTGTTGTTTCTTTTATATATATTTCTTTGTTTTTTCCTTTTCCATAGATTATCTCAAAAGAAAAACTTTCATGAGTAGTTATTTTGCTTGGTGGTGGATACTTTTTGACTTTAGTGTTGATTCAGACTTTTCTTTTCCTTTTTTTTTTTAAAAAAAAAAAAAAAAAAAAAAAAAAGAGGATTTACCTAATTACCACTCATCATAATTTATTTTTGAATTGTAACTTTATAGATTAAAGTATAAGGAAAAGCTAGTTATAGCACTTATTACCTTTTCATTTTGATAGTGCTTGTGCTGTAGATAAATATTAGTATCATTTTGCCTCCCCCTAGTTGATATTCTATTGACCAACGTAGAAGCAACGCAAAAGATGCCAAAAGGAATAAAATCCTGTGGCAAAAAGAAAAAAATAATTCTAATAGCAATCTTCTATTCAAGGAGTCATATATATATATACTTCTCGTTCACTAATAGTGATTTCATTGTCTTAAAACTAGTAGCTAATTACCCCGAAAATGATGATGGGAGCGGATGGTTTTGGTACAAAATCTGCAATTTCTAAAACTTATGCAAATATGGGGTTGGATGAATATGATAGAGGAGATAAAGGACAGCCAAAGATTCTATCCATTCTAGCTTCACTTCTTGAAAGGACAGTTCAAAAGAATGAGAAGGCGCTGAAGGGATCCAAAAAGAGAGGTGTTGTGACCGTCTTCCATGGTACAAGAGCCCCTGTTTTGACAGTTCAGCAATACATTGAGCGCATTTTTAAGTACTCCAACTGCAGCCCTTCGTGTTTCGTGGTTGCCTATGTATACTTGGAGAGATTCCTCAACCTGACTGATTGTTTACTGACATCTCTTAATGTTCACCGGCTACTGATCACTAGCATCATGTTGGCTGTCAAGTTTGTAGATGATGAGTAAGTATTCTAGCCATACTCCAGCAAATTTTCACAAAGCTCATTGCTAATGTATCCAAGTTTTTGCGTCTTATCTATGCAATTTCAGATGATGAGTGTTGGATTGAAACTCTGCCAAATCCAGATATGTACCTAATAGAAATTATATAGCTAGAAATGCACTTTCACCTGAATCAATTAGTGAAGTTCCGAAAAAGGCTTGATTTAAGTTGGAAATGTAGGTTGTCGCTAATGTTATGAATCAGGCATCCCATCATGATAGAATCAAACAAAACCTCTTCATAGGTTTAAAACTTCTTTTTTGTTTGTGTGTGTGTGTGTGTTGGATTTCATATGAGATTTTGGAACTTCTTTTCAGCTGCTACAACAATGCTTATTATGCAAAAGTAGGAGGAATAACCACAACAGAGCTGAACAAGCTGGAGATGAAATTCTTGGAAGCCCTCGATTTCCAACTGCACCTAAGTGTTGAGAGCTTTGATAAGTACTGCTTGCAGCTAGAGAAAGACGCCGATGGGAAATTACAGATTGATCGACCTATCCGAATTTTTGCATGGGGAAAGGGTTTGCTAAGCAAAGATATATCAAATTGTTCACCTACAGTCGGAGGATACACTTGTAGAGCTTTCTAGGTTTAGGGATCCAATGAAGAGGATGAGAAAAAATCTTCTGAATTGTGTACCTGTTGGATAATTGTGAAGGTATTGAATATTAACTGCTGGATTATGCCTCAACTGTAACTTTTCTCAATGTTTCATGTCTATATTTAAACTAGCCAATTCAATAATGCCTTGTATTGTCATACAATGCAATCCCGTTCATTAGGAACAAATATTGATGCCATGAAGAATTAACACTCATCTCCTATAAAGAATCTCCTATAAAGAATGTCGTCAAAATTTCAAACACTCAAATAACAGCTATTGCATAAGCCATATCTTGGCTGTAAGAATTAAAGTATTTCAGCTGCTCACAGAGGAGTCAAATATGTTGGTCCAGCTCCCCATTTCGTCGTTCAATTGTTACTAAGCTCTCCTTGTACTAAAAAATTCTACACCTACTCCTCTGGCCCTGATATTGAAATCCAAGATGCCTTATCTCCCCGGTTTGAACATCATAGGACACCAGCCGAGAACTTTTAGTTAAGAAAATAAACAGATAAGTCAATGGGAAGTTACAGCATGATTGACCTATTCGAAATTTCTCATGGGGAAAGGGTTTGTTAAATGAAGATATATCAAATTGTTCACAACATTTGGAGGATACACCTGTAGAGCCTCCTAAGTGTAAGAGTTCAATGCACAGCCTGAAGAGGCCTTGAAAAACTGAACTGTGAAGGAACTGAATATTAACTGCTGATTTATGCTTCAACTTTACTCTTCTCTATATTTGTTGAGCATATCTAAACTAGTCGATCCAATAGTACCTTGTATTGGCATATTACTGCAATACCAATTGGATCAAAAAGCCGAAGCCATGAAGATATCAGACTCATAAAATAACCAGTTTCAATAAAACAAGTCATCAACATTGAAACACTCAAACAATACATACAACAATTATGTAAAGAAAACTGCATTAAGAACTTGACCTAAATAAGCCATATCTACAAACATTAAAATATATCAGTTGTTTATGGAGGAGGCAAGTAAGTGAGATAAGCTACAATGGTCGGCCTAGCTCTCTGCTTCCTCGATTAATTGCTACTAAGCTCTCCTTATAATAATAAACCATACAATCATAAATCTCACCCTGATATCTAAATCCAAGATGCCTGGTCTCCTGGGTCGTAACATCGTAGGAGATCAGCTCAAAACTCTCAGATAAGAAAATGACAGTGGTAGAATCCCAGAAGCCACAAAACAAAGGATCAATAAGCGAAAGGCATTGAAAGGTAAGAAGTTTGTTCCAGACACCAGGTTCGATCATAACCGACAAAACAAAGTCTCCGTTGAAACATGGGGCCAAGAGGTTAATGGAGCCATCACGCAATATCATGTTGTGACAATCAGTAAGTGGAACATCTGGCCCTTTAATCTCACCAAACACCTCATTGAGAAAGTCAAATGAGATAAGACCGCAGTAATCTTTCGTTCTGAGAGTCCAGAAATAGGTTCCATTCAGGTAACCAGGTATTTTGGGAATACCACAGATGTCACCGGAGAAGGTGAGAACTTTGTGGTGTTTATGTTTAAGGATTCTCTCCAAGAATCAATAGAAGAGGAATAGACTGCTGCATATCCTCGATGGAACATACAAGCAGAGTTCCCATCCCAGAACTGGCGAACCCAAACCACTTTGTAGTTACTTGTAAAGCAGTCAAATGCGAAACCAAAATAGCCACTCATTTCGAAGAAAAATGGTTGAAGCTGGAAATGGACTGCAGGCAGGGTGGTTACCACCCTGGTTGCGTGATTCCACAGTCCCAAACTATGGTCATATTCAGTAGTTGGATTTTATTTCAGAAACAAAAACACGCCATCCACAGGACCTTCCATTGAGAGATCGGCGCCAAACCCCTGGAGATGAATAGGTTTTTCAATTAAGGCGTTCCTTTATCTTTATCCGAATCTAAAATTAAGGTGATGGCAGTTGAATCATCGGATGGATCATGGTCACAAATGAAGAGTTTGGGGCATTTGTTCTTTACATGATAACTGAAGTGTTTACTTGTAAAGCTGCGGCTACTGACAAGAGCGTACCAGTTCTTACAGACACATTTGAACGCAGCAACGACTCCATGGGCAATCGTTGTAAAATCTCCTTTGCTAAATCTTCAGGGAAAGGGTGAGCACCATCATCATCCTGAACGCTAGTGGCCAAGTTAAACAACTCCTAGATCTTATGTGTACAGATGCAACAACAAAAACAGCACGGAAACCTAAGAATTATAGAGCCATAATTTAGATCGAATGCATTTAATTTCAGGTCCATTAAGGATACAAATATCATATGAATGCCCTCAAAAGGAAACATAAGAATTAAAGAATAGCATAAGAAAAGAATAGATTGAGATAGCTTCTGCTAATCCAAGATTGCTAACTTAGTCAGAGAAAAAAGATTTCCAACAGAAGAACTTTGTAATTGAAGAAGACTCTTGGTTACAACAACTAGATCGCCCCTATTTATATATATTTGGAGATGTTCGAGATACTAAAAATCTATACGATTCTATCCCTAAGAGTTAGGAGTACTCCAAAATATCTAGAGACGTTATTGTCATAGGCTTTCCCCTTCAACATAAAGATAGGAAATACACGATGCATTTTAGCTCTCACTAATTATGTTATAATTGCAGAGTAAAATCCGTTGTCACTAGTAAATTTGCTCGGTGAAAACAAATCAATGAATTTACAACAAAGCTCTTTCTTCATAAGAACAAATAAAAGAATCTTATTTATTGAGAGGCGGCCAACATTTCCTCTGAAATACAAGTCCTAACTAGATAATAAACTCTGTAGTTACTAAGCTCTCCTTGTAATAATAAACTCTACACCTCCTCCTCTGGCCCTGATATTGAAATCCAAGATGCCTCATCTCCCCAGGCTTAACATCATATCAGACCAGCTGAGAACTTTATTTTAAGAAAAATGACAGTGCTGGGATCCCAGAAGCCAATGTGAAATTACAGATGGATGACCTATTCGAATTTTCTCATGGGGAAAGGCATTGTTAAATAAAGAGATCAAATTTTTCACCAGCAGTTGGAGAATACACTTGTAGAGCTTTCAAAGTGTAGGAATCCAATGAACAGACTGAAGAGGACTGGCAAATTAATGTTTCAACTCTTCTCTTCTTTATGTTTATTGTCTATTATCTAAACTAACCAATTCAATAGTGCCTTGTACTGGCATATTAACACAATCCCATTTGGAATAAGAAACTGAAGCCATGAAGAAATCAGACTCATAAAATACCCAGTTTCAATAAGCAAGTCGTCAACATTGCAATACTCAAAACAATTGATGTGTAAAGGAAAGTGCTTTAAGAAATTGAGCTTAAATAAGCTATATCCCGTTTCTCTTGTTTATGGATGGGGCAAGTATGTCAGGTAAGCTATAATGGTTGGTCTGGCTCTATGTTTCCTCGCTTAACTGTTACTAAGTTCTCCTGATAATAATAAACCATACAACCATAAATCTTGCCCTGATGTAGAAATCCAAGATGCCTTGTCTGACTCCTGTGTCTTAACAACGTAGGTCTAAGGATTTCAGGGGTTTTGTTCTTCCCATAATTGAAGAGTTTACCAATAAAGCTAGGCAACCTTTTGTAGAATCTCCATAGGTAAATCTTCTGGGAAAGCGTGACCATCACCATTCGTGTTTCAGTTCGATTTTTTTGATTTTCGATTATTGAATTGAATTTTTTAAAGTATTTCAAGTTTCAAGCTCACTGAATAGTACATGAACTAAAGAAACAAAGATTAAAGATTGGAGAGAGAAATTTTATAGTGCTCCAATAAATTTTGTACAAGGACACAAAATAAAAAAGGAAAAGAGGAGGAACATGCAAGACGTAATATGTAGTGAGAGGGATTAGGGATGCAACACGATAGAAATGACTAATGAGGCGATAAAGAAATTAACGAAATGATCTCTAGTTAATTTACCCGATCATAAATGTATCGCAGTAAAGTTGGGTACTTCTGTGTATAAAAAGAATCATTCTTTAATAATCAAAATTTATAATGAACTAAAAATAGGGGCAAAAATCTTTAAGAACAACTTTAATCTGAAAACCATTTTGCCTTTTTGCTATTCCATTTTTACTGAAGGAAGATAACATCAGATTTTTATGCTAAATTCTTCTGGTATCATACATACATGGAAAGGGGTCTCTCCTATTTTATCCTCTGAAATAATGGTCATGGGAACTGAATTATCCACGCCTCATAAATAAGGAGCTGGGGCTGGCGTTTGTCTTCTCTTATAAAGCTAGAGCTGTTGATAAGAGTGTACCAGACAACAACGACTTCACAGGCAACCTTACGTACATCTCCCTTTCTAAATCTCCAGTGAATGTGCAAACATCATCCCCATCCTTGTAGCCGGTGGCCATATTATCGATGTTATATTAATAGTAAAGGTAAAGAATAAACAAAAGAATCCGGCGGCCTACAACTCCTCTCCAAATTTGGTAAAGGAAAAAGCTACCTAGTAAGACACAAACTAGAGAATAAAACTCTGACAAACTTGAAAAGCAGTACAAGACTTGGACTAGGAGATACAAGTCCTAATAGATAAAAGTCCCAAGTCAGAATAGGAAAATGACCTTCTGCCGTGATGCCTTTAGTTTTTAGCTTCTTTTTAATAACAGCATACCTAGAATAGGGCCACAAATGAGTTATCTCTACCTCATAAAAGTGGAGAGCTTGTTCTCAAAAACCATAGACTCAAATAATTCATAATAAAGCAATGTTAAGAATAACTTAGAGACCCAAAGCCATCAAATAATACGATAAACATATTATATTAATAGAAATTGAAGGCCGGCAAAATAACTGAAAGATTAAGTAGTGCTTAGTGCTAATGCGACTGGAATACACGCTCAACTATTTACTAACTTTCTATCTTGATTCTTGACCTTCAAAATTTCTATCTAAGGTCATGTCCTCGCTAAAATGAAGGTGCGTCATGTTTTGTCTAATCCTATTGTCTTAATACTTTTTTGGTCAACCTCTACCTCTTTTTATCCCACTTGTCAACCTCTCACAACTACACCTTGTACATATATCCATCTCCTCTCCACATGGCAAAACCATCTCAATCATGTCCCGCATGAAGGTCACTTCCACCTTATGCCGGATATCTTCATTCCGAATCTGATCTATCAAAAATGCGTACAAAATCCACATCATCTCAATCTAACTATCCTCCTCCAATCCTTTGCAAGTATCCCGAATATCTTCATTTATAACTTATCTTACTTAGAAAATTCATACATCCATCTCAAATTCTCGTTTATGCAACTCTCATCTTTTTTTAATTAGACGACACTCCACCTATACAACATTGTTCGCATAACCACTCCATCTCATTCAGTTTGCCTCCATCTCGCTCATCTTGTGCATGTATGATACAACATTGTTCGCTTAACCACTCCATCTCATTCAATTTGCCTCCATCTCGCTCATCTTGTGCATGTATGATGTATAATAACATCATCATCAATCTCATCATTCATTTTATTTTCTTCTTTTCTAGTTCTTATATTTGTGACAATCAAACTTATTATACTAAGCAGAGAGAGAGAAAAAAAAATTCGCAGTGGCAACATTAGCCTCGCTGAGGTAAGTGGATATGATTACTTTATAGGCTATTAAAATATCTGGTGAAAAAGATTAATTTATTGATTATACTTAGTGTTCTAAATCTGACAGAATAATGATCATACTAAATTTAAATAAAATCTAGGCGAGTCGAAACTAAAATTCTTTATTCTACTCCATGAAAGGCCGATTAGTACAGTCCAATCGAAGCTCACATTTTATATTGCTGAAAAGGCTGTAGATTTATTGCAGAGAAGAGTGGATACAATGAATTATAAACGTGTTCTCACAAAAATGTCCATCAAGGAATAATGCAAACTAGGAAAATGGATAAAATATTACTTGGTTCTTAAAGCCATCGAGACAATACACTGTACACCTGACAAGTCTCTAAATATATAAAATCGTACAACATTTCAGTTGAGATTTTCTTTAAATGTGATATAAACTAAAAGGTTGCTTCACTTTTAGTTCCAATTTTTTAAACAAATTCTATTTTAAACATTTTATTTGTTCGCAGCTCCACTTCCAAAAAGCACGTCTATTACTTCAACTGAGATGCTACAAAGAAAAGCGGCTAATATGTAACAGATCTAAAGCAGCTATCACAAAAATATTTGCATTTTCCTCCAAGTTGGACTTCGGAGAGATGCAGACTAGTAGAAAACCAAATAATATACGACAGCACAAGAGATCAGCGAAGAGAAACTTGATAATTGAAACCATGACTGGCATATTTTTGCTTCACACCATCTCAGCTCGATGCATTCTTTCTCGCAGAATAAACACGGTAAGCTGCCAGTCCCACAACAGCTACAGCAGCCCCAACTGTGACAGCACTAGAGTTAGAATGCATGTCGAACAATGAAGGATGCAGCATCTGGACATCTAATAAAATTTAGAGAATGTTTGAATAAAAAGAGAATTTGTACCCTCCACATGTGAGCCATACCCTCTCCAGGTACAAACTACGACAAGTTCAAGCCAACCATCCTAACAGGGTGCCAAACTAAAAAGACAACATTCTGCTAGAGACTTCAAGCACCAGCCAGTTGGTACTTTGCTAATACAAAGAGAGCTCAAACTGTAAGCTTGCTGGCTTCTAAAGTCGGGCAAGATTGTTTGGAACGCAAACACTTTCAGTTATTTTTTGTCAGGACTTCCGCAGGAAATTTGTTTAGATTTTGGATAAACCAAGTGCTGGCTGCCCCAATTTAGTTTAGAATTGCATCCCAGGGATTTTCTATGAGAGACATGTCCCAGTCATCGAAGTCGAATAATAGCAAGGTAAAAGTCAATAGCTCGCAAGTGTAGCTTGCGATGGAAATGCTTGAAATGACGGCAGCAAAGAATAGGATCTAAATGTCAAAAGACGCTTGAACCATCTTGAACATAAATTTCAGCACTACTAAAATAAAAAGAAACCAATGTGCCATCAACTGTTAACTTCCAAGGATAAGAACGTCCTTTTTTGACAAGGATAAGGAAATGAACATGTGAAACCCAAAATGATGTTAGTTCTAACTGTTTGTTTTCTGTTAGCTCCAGCAAAAATTGCTTTAAGGTCCAAAAAGAATTCGGATCAAACTATTACCTGATACAAACATGAGAGATCGGTTGATGAGCCGATGATATTGCTTACGGCTTCTTCCCGCTTCAGTTTCTGGAATGCTCAAATGTGGATGTTCCGCTGCATTAACTATCCTCCGGAACAAATTACTGAAATCCCCAAGTTTCGTGCTGATGGGTATAGGAGCTTCTATCCCTAAATCCTGGCTAACCTATTAAGCAAATTCATCACGGCTTTAGCAAATATCAAATTATACTAAAACATGTGTGCTGCCTAACAATATAGACGCTACATCCTGGCAATAGGAGCTTCTACCCCTAAATCCTGGGTAACCTATCAAGCAAATTCACCACGGCTATAGCAAATATCAAATATACACTAAAACATGTGTACTGCCTAACAAAATAGACACTATATCCTGGCAATAGGAGCTTCTACCCCTAAATCCTGTTTAACCTATTAAGTAAATTCACCATGGCTATAGCAAATATCAAATTATACAAAAACGTGAGTACTGCCTGACAATTTAGATGCTACATCATGTAGGTTTTGCCTCTTTAATTATAGAGACAAACTACACCAGGAACATGGATATATTGAATCACATGCACCGGTACTAGTTCAGCGTCCCTCTTTAAGACAATTGTTATGATTTGGTGAAGCAATCGCATGAGTAAACATCATACACGTCAAAGGCATTTCACTAAAAATGCCAAGAACTCCAGTATGGTAATATATTGAACCTGAATGTAAAATTACTACTTGACAAAAAAATATACTCAATTCTTGACGGTATGTAGAACAGATACCCTTGTAGAATCTTGAATTTCGGTCAAATAAGGCTCCAGATCGTCCTTAGCTGCTACAATGAGACAAGGCATCTCATATCCAGTGGCTTCTCCATGGCTAGCAACATCCACCAGTAAATCTGCTGCTCTCTTCCAGGAAGTTTCACTAGAACTGAACATAAAAGATATTAAGATGAACTGCTTAGCGAAGGCAAGGAACAAAAGTGAAAAAACAGAGTAAAAACAGAGAAATCCAGCAGGATTATTATGGAATACAGGGTATGCTCTTCCTTTTCCTCTTCTGTTCCAAGTAATAAGGTAGTAGAAGCCCAGCAGATGTGCAGAAGACAACATGTGCATAGTGTGGTTGCATTTATTTATCCGGATAAAAAGTAAGATAACATAGCCTGCAAATGTACCCACCCACCCCCACCCAACTCCACAAAGGTCAGGCTCCAAGTTGTTCAAGAATAGTGGTGTTGAGTTTCTCGACCCTTTGACTTAGGATTAGTCAGTTCTATTTCCCGATGGGGCGAGGAAGGGATACAAGTCAGCAGTAGAGTGTCACCTTGACATGGTGGAAGTCATCAGTTCGAGGTTGCTTATCCCTAACCCAATGTGAGTTCCGCACTTCTTTACCATTCTGATTTGTGTGTCTGGATATAT
>JBDJHY010000001.1:25758506-25769600 GCA_039654485.1 Withania somnifera | reverse complement strand
AGAGCCAAAACAGAATAAATCTATGCTATTAATGTGTCACTCACTTTTTGAGATGCTATTACGCATACATTGTACTTCTTTTCATTGACAAGCATGCAGAAGATTTGGAATAAAATACATGATCAGCTCATGTGCAAATTCATTGAGTTTTAAATAAGGTTATGGAGCTAATAAATTAATACGTTGTTTTAAGTTATTAGTTTTGTTATTAAAGAGACTAAACAGCTTATTCATCAACACAATGGTTTTTCTAAAGACCGTGGTGTCCGGGCCAGCTTTCGCGCACCTCGATTAAATCCACGGAATAACTGCTACCTCCCACCAGCAACAGGTATCGCGTAACTCTGTCCACCAAGTCTTAGAATAGATGATAAGAATCACCTGGTATTTTTTGTCTCTACGTGGATTTGAACCTAAGACCTCTAGCCTCATGGTTCTTTAACACACTTCATTGACCACTAGGCCACACCCTTGGGTGCATCAACACAATGTTATTATGAGAAACTGTTATAGAAAAGCTAATAATGTTGCAAATATTTCTTGCCAAATGAAGCCATGAGGTACAAGATGTTAATGTTTTTTTATGCAATTAATCTACCCAAGAAGGTTTTCGAATTCTATTCTCTTGACATAATTCAAATGCCTAATCTGGGACATTAAACCAACAAAAAACACTTTTAATTAGGTAATTTATTGGTACAAGTTACTGTTATTCTTGCCAAGGCAATTGGTTTGTATTCTGCTGCTACATCTCTTTGCTCGTTTAAAATTTATACTGCGAGTACTTTCCTTTGGGATGCATAGCACATTTAGCAGATTTGTGGAGAGAATTTCACCTGGGATTTGAGTTATATGCTTTGTAAATTTAAGAATATTGTTTTTGGGTTGTTATTTCGGGAGGTTTTTTCTTCCATCTTTGTATTAGTTTTAACTTTTAACGAATAAGGTAGGACTCTATGTCAAATATGTGACAGCCTCGATTGTTGGATTGAATAAAAAGAAGTTATTTACATTTTGTCAATTGCACCCTCCCAAAAGGTTATTCAAACCTCTAGCTTTGAATGAGTGATTAGGTATTAGAACTCCATCAAAGCATATGTGGTTCTTTATGACCATAAACACCAAATTACAGGCGGGAGCCATTCGCTAATTTCTTTCAACGGCTTCCAAAGACTCCAAAGCCCCAACTTGTATAGGGATATTTATCTTTGTATATCCAATGAGTCCCAGATACTTTTGACAAAATTCTCCATATGCCTCTAACTACTTTACATTGGAGTAGGAGGGTGTCACGTATCTTCTGAATCGTTTTGATACATTGCACTTGTGGAGTTGTGATACGAAAATCCTCTTCTACTTAGGTCGTCGTGTGGCAAATGTCTTCCTAGAATGGCTGCCAACTAAAGCAGGCACCAATGGGTAGTATCACGATCTTCCATATCAATTTTTATGGCTAAACATCTACTGTTTTATTTTTAAGCATTGATATAGCCAGCTTTAACAGACTATCGTCCCCGCGTCCCCACCCACCCCACCCCCACCCCAAAAAAAGAACAATTGGTCTTTTGCATATAGTTCCAGTGTTCCATCGTTAACGTTCTACATTACTAGAAAGTTCAATAAGTTCTATACTTCCCAATGATGAATTCCTTCTAAACATGATGTTTCATGTGTTCCTTTCTCCATATTGCTTAATTGAGGCATGTAGTTGTCTTGCTAACTGAAATATTTCAGGAAATTTAGTCCTTAAGAGATGTAAAAAAAGAAAATCCATCCTTCATGGGAATATTTTCATCCTTTGTATGTAAAATTATTACTTGTCTTTCTCCTTCATTATCTCTTACTTCCATTATTGTGACTAACAGATAAGCAAGTATAATAAGGCCGAGACTTTGCTATCATTCTCTTTTTCGGGTGTAAGTGTAATCTAAACATATTTGATTATTATAGGAATCTGCTAGAATGTTACCTAAATCCTGCACTGTTGATTCTTGGTGGAGAGAAAAGAATGAAGAAAGTGAAGAAGCTACATATTCTGAAGGAAACAAGACGTTGTTTTAAGGCAATCAGCAAACTCATACTTTTAGGCTTTAGCCATAAGCATTTGAGAGAGAATCAATATTCACGTGTGCATGTAAGTTTCGGTCGCAATTCAAAAATTTAGGTTCCAAAAATTATAACTTCAAAGACTCAAATTTTTAAATTTATAATTGTGGTCAAATGGAACCTTATAGCTATTCTTGACAATTGTTGGGCCCGTGCAACCATATCTAGTAATAACTAGAACCAACTAAAGGCACTTCTACCACTACTGCTCTGGATCCTAATAGCTAATACTTCAGAAAAGGTCCAAAAGTTGCCCATAACATATAAAAAATGGCTCACAAATACTTTTTAGTCTAAAAATACCCTTACCTTTCTTTTTGGTTCAAGAATACCCCTCCTTCTACCTTTGGTCTAAAAATACTCTCAAACTTGAAAAATTCAATATTTAGAGGTTTGAAAATTTCTTTCTTTACTATTTATTTTAGGAATTACTAAGATCCACAATAGAGTGGCACACATGGATACAAGCTCAGTATGCACGAAAGAGCTCCCATTGGAGCCGATATGTTATTTTTTTTCCTTTCATGAAAAACAGAAATCTCTTCTTCTGAGTCAAATGAAAGAAGAAAAATATTGGGTCAAAAGAAGATGACATTTTACAGTTTGATTTTTTCCGAGGCTGATATTCTCGAAATTCTTAGATAACGAAGTACAAATTAACATTTGCTTAACAAGTATCTAATTCACGTGAATTAGAAAAATTTAGCCGATAAATATGAGTCGCAAATTGAACTTCAAGATACACCATAAGTATACACTTCTGTTATTACAGAAGTATTAACCTGGTGTCGAGCTAATTTATATTAGTTGTGGTTGACCAAATGAAACAACTAAAAAAGAGTAAAGTATTTGTTTCGTAGCCTTTTTCATATGATATAAACAACTAAAAAAGAGTAAAGTATTTGTTTCGTAGCCTTTTTCATATGATATTCTCAGATCAACTTTGGTTCAATAAAGTTTAGTTCTTTAAACATTTTAAACAAATCGTGAGGAGAATGTTTGAAGTAAAATAAAGCTTATTATTATAAATGGAAATAAAATAAATTACAGAATCTTGACTTCCATAAATTCCTAAAATTAGAAGTAAAGAAAAGAAATTTCAAATCTCCAAATATTGAATTGTCAAGTTTGAGGGTATTTTTAAACCACAAGGTTGTAGGGGTATCCGTGAGCCAAAAAGAAAGTTAAGGGTATTTTTAGACCAAAAAGGTGGATGAAGGGTATTTATGAGCAATTTTCCATACGTTAGGGGTATTTTTGGACCTTTTCCATATCTACCATTGTAATGTTTCACCTGCATCTTTTTTTCTAATCAATTTCATCCCCCACCCCCTCTTGTGGGGCAAAAGAGCTCCAGAATCAACTTTCAATCCAGGTTATCTGAATTCTAACGCAGGTGAAGTTGTCAAACAGAAACCAATAAAGAAGAATAACAAGTAGTGCATGCAATGTTGTGTTTCCGATAACAGGACCAGGTAAAAAGAGAGACATTTCAGAAAACAACTAAAATCAACTTGAATGAATTCAGCAAGGATGCGTTCAACTCACCTGTCATGGACAAAAATTGCTACATCACAATCTGCTAAAGCATCCTTGCTAGATAGGAGCTTCTCCACTCCATCTTCTGGTATCTCTCGTAGCACCAGAGATTTTTTACGCCCCTGCCAATGCACAGAATAACTGTTCTTATGCTGATGCTAAATTTAAGAAGTTAATCAAATGAAGAAGAGAGAAAATCCAACAACTACCTGACAAAGTAAACAAGTGACCTAATGAGAGACCATCACATGGAAACAACATTAGGATAATAAAAAAATTATTTGAGGTATAGCTTATATCCAGGGATATTATCCTGTTATTAATAAGATTGTGTACCTTATTAGGAATATAAACATAGAATCATAAGTACATCAAAAGTATTTTCAGCATCCAGGGTGCTCTTTACTAAAACTTCTTCACTATGGAGGTTTACGAAGAGATCATAAACCATTAGACAGAATTTGGTGTTTTAAACAAAGAAAGACTAGCATAAAATATAGAAAGTTAGGGAACTTTTATGTGGAAACACAAACAAATGCAACTTGAAGTGTCATTAAGGACACTCCTTGTTTCTGACAATCTGCACCCTACATTTTGAAAAACCAGGGAACAGACCCCCACTACAAATCTACAATAGCATACGCACTTCATACACTGTTAAACTGATGATCGCATGCTCAAGAGTAAATCCCAGAACCACCTTTGCAAAATAAGAACCTAAGGAACTTGTTATTGGCAAGAATAAGAACTTCAAGATTATGTATAGGTTCACTATATTACAACATTTATCTTAATTTTGTTCAAACTTTCCTCCTTACAAGGGTGTAGGATTCTTGTAACTATGAATCAAAAAGGAGAAGTATAATTATATCAAATTGGAGGGAGGTCAATGTTTCAACTGCAAGTTATATTTACCACTCCGTTGTAAATAAACGATCCTATCAATCATAGATCCATTGAGGTCTTGCAATTCTATAAATATGATAAGAATGGAAACAGCAACCCTGGCTGCCATCTTTATATCTGATTTACTTGTAAGTTTAAGACTATTGACAAAGACACAGTTCTATTATAAGATAAGAATGAATACCAAGCAAAGGGCTGAAAATCCTCATGTTACCGGTTCGAATAACTCTTTGGTCTTAAGAACGACTGTTTTAAGAATGAGTCATTGCTCTTCTCCGACCCAATAATATCGATTCATAAAGAAGGGTTCTCTATTGATTCAAAAAGCCTTTCATTTGCTTCTCTCCGATGGAAGTTCTAGAAATCGGAGCTCTAAATGATTCACTTTGGACTATCTTCATTATTATCCTACACGAGTCTATTTGAATAATTCCACCAAATTAGTGAAATCCAATCAAATCCTATATCTTAATTGAGACATTGTGATGCGTGGTCAATCCCCTCCACCTTTCCTTAGGATCAGTGGCTTTACCAAGATCAGTTTCACCACTCATGACAGCCCCAGCAGTTGAAAGAAAGACGAGGTCAAACTCCTGGTGAACTACAATAAAATTATTTTTTGCCACCCTACTTCCAAGAGAGCTCCTTTTGGTCCCAAACAAATACTACTTTTTGACTTGATTGTCCTTTTCTCTATAATCAGTTTTATCGATGTACTTGTGCATAAACTCAATCATCAGAAAGCATATATTTCGTAACAATTATAACTTATTTTCCTGAACAACAAAACTAAAAGTAGATATAATTACAGTGGAAGGTGTTCCACGCCACCATATATAACTACTAAAACTTTATCACATGTTAGATTTAGCCCAACTCATTTTTCAGCGATCACTTTCCCTTGCAAGACCTTCCCAGGTCCGGAGAAGAGCCTGATCTATTGTGTGCAATTTTACCTTACATTTCTACAAAAGGTTATTTCCATGGCTTGAACCAGGGAACTCCTGGTCATACATGCTCCCACTCAACCCCCCCCCCCTTTCAAATATACACTACCTTCTACCTAACACCTTTTTAAATAAGGTGTTGTTCGGGCCAACTTGCGCATTTACACGACCTATCATTCTCAGAGTTCTAAACACTTAATAGCTTAATGCTCCAAGAAGATCAGTGAAGCTGAGAATTTCTTATTTAAAAACCATCTCTTGGATCATTTATCATTAATAGGAAACTCAATGTAGACAAATTGTAAAAGTCAACTTCTCACCATGCTTCATTTAATTTCTCATTCTTGCTTTCTCGTATTTAGCCATAAATATGATTAGAACCAATAGAACCATAATCAAAAGATGCAACATTATGGTGTAATACCGTGTTCATAGCACCGGTGTAAGCATATAGCAAGAATGTTATTCTTGTAATCCGTTATTCATTTTCCACATTAGCCAAGAAGCAAAGTACAACGCAGGTTCGTACCAGATATCTAGAATATAAATAAATGAAAAATCAAAGGATTGTTCATTCCTATGCTCTTTCAATCAATTAATCTTCTCTTTTCCCATTTGTTTAACTAGTGAGTGTTGTCTATCAGTAATCTTGTATTTCAACCAAGCAAAAATATAAAAGATCTCTTACCCCTAGATCAACAACATTTACTGCATATTGATCGCCAGTAGTAGTTTGGTACTCTTCTGGGAAAGGCCTACATAACAAATTACAGGAAATGCATGGGCACAACAGAAAATGGGCCATCAAATCAAAATCTTCCTCAGTTAAATTTCAGGAAAACAAGTTGATGTGGGACAGCTTCAGAAAGAAACCTTCCAATAAACAAATTTAGAATGGCTGATTTTCCAGCCTCTTTTGGCCCAAAAACATAACACTGGTAGACATTTCTATCTGATTGCTGCTTCTTGCGATCTAACCGTCTTCTTCGAGTTACACGGATAGCAGACGAAGGCTCACCAGCATATCCAATGTATATGAGATTCTCCACACTATAAATGGGATCAAGAAGTGTCATCAATGCCCACTGCATCGACCGGATAGAAAAAAAATCAAAATGATAGCGTTTGGAAACATATAACTAGAGAAACACACCAAATATAGGATCATACAAGGAAGCTTGAAAATTAAAGTTCTGATCCCGGCGCAAGATCCAACAGTGAGAGGTTTAGAAATCGGCATGTTCATCAATTTCTACACAGCCTATATTGGTTTTTTGAAGTTACACACCATTATGAAGATAAATCAATCAATCCCAAACTAATTAAGGACAGTTATATATATCTTATCCATTCTGCTTTATCCATGTTCAACATTTAGAGGAACCATCATAACTATTTTAGCACTAGTCATCAAACTACAACAGCCCTCATCATTTTCAATCTTGGGACCAACCATGTGTAGCTCTCACGTAAAATATTGAGCCAATCTAAATGGACCCCTAAAGGAAGAACATGGCATGTTGCATCTCTGAGAAGCAAGCAAACAAAAAATGAAAAGTATATTAATCCGTAGAAACAACACCCTTCACCCATGTTCACTCCCCAAAAGAGTACATTTATAGCATGTCACATTGTCATGTTTTCAGAATAGACAGCATATGCAGATGTGCAAGTAAGTAAAAATGCTCCGATAATATGCACCTGCGAGAGAAAACCATCAACAGAGAGTCCTCCCAAAGCATCCTTCTCTGCGACATCTTTATATGGGCCTTCACTCCAGGGGCTGACATAAGAAGATTATGAAAAAACACCAATGATCAGTTAGTATGATATACAGCTTCAAAACCACTAATTCACCTTCTTTACTCCTAACCCATGCATTTATGAGAATACAACCGACAGAATATCATGCCAATAATTAGTTTCCTGATTGATAAAACAAAATCTCAAAGTCCATCGAAACCATATTTTATTCACCATAGTGTTCTTTTTACTTATGTTGCTCGGACTCTTCAAAAATGTCAACATGATGGATTCGCCATATGTAGTGTATTTTTTAAGAATCCAACACGGGTGCGGCACCAAAAGTGAAGATTCCACGCAACATAGCTTTTTACAAGGTTATTCACTACAATTTCTTTTTGATAACCTAAAAAGGAGCAGCTACACCAACTGAACCAGCACGCATCACTTCCCACTATAGATTCTTAACAGGACAATCATCAAGAACATAGCTCAAATAACAACTTTTGGCAGTACAAAAAATCAAAAAGGAAATAACCAAGTAGCATAAGATATAAGGAAAGCCAGATTACTTCTCGGGAGCAGTGGAAAACAAGTCATCAAGCTCATTGGATCGAAGAGCACCATTCTGATTAAGAAGAAAAAAATAGTTATGAAGTTGTGAGATGACAAATACATCATAAGGTCGAATTTAAATAAGCAAGCAGAATAGGAAAAAATAAAAGAACAAAGAGCTGAGCAAGTACAAAGACATTATCAGAGCAACATTTCATACAATCGAATTTAAGCTCTAAGCAACCAGAATCAACAAAAAGAATAAATAACTGAGCAAAGAGCTGAGAGCAAGTACCAAGAATCTTTTCCATAAATTATAAAATAAAATAAAAAGCAGTTGACATTGATTCTACTCTTTTAACAATTCATTGCAAGATCCTATATATCCAACTTCACTATCAAGAGGCTAGGTTGCAACACTTCATCCCAAGCCAAGAAGTTCCTATTTAGCGGGATAAAACAAGGAACAGCATTGTGGCATGAGCAACCAACAAGAGCTGATGAAGAGAACAACAGAACCAGTAGATTTCATGAGCCATAGCATCTTTTAAAGGAAACTCTATTCCCCACCAATCAAAGCAACCAAAAATTCCATTTCCAACAATAAACGTGCATTTGGTATGCTATATGAACCATTTTCCATGATGAGATTTTTGGTTGCCTAATGTAATTTTCTGCTCAAGAAAACATAAATAATTTTCCTCTAATACTATCTCAATTCTTGCTCCATGCTATCTGCTTTAACCACCACACAGATACTCAAACTTTAACCCTCAAGATTATCATTAAAACACACCTTACGTTCCCATTCCTCAGCCTATTCCAAGTTACCTAATTTAATGTTCAACCAAGGCCATGAATGATATTGAAATTAGCATCCAATATCTTCCACAAAAGAATTCCATAGGGAACAGCTCAATTATACTAAAGAAGCCAGATGAGAAAGGAACTTCAAGCATACATAGGACAAGCAGTCTCAACAGGACTCTTAAATGGACTTGTATATCAGATTTTAAAGAAATTTAGAGAGAGAAAATGTGCATACACCATCAATGTCAAATGTGAAGAAAATTCTTCTGAGGAAGTCCAATGCATCATTGGTCAGCTCCACACTCTACAGGAGGGCAAGGGTACTTCAGTATTTCAAAGTGAACGCTCACTAATAGTAAGTAGAAAGATAAATCATCGAAATCTTAAGCTGGAGGAACATCACAGCATTAGAAATAAACAGAACAGATCAACAGATAGTACTACATGTAAAAGAGAAGAGGGAACTGATGAAGAGACATGAAGTTATAAAGAACCTTTTAAATGAACTTTGAATATGGAATGCATATTTGAAAGGTAAAACAGTTTAGTTGTTGAAAGGCTCAAAAGCCAAATCCAAATCTAGTGGCAGCCATGGAATAAGTCCCTTTGGCTTGAGTTGGGTTAAAACTACGAAATGTATTTTCAGCATCACCGTCTTCAAAAATAAAGTATTTTCGATGGTAGTATCATGAACGGCACATAGCAAAGCAGCGCCAAATACGCCTGCAACTCCCAACATATGAAAGGGGTTCAAGGTCCTTTTTTTTTCCTTTTTGATAAAGTGAAAAGGGTTCGAGGTCTTATCCATTTTTTATTTGAGGTAAATTCGAAATTGTCTGATTGTTGTTCAAATTGGGTAACCGTCAATTACTGATATTGGTAAGTGACCTAAAGCTACTTGATCATAATTTAATTCGTGACGAACATAAGTAAAAAGTTGGTCACTAATAAACAATTTGTTGTGCAATACTCAACGCAATTATTTAAATTAGATATCAAATATTCAAGTTTGAGTATCTCTCTTCATTCTTATTTCAATGATATTATTGTTTCAAAGATAAGAACATGATAGAATTATAGTGAGTTCTTTGATTCTTTCTCCCATGAGGCATGGAGCTAATAGATCTTTTCTTCATGGGGAAAAGGCAATGCCAACTAGACACTAAATGGAGAAACATGCACGTCATACAAATCGGCAAAGGTGAAATAAGGGTGAACCCAAATCCTAAACTGGAGATCTACCCCCAAAAAAAAAAAAAGCCAAGTATTAGGCCCAGAGCATAATAGGAGAAGTAACTGGGCGGAAAAGTTTTTGACTTCCGTTGGCCGGTAAGAATGAAAAGAGCGAAGAAAGATGGAGAGGAGGAAATGGAGCCTCAAGTAAGAAAAGCGTAGAAAATTCCAACTTCAGGTCCAGTTCAGGGAAACTTGCCTGGTCATGATGTCTCTTGATGGGGGGAGGAAGCTGATCCTCACTCAGCCTGATCTCGTTATTGTAGCCAAATTTTCGCAGGACGGTCCAGGTTGTTTCCAGACGCCCTTTTTCAATAAACAGTGCATGAAGAAAGAGGAAGCCTGTCAATGTAAGACCCCGTTCATTGACACCTTCCTGTAATTTCTCTTGCACGACTCTCTTAACTCCAACTATTTCAGAAGGCTGTAGTGGAGCATTGAAGCATTTGACCTACACGATCATTGAATGATATCAAAAATGTGAACTTCAAAAATTAGCTCCTCAGACAACTCATTTATAAATCTACTTACTAGTAAAAAGTTAGGCTAAATCTATTGCTTAGAAAAAAGTTAGGCTAAATCTATGAAGTTTATGACCTGAAAATCATTCAACTCTGCATCGCTTAGGGCACCATCTCTATCGAGATCACAAAGAATAAATATCCGCTTCAAAGCCCTGACACATCGAGGCTTTAAAGTTTGGGCTTCCTGATCGAATAGTGGAGCTGTTGGATGAAGCACAGCTTTTTGTGCATAATAAAAAACCTCAGGAATCTGCAAGCATACGATTTATGAGAAAAAGAAGAGCAATAACTCATCTGAGCAACTTACAAATAACACCTCCCTTCTTTAATCAAAAGGAGGAAGAAACGGCGCCATCAAAATTCAGACCACGAGAAACACTAAATTGTCTGACAATGAAAATTAGATGTAAGTTGACTAACCTGGATATGCCTGGATGCTGAACATTCAATACATGTTTCAATCTCTCGAAATTGTTGCATAATTGGTGACATCACCTGCTCCAAACTCACAGGGTACTGTTCATCCCTCTTATCAAGCATGCAACCCACAACAACGACAGGAACCCTAACCTGCTCAATTATGTAGTCCACAACACATAAGTAAATTATTTTTTTCATCAATCTAAAACAAAAAAGGGATTTGACGACAAAACAGAAAAATTATAGACAAGTTTGTCGGAGATAAAATAAATGAGCTTTGCCCACAGTTCTAGAGCAATTCATTTTTCTCC